>JASDDO010000185.1:0-500000 GCA_030015575.1 Agapanthus africanus
GAATCTTGTTGAATTGCCCGACTTGATATTGAAAAGTGTTTTCGATAATGAGACTGAAATGCGGGGTTTATAATTGTTAGGCATGCGATGTCTAAGGAATTCATTTGGATTGGCATGCGATATCTAAGGAGGTTGCGGATTCCAACTGTTGTAGTTTTACATTTTTTTTCTGTGACCGTAAGCGTAGTATGTGATGTATCGTCGGCTTCGTTGCTATACATCAACGACAATCGGGATACGCATACTTGCTTACGTTGATGATATGAGATATTATGTGTTGCTGTGATATGTTGTATTGGATCGTCGCGTTTAAATAGCCGGGGGTTTTATGTGAGATGAGAGTTTTTTCTTTTTCATTCATGTAAAATTCATATGTATGTAATATTCTTTTATTCGGGCACTTCCAGGTAGCGGAAGATGCCACCGTTGTATATTATTTACTTTTCCGCATTAGGTAGACCCAAGGCGGGGAGCACAAGTAACCGGGTTCTAGGGTCCAGTGGGAGACCATCTCGAGGAGTCGAGACCGGGTCTCCTAACCCTAGAATTGGCAGTGTTACTTGCCGCTCTCGTAGGGGTCTAGGGATGTGGGTTTGGCTATTCATCGCGACCGTGGAATCCGTGTTTTATACAGGCTCGTATTGAAAACACGGACGTCCTAGTATATCCAATATTTCATCTATGTTCTTCTGCTGCAATGTTCTGTGATGAGATCATATTACTGCCTGAGACGGATGTTTATATTATATATATGAGATATATGTTATATTGCAGATTTCGTTTCAAAAAGAGATGCTTGCAAAGCATAATTAAAATGGGACTTCATTAATGAGATTAATGAAATAAAAGAAACCTAAGATATTGTAGAAACTTGTTTATAAAAACTGGTAGCTCTAGTTCTTACTTTGCATCTCGGTGTTCCTTGTAGAACATCATGCACCTTATTCGATAGGGAAAGGACCGAGATCCCTTCACCGGGAGTGACTCCTTTAGCAATAACTGGCAGATGCTACAAACTCGGTTTGTCTTTTGATTACTTCTATAGTTCTTGCTTTGCATAGTGGTATATATGATATATCCTGCACCTTATTCGATGAGGAAAGGGTCGACGATCCCTTCACCGGGAGTGACCCCTTTAGCAAAACTAGAAAAGCCTCAAAAGCATTCCATTTAAAATCACTCGATTCTACAACGATATCAAGTTCATTACGCAAAGGGTTTTCTGAAAAAACCCGTCGTAGCCCTCCGTCATTTCAGATAAGTACTGGTTAGTATTCGTACTGCGTTTGTTGATCTTAGCCAAGGCGTAGTGTACGGTAGCTGATTAGTGCTTATCTGTATAAGCATATGATGCGATTGAGTTAGGGTAGTCGTGCGACTTTGTTGACCTTAGCCAAGGGTCGTGCGGGTAGGTTTAATTCAATCGGGAAATGACGGGTTGAACTTGGCTAGCACTTATGATTTGTTGACCTTAGCCAAGGTCATAAGCTGCTAGAGGCAAAATATTATTGGAAATTTCAAGTGTTGAAATTTGCAATGAGATTGCATACCTTCTATGAGATAGCTGGATCCCGATACCCGCTGCGAGTAAGAGTTACTCCTGGGAGAGTTTTACACATTACAATTAGCCGATCAAGTAGGTGTCTAGAAAGGTGTCAACGGGGTTACGCCTCTAGGAAAACGAGGTTTACTTTAATTAGGTTTGTGCGAAAGCACGGGGGACCTCCCTCAAAGTACCGACACTGGCCTGGCTGAAAAATTGGCGAACTTGTAGCGTGTAATTAATCCCGGCTAGTCTTTCCTTTTAGGGTTTGAAGGAAGATTTGATTAAAACAGTGGGAGACATCCTGATTAGATATATTATATAACCAATCTAATCTTGCAAGAGCATACGCTGAGTGTTTTCTTCTCTCTCTCTCCTGGTAGCGACCATGTCACGCCTTAATCAAGATAATAAAACGGATATATTGACCGAACCCGCTTGTTATACTGAGCTGGGGAACGTTGCTCCCGCTCCAACTTATAATTGTTATAGGACAGGGCAGGAAATTGGGGAATACCAGATTTCCAGTGCCGCCCAAACGAAGAAAGTGCATGTTGATGCATCATCTTCGGGTGTGTTCATTACACAGAACTGTTTCTCAGTATCCTTTACGTCCTGGGTATGTGATACCGGATCAGGATCCCGCATATGTAATCTGTTACATGGGCTACAGAAAGGTAGAGAACTGAGAACGGGTGATAAGTTTCATGAGACAGAAAACGGTGCAAGTGTTGCAGCCAAGTCTGTTGGTCACTATCACCCAGTATTACCAGAATACATTGATTCTGAACAAATGTTATTAGATACCGAACCTGATATACAAAATCATATCAGTCTCTTTATTAGTAAAGAAAGGATATAATTTTGTATTGTTGGATAATGTTTTGAACATTTTCTATATCAATAGTTGATCGGTTCAGGCACGTTATCTAAAAGCATTGACGTTCTAAATCAAACCACAGTTCTTAGTATACAGAACACACACAAGAGGAAGAGTTCAGAAATGAACGGATCCTTCTTGAGGAATTGTAGATCAGGTCATATCAATGCGACCCGACTGGCTGAAGTTACATTTAGATGCATATTTAAATTAGTTTGAATTTACATCTTGTGAAACTTGCCGGTCATGTCACAAAGATAAGATGATCACAGCTCTGTTTATTGGAAACAGAGAAAGAGTTAGTGAACTCTTGGGAATTGATACATGCTGATGTATGAAAGTCTCCTGTTTACATATGCCAAGACTGGTTCTTTGTACTTCATTACATTCTCTGATGATCTCTCAAGATTCAGATATATGTTCCTGCTGAAACACAAGTCTGAACCTTTTGAGATATTCACAGAATATAAGTTAGAAGTAGAGAACCAAAATACGGGTATAAGTATTATGTCCTTTGATGAGATCAAGGAGGAGAATACTTGGGCACGGAATTCATGGACTATTCTAAAGGAGAATGAGATTCTCTCTCAGCATTACTCCTCCCTATATACCATAGCACGATGGTATATCGGGGCGGAGCAATAGCACCCTATTTGATATGGTGTGCTCTATGATGAGTACTACTGAGTTTCCTATTTCCTTTTGCGAGTTATGCACTTGAGAAGCTGCATACCTATTGAATATGGTTCAAATCAAATCAGATGCCTACCACTTCATATGTGATATGGAAAGGGAAGAGCCCATATCTTAAGTTTGTTAAGATTTGGGGTTGTCCGGCCTATGTCTAAAAGCAAAATCCGGACAAGCTCGAGGCAAGGTCTGTTATGTAGAACTGGAAATGTTCTAGCTATACAAACTGCAGCTGATGATTTGGTAGAACCAAAGGATTCAATAGTTTCCAACGAACCTCAGCCTCTCCGCCGATCTAGTAGGGTTCCTCACCCACCTGAGAGATACTTCGGTTTCTCTATGACAGTGGGAGCGAGGATTGCATCATGAGATGATGACCCAACTAGTTTCAAGCTGGCCATCAGGAGTGAGACTCTGTAAGAATGGCTGGATACTTATCGATCTGAGATGGAATCCTTATACACTAACAAAGTATGGACTTTGGTTGCTTTATCTGAAGGGTTAAATCCCCATCAGGAGCAAGTATATCTTGAGAAGATTACTTGGTGTACATGGAAAAGTTGAGACTTTCAAAGCTAAGCTTAAGTCCATCCAGATCCTACTTGCCACGGCTACATACCATGACTACGATATCTGGCGGTTGGGTGTCATGACTGTTTTTCTAAATGATGTTTTAGAAAATAGCGTCTATAAGTACACAGCCAGAGGGCTTCGTAGACAGTGGGAGCAGCGGAAACGTGTGCAAGATGTTTTATGTGATAAAACAGGTATCGCGGAGTTGGAACATCTGTTTTGATGCGGTAGTCAAAGAGTTTGACATCATCAAAATGGTAGATGAACCTTATATATAAAAAAAAGGGGGAAGTAGGGAGTATGGTGGTGATCCTCGTAGAGTACGTGGATGACATACTCTTGATAGGGAAGGAGTTTCTTATGCTACGCGAGGTCAATCTCCGCTTATTACAACGATTCTCCATATAGGATCAAAGCGATACCTCCTAAATCCTGTGTTTTGGATCTATGAGATAGTTCTAATTGGATGTTAGAATACTCACTAGTTGTAGTGAGATGGTATCAATCGATCCTGGGGAGAATCACTGGAAAGGTTCCAGGGTGATAAGGACGACTGAATGTCAGTCGCAGGCATTGTCTTTACCCTCAGTGGAGGGACGGTATGTTGGAAGAGTTCCAAGCTAGATACCATGACATACTAGACGATTAAAGGCAAGATACATCGTTACCAAGGATACTACCAAAGAGGCAGTCTGGATTTATAAGTTCATGAGATGAACTTCGTTCCTACCATTGTGTGACAATGGAGTTGTGGCTTTAGCCAAGGAACTTCCGTCCCATCAGAAATCCAGATATAATTCTTAGGCAGTATCACCTGATCATGGAGATGGTTGATCTCCAAGGTGATCGAGGTTAGGAGAGTAGATACAGAGGAAAACAGCGCGGATCCACTCACAAAGGCCTTTTTCCCAGTAGAGACTTTTATGGGATGGTTGAGTATGAGATACTTCAACCGCAGCTAATTGTTGGGTATGCGATACCATAACAGATGGCCCTAGTGCAAGTGGGAGATTGTTAGTTATATGTATGCCCTAGAGGCCATTACTGTACATACGATGTATATTGTAGTGGATGCTAGGACATATATAGGGAGGACTTTCTTGCTCGACATGATAGTATGCTATCTGGTTGTATTTTATCTTAACATGTACTCTGATTGTCTCTATGTTACATGTTGATAAAGCCCTTAGGATGTGTACTCGACTACTGGGACTATGATGAGATCATACTAGTGGGGCCACGGTAGTCGACGAGTACATCGTATAACTGTTCCTAGTCGAGGGTGTATCGAGACAGGGCATCGATACATCAGAGTAGACTAGCGTATACGCATCTTGACCCATATGATGGGCGATGGATGATCCCATATCCATCGGTGTTTGACATCAAGGATGGTGTACGGGTGCTCAGTGGAGACTGGGTACACTGGACGGACACGCCGAGAACTCCCAGATGGTATTATACCATACGTCAGATGGCAGTTCTCCGGTGACACTGGTACAGAGTAGTCTGTTGACCCGAGATCGTCATAGAGTCTTGTGTGATTCCCACTGTGCTTTGATTTCTATCATACCACGTCCAAGAGGGCGTGCAAAAAGGTGGCTTTTGGGTACAGTCCCGAATCACATGGAGGCAATGAGCGATAGGAGGGGATTCGTCTCTCCCGGTATAGGGAGTTGATGTTGTGCTGTGTTCGATTGGCTATAACCGGAAATCCCTGGCCAGGGTTTCTGAGATTTACTGGTAAGTGTTATCAGTAGTTTCTCGAACTGTTATAGAACTCAAATCGACATCACTTATCGAGCTACTGGGGTCTGACGTTTACCACCCCTAGGCGAGATATGCGACATATCAGACGACGAGACCGGACTGTACGGGAGTGTTACTGTTTGGATTCACAGGAGAATGTACAGGCTTGCTTGTTGATCTTCTGAGCGCTCAATACCTGGGTGGCTGTTACGTTTAGCTGACCGCTTGCAGCTTGTGGGTGTTTGATATGATCATCACCTACTGCCGGCATATTGACGATTCTTTAGAGTCCTACACAGAGGTTTCTTGGCTCAGGCAAAACGGAGTAGGGGCACATATGTGATATGTGCGGGACCGAGGATAATACGATATGAGATACCGTATTCTATTCTCGCGATATTTGATATCAACCGGGTCATCGGATCAAGTGTTGATTCGATGAATCGGTACGGATAAATATTAGTCGGTTATATGCGATATAACCGGATTTTCGGATCAAGTGTTGATTCGATAATTTAATGTATAATAATATATATGATATATTAAATAACATTAACTAATATTAGCTCACTAAAAGATTCTTTTTCTCACTCGGATAATACATTGATATATATGCGATATATGTTAATTGTATTATTTTATTTTGTTACAATAAATATTGTATATGTGATATATAATATTGTAACATATTATAATTATTAATGCAACATGTTTAGAGGAGTTTAAACATGATTAGGGTTTGGATTAGGGTTAAACCTTCTAGTTGATTCTAGAAGCTTTTCTTTTGTCATTTGTTAAGATATTATGATAGATATCTTTTGTGCCTCACCCTTTAACCCAACCCAAACCTTAACCCTAGTAAACTCTCTACAATGGTTACTACAACCATGGTTGCATAAATGATTATGATAACATTTTATTATTCATCACAAATGATATTGTTCATCTTCTTCCTTCTTCTTCTTTGCTTACAAAGCTTTCTTGCTTTGATATTTGTGATGAAAATATGTGAGAAAAAGACAAATAAAGAGAGCAAAAATCCTACTTCATCATCCTCATCTTCCCTTGCCATTTAGATGAGGGTGTTCACATCATTTCATGAGTGTTAGCTTGTGTTAATGAAACTTCAAGGTAGATCATCTTTGTATCGAAGATCGGAAGCAAATGTTGCATCTTTCTCTTCGTGGAACCTCTCGAGAGTCCGGAACCCGATGATCGCAGCGAAGGGACCACAACACGGAGCATATGAAGTGAAGGACCGGATCTACAAAGGTTGTAATCCCTCTCACTTAGTGTTAAAGTTGTTAACATGTTAGTTTTCGCCTAATCTCTAATTTAAATATCCGTATTCGGGTTGTTCGGCACGGCTAAATTTTCAATCGGGCATGGTTGATGCCTCGTAGACCCTTGTGCGCGTGCATAGCAACCCTACAAATATATGAGTGTTGTGTTTGGAAACAAGCTGAGGGTGTTTCTAGCATATCGGGGGCCTCACAGAGCTTTTACGGGGTTCCCGCTACCCGGATAGCTGGCAGAGAGTCAAGTGGGCCAGCAGCCCCTAGCGGGGTTCGGGACAGCACCCTATTAGAAATTTTTTTCTAACGGGGAAGGAGATGAGTGTATATATGTCAAGTGCGCACATAGCAAAATGAGCACGTGGTATAGTGCGCACATGACAAGTGCACACGTAGTAAGGTGCACACCTAGTAAAGTGCACACCTGACAAGGTGTGAAGGAGTGAAGGGGGCCAAAGGGTCTCAAATGGGCCAAAAGGTCCGGTAAGGGGTGCACTTAGGGAAGTGCGCACCTAACGAAATGCTGTCACGCTCCGCTTCCCAAAATACGGAATACGAGGGGTAGACAAGGCCAGCCATGCTCCTACGGTCAAGGAAAAGTCCCGCCGTAGTCACACTTCGGCTTCTAGCTTTTCATGGTAAACAGTAAATGATGCGCAGGTAATGGGAGAATGCAGTAACTGAAAGGAACAATGTAAAGACTGACCTGGAGTGGAACCAATGTATGTAACTCGGGAAAGCAAGTCAGGAAGTCTGTAATGCCCTGGTCCAGACTAAATCGTCTTCTCACACTGAGCATGCATACTCAGGTCGTCAGAGCGACACAAAAGCAATATAATGTATATAATCAAGTAACAGTTCTAACAGTGGTGAAGGATATGAATAACAGTAAATCAATAACAGCATGAATATAAATGAGCAGAGATAAATGCAGCAGAGCAGTAAAGCAGTATAACGATATGTCATGTATGTCAACACAGTATATAAGGAATGTAAACGACAGTAACCCTATCAGTCTCTAAGTCTCACTGCACAGGTCAATAAGCCTATCGTCAGTCCAAGTGTGAGAGTCAACCACTCGCGAGTGTCCTCCACCCAAGGGTAGAACCCAAGGGCAAGGGACCACGGGCCCAACATGTAACGAATGTATCACGGTGTCTATAGCACATACCCTGTAAATCTCCATATAACTCCCTAAATATATAAGCCGGCATGGGACTCCCGAGATTCTGTTGAATTCACACTTGAACTACCCCACACCCCGTGGTCTACATCAAACGCTAACCATCACCCTAAATACTAATCGATCCGTGACAAGTCTGCACGAGAACTGGAGGCAGGACCTCCATCAAGCACGTCCCGACTAATACCTAAGATAAATGGCAGTGTCGGATGCCTTATCTGTGACACCCGTGCAAGCGCTTCCATAAGTGTCCCATACCACTTATAGTCACACGTACACGCATCCCACAGACGTCGACAATGCAATAGAATAATAGGGTCACTGATTGTGTACAAGTACGTATCACTTTCACTTAATCACGGATACACGAACACTGACGTACTTGCCACAATCATCACTAAAATCTAACACTTGGTAAATGCACGATATCACTAGGTTATCACTATAATGATATAGGTATGATATGATGCATGAACAGTATATACGCACAATTAAGGTGTCATAAAAACCACAGTCTATCACTTGCACGATTTATCATGAAACATATGTATATAATTTAGCGAAACGATAAACAGGTAGTAATTAATATGTTCGGTTATCCATCCATAGAATTTTGTTTCAAGCCAATCGGGTTCCAGGATCATTAGTTATAACTATTTCATTTTAAGCGCACGCGGCTGAAAATCCGGTTTCAGAATCAGAAATCCATTTCGCAACGCATTTTGATCCTAGTTGGGATCGGATTTTAGTGATGCTACAGTTGGATAAATTCTAGGGTTTTTAGTAAAGTTTTCAACGCAACAAACGGATCTTCAATCTCATCTGTACGTTAGGAATTATACAAGGTTTAACACTACCATGTCGGTTCTGATTCTGCTGGGACTGTTATGTGTCCCGATCTATTAAATTTCAGATTAAATATCAAACGGTAACGAAACAGTATGAAATCAATTGTGTTGTCTAGCTAACAGAGTTACCTACAATAAGCAGCGGAGTTCCACAATCTACGAGTTAAGTAATTCCTGTGGTACCCATTGTGGAACAGCAACCAATAACTGGAGTCGCTCTGGACTGCAGTCCAGAGTCGCACTCCGATCCGAATATCATCATAGTTTAAGTACAGGATTGTCTGGAAACTAGTATATGGTTAAAGTTCATCGAGTCGGCTTCGATTTGAGCCCTCGAACGCACCATTCTAATATGTATATGATTTATGGTGAATTTAACGGTTTTCAGGTGCAATAGAATTTCAGCTTTACGGTTAAACTTGGGGGTAGTCATTTTAACTGTTAACAGTCGTATTTTCTAATGAAATTTGCACACGTTAATCATCTCTACAAGGGCCAATATAATATGTCCAGTTCCGTCAAATACGATAATGATTTTCTATGGAAACAAGCATCGAACAGTTTTGTGACAATATATAACATCAAGCAAACATGGAATATATCTACGATTTTGATTTGTAATATATACGGAATAGTATGAAAGCAAGTAAGAACTTGCCTGGAGGCGTCTAGGCGATGTACGGTGGCTGTGACGTCACGAACGCTCGACACACGCGCGGCTCGGCACCTGACTTGGCTCGAACACGAGTCTCGGCACGACGGCTCGCAGTTTGGTGGTCGGTTGATATGGAGTTGCTCGCTGTGTTGGACGGTTTCAGATTTGGAGAGAGAGAGAGAGTGCTAGAGAGAGAGAAATGAGAGAGAGAGAGAGAGAGAGAAAGGTAGACAGAGAAAGGTAGACAGAGAGAGAATGTGTTAGGGAGAGAGAGAGAGTGAGAACACTGAGAGAGAGAGAATGAGAGAGAGAGAGTGAGAGACAGAGTGGGAGAGAGAGAGTGATCGGGAGAGAGAGAGAGAGACTCTGCCGAGTGAGAGAGAAGGAAAGAGAGAGAGAGACAGAGAGGGGGAAAGCAAAGAGAGAGAGGGATTAAGGGCGTGAGGAGGAAGGCTCGGGTGAGCGAGGGTGGAGTTTGGCGGCGACGGTGATGATCGGAGAATGATCGACGGCAGGGGTTGAGAAGCTTGGATGGGACGGAGGCGAGGTGCTCGTGGTCACGGTGGTGAGGAGAGCTCGGGTGTGGGCTGTAGGGAGCTCGGGTTGGAGCTTGGTGCTCTGGTGAAGGAAGTAGTGGAGGATCTTTGGGTGGAGAGATATGATGAGGGTGGTGCTGAGGTGATGCCGGTGATGTGAGTGGCTAGCGAAGAGCAAAGGGAGGTAGTGGGAGGTGGTCGGTTTTGAGTTTGAGGGACAGAGAAATGAGTGATTGAGAGAGAAGAGAGAGGGCGACGATGTTGACAACGTGGGGTAACGGCAGGGCGAGTGCGACGGAGGAGGAGACGGCGCGAGAAGCGCGCTCGCGAAGGAAAACGTGCGCGGGAGAATCGCAACGGGAAGAAGGAGAAGAAGTAGCGGGCCGGGTCGGGTGCGAAGAGGGCGCGGGCAGGAGAAATGGGCTGGGCTCGCGAAAAAGGAAAATAGGGAATAATTAAAAAGATATGGGCTGGGCCAGTAAAATTAAACAAATAAGATGAAAAGGGGCCGGTTCAGTGGGCTGGCAGAATTAAAATAAAAGAAAAGGGAAATTGAATGAGAAAAAGAAACTGGTTGAGGGGATTTAAGAAAGCGGGCCGGGCCAATTAAAGAAAAGGGTTAAGTATTTTAGAGAGGCTGGGCTGGGCTGCATAATATTAATATTAAAGAAGAAAAATAGGCAGTGGGCTGAGAAAATTTCGGTTAAAAGGAATAGGATATGGGCTGAGGAATTTAGGGGAAAAATCACCTAGGAAAAATAAAGGGAGTGGGCTGCTTGGAAATAATTTGGGACAAAAGTAATTAGGATTAGGGTTCAAATGGGGTTTGAAAATAAAATATAATAATTAATTTATAAATAAAATAAATAATTCCCAAATAAGAATAAAGAGAATTATAAGTAACAAAATACGGTCTTTGGTATAAAAGGGGCCGGGTGTTACATCATACCACCCTTACAAAAATTTCGTCCTCGAAATTTAAAAAAAAATAAGTCATAGAAACATAACGTAAGTTATCATAATTGCAAACTAACATATAAGGATTTTATTAGAAATTCATGGACAAAGAAACTTGAAGGTATAAGCATGTAAGAGCGGCATACAAAAGATCAGTCTAAGAAGATATAAGGTAGAAATAACTATAAGAGTAAATACATGTATACGAGAATATAGGTAGCAATAACGAACAGTAATAATCAGTATGTATTCGATAAAAGTCGAAACTTACAAATGTGCACAACTAAGTCTATCGAAATAGCAAACAGAAATAATAAGTATAAAGCTCAACCACTTATAATAGTAATCATAGGCACAAATCCTCAAAATAAATTGACAACAATAAGGCAGTGAAAACTAGTCGGTAAGCTAAAACATTTTAGGAAAGGTATCGATAGAATAGGTTAAAAATAATTTAGAAGACTTGTATAGTGGAATTAAGAAATATGGACAAAAGTATGCGCGGTGTAAGGTTGCGCTACTGAAAATGAAAATAAAAACAGTTGTACTTAAAATACAAAAACGGAGAAATTAATAACACGTATTCTTTGATAAATTTAAAATAATGAAAACTGAATTTTGAATAACAGCGTCCCTAAATATAATTAGGGTAATAGGAAGAACACAAATAGGTATAGGGCTAGATAGGGTAATGATTACAAGGGAGTGTGGATCATTCGAAGGTCGGTGGGTGGCGGCTTTAGGTAGAAAATCACGGAGACTGTGATCGGGTCTGCACAGGAAGTAAGGATGAGCAATAAAGGACTATAAGGAGAAAAATGTATGGAAGGTATACTGGTCGGTACATCATATGAATCAAGATGTGAAGGGTTAGCGAACTTGGAAGTTTCTCTAAAATTTTCTCCTCCCAGAAGGATTACAAACGAGAACATGCAAGGGATGAAGGGTGACTCATTCCAGGGATCGGGGTGTGGTACTTTCTAATCAAAACGGGAGTGAAACTATACAATGAGTAGGGTGGACAGTCAGGAATCTCCGCAGAAAAATAAATGGATACGGGCAATAAACAAGTATTAAACGAACCAATAATCAAAAGGTTTACGAATCTAGAAGATTTATTTCATTCAAGAAAATTTGAAACAAGACATTCCCAAAGACGAAAAGTGGCCCTAAACTATACACATTTTATTTGGCCAGAAAGACAACATCAAAGAAATTCCATCAGTCGCGGTTGTGGAGATTCAGCAGGTTGCGGTAGGCCCGCGCGCTCAGGTAGGGCCGTCCATTTCCATAGCGCCTCGCATGTATCGCTAAAGGAAGTTCTTCCATGGCAGGGTCTTGATCTTCTGGTCCTTCATCCTCGGGTAGAACTTCTTCATCGAGGTCCGATCCCATGTGATTTTCTTCTTCTGGGTTTTCTTCCGCTGGATTTTCTCCTATCGGTTCTTCCTCGGGGTCTTCCTCTACCGGGTCTTCCTCTATAGGGTTCTCTTCAGGATCTCCTTCTTCTTCGTCAGAATCAACTATCATGTCAAACTCTGGGGCGTCCGCTTCTTCGTCCTCTGAATCATTGTTCTCGAAGTTGACCTGGGGACCGTTGATATCATCGTCGGAATCCATCAGTGTGCGGTCTAAGGAAACGCATGACTGTATATCCTCATCTAGGTGCGGCGCTGCTCCAGGATGGGCCATGTCTGAAAGAAAAGAGTCATGATTAAACAATGGAACACATCAAGGAAAGCTCAGGGTACAAAATATAGGAAAATAGGCGGTTGCAGGAACTGAAAGATCAGAATGAAAATACTGTGATAATGATTAGAATTTGACACAGAGAAAGCATGAGAATGATACACATATTATGATTCAAATTTTATTTCATTCAACTAAAAGTTCAACGGATACAAGATTTCAAACGGAAGGAAACATTCATAAAAACGACAATATCATTACTGAAAGTAGATAACATGAAAAGTCATTCTTCGACTACTGTAACATTGCATTCTCGTCGCGTGAGTTGAATCCTGCGTTTGATCCGCCTTATCGTCGAAGTCCGAACTACGCGGCAATCCTCACTTGGCAGAAGTGGGGAGTATGGACGAGTTTCTCCCTTGCAGTTCTTTCCTTTCTGGGCATCCGTTGATGAGGTGTTTGTTGGAACCGCATATCAGGCATTTCCCTTGGGCACGGCGACAATCCTTCTGAAGATGTCCTGGTCTCTTACAATATCCACAGCAAAGGTTCTTCTGATGCTTCTGTTGACGCTTCATCTTCTTCTCTTTTCCTCGTCTAATAGGGATCCCTTTAAGATAGGAGACTCCCGCTGGTGCCTGATTCACCTGTCTTCTCAGCCCTTCAGCTAAAAGGTCGTTTGTTCGCTCCTGGGCTTCCTTTAAACCTTGTAGTACATTCAGAATCTCAACAGTCTGATTCTGGGGAGTGGATAAAGATGAAGAGTCGTTGGAAGACATGATCCTGAAACAACAATTTTGAGAATGATATGAGTCACAAGATTACGAATCAAAATGGATAGGACAAAGATTCAAAAATATCAGAGATGCTGAATTTATTATAAGTGAAGAATCAACTGTATGACTTTAAGCCACTTGATTAGATTACGATAGTGCAATTGCAACCACGTAACCTTGTCAAGTCACCCGAAAACATGGCGAATGGATAGTTGAACACACGATATGATTATGGATCAGGAATGACAAGTTTACACTCTAGACCGAGGGATGTCTTAGATTGCCAAGCTGTACACGGAAAACTGCAATCCCAATCAATGCAAAACCTGGCTCTGATACCAACTAAACCATGTCACGCCCCGCTTCCCAAAATACGGAATACGAGGGGTAGACAAGGCCAGCCATGCTCCTACGGTCAAGGAAAAGTCCCGCCGTAGTCACACTTCGGCTTCTAGCTTTTCATGATAAACAGTAAATGATGCGCAGGTAATGGAGAATGCAGTAACTGAAAGGAACAATGTAAAGACTGACCTGGAGTGGAACCAATGTATGTAACTCGGGAAAGCAAGTCAGGAAGTCTGTAATGCCCTGGTCCAGGCTAAATCGTCTTCTCACACTGAGCATGCATACTCAGGTCGTCAGAGCGACACAAAAGCAATATAATGTATATAATCAAGTAACAGTTCTAACAGTGGTGAAGGATATGAATAACAGTAAATCAATAACAGCATGAATATAAATGAGCAGAGATAAATGCAGCGGAGCAGTAAAGCAGTATAACGATATGTCATGTATGTCAACACAGTATATAAGGAATGTAAACGACAGTAACCCTATCAGTCTCTAAGTCTCACTGCACAGGTCAATAAGCCTATCGTCAGTCCAAGTGTAAGAGTCAACCACTCGCGAGTGTCCTCCACCCAAGGGTAGAACCCAAGGGCAAGGGACCACGGGCCCAACATGTAACGAATGTATCACGGTGTCTATAGCACATACCCTGTAAATCTCCATATAACTCCCTAAATATATAAGCCGGCATGGGACTCCCGAGATTCTGTTGAATTCACACTTGAACTACCCACACCCCGTGGTCTACATCAAACGCTAACCATCACCCTAAATACTAATCGATCCGTGACAAGTCTGCGCGAGAACTGGAGGCAAGACCTCCATCAAGCACGTCCCGACTAATACCTAAGATAAATGGCAGTGTCGGATGCCTTATCTGTGACACCCGTGCAAGCGCTTCCATAAGTGTCCCATACCACTTATAGTCACACGTACACGCATCCCACAGACGTCGACAATGCAATAGAATAATAGGGTCACTGATTGTGTACAAGTACGTATCACTTTCACTTAATCACGGATACACGAACACTGACGTACTTGCCACAATCATCACTAAAATCTAACACTGGGTAAATGCACGATATCACTAGGTTATCACTATAATGATATAGGTATGATATGATGCATGAACAGTATATACGCACAATTAAGGTGTCATAAAAACCACAGTCTACCACTTGCACGATTTATCATGAAACATATGTATATAATTTAGCGAAACGATAAAAAGGTAGTAATTAATATGTTCGGTTATCCATCCATAGAATTTTGTTTCAAGCCAATCGGGTTCCAGGATCATTAGTTATAACTATTTCATTTTAAGCGCACGCGGCTGAAAATCCGGTTTCAGAATCAGAAATCCATTTCGCAACGCATTTTGATCCTAGTTGGGATCGGATTTTAGTGATGCTACAGTTGGATAAATTCTAGGGTTTTTAGTAAAGTTTTCAACGCAACAAACGGATCTTCAATCGCATCTGTACGTTAGGAATTATACAAGGTTTAACACTACCATGTCGGTTCTGATTCTGCTGGGACTGTTATGTGTCCCGATCTATTAAATTTCAGATTAAATATCAAACGGTAACGAAACAGTATGAAATCAATTGTGTTGTCTAGCTAACAGAGTTACCTACAATAAGCAGCGGAGTTCCGCAATCTACAAGTTAAGTAATTCCTGTGGTACCCATTGTGGAACAGCAACCAATAACTGGAGTCGCTCTGGACTGCAGTCCAGAGTCGCACTCCGATCCGAATATCATCACAGTTTAAGTACAGGATTGTCTGGAAACTAGTATATGGTTAAAGATCATCGAGTCGGCTTCGATTTGAGCCCTCGAACGCACCATTCTAATATGTATATGATTTATGGTGAATTTAATGGTTTTCAGGTGCAATAGAATTTCAGCTTTACGGTTAAACTTGGGGGTAGTCATTTTAACTGTTAACAGTCGTATTTTCTAATGAAATTTGCACACGTTAATCATCTCTACAAGGGCCAATATAATATGTCCAGTTCCGTCAAATACGATAATGATTTTCTATGGAAACAAGTATCGAACAGTTTTGTGACAATATATAACATCAAGCAAATATGGAATATATCTACGATTCTGATTTGTAATATATACGGAATAGTATGAAAGCAAGTAAGAACTTGCCTGGAGGCGTCTAGGCGATGTACGGTGGCTGTGACGTCACGAACGCACGACACACGCGCGGCTCGGCACCTGACTTGGCTCGAACATGAGTCTCGGCACGACGGCTCGCAGTTTGGTGGTCGGTTGATATGGAGTTGCTCGCTGTGTTGGACGGTTTCAGATTTGGAGAGAGAGAGAGAGTGCTAGAGAGAGAGAAATGAAAGAGAGAGAGAGAGAGAAAGGTAGACAGAGAGAGAATGTGTTAGGGAGAGAGAGAGTGAGAACACTGAGAGAGAGAGAATGAGAGAGAGAGAGAGTGAGAGACAGAGTGGGAGAGAGAGAGTGATCGGGAGAGAGAGAGAGAGAGAGACTCTGCCGAGTGAGAGAGAAGGAAAGAGAGAGAGAGACGGAGAGGGGGAAAGCAAAGAGAGAGAGCGATTGAGGGCGTGAGGAGGAAGGCTCGGGTGAGCGAGGGTGGAGTTTGGCGGCGACGGTGATGATCGGAGAATGATCGACGGCAGGGGTTGAGAAGCTTGGATGGGACAGAGGCGAGGTGCTCGTGGTCACGGTGGTGAGGGGAGCTCGGGTGTGGGCTGTAGGGAGCTCGGGGTGGAGCTTGGTGCTCTGGTGAAGGAATTAGTGGAGGATCTTTGGGTGGAGGGATATGATGAGGGTGGTGCTGAGGTGATGCCGGTGATGTGAGTGGCTAGCGAAGAGCAGAGGGAGGTAGTAGGAGGTGGTCGGTTTTGAGTTTGAGGGACAGAGAAATGAGTGATTGAGAGAGAAGAGAGAGGGCGACGATGTTGACAACGTGGGGTAACGGCAGGGCGAGGGCGACGGCGGAGGAGACGGCGCGAGAAGCGCGCTCGCGAAGGAAAACGTGCGCGGGAGAATCGCAACCGGAAGAAGGAGAAGAAGTAGCGGGCCGGGTCGGGTGCGAAGAGGGCGCAGGCAGGAGAAATGGGCTGGGCTCGCGAAAAAGGAAAATAGGGAATAATTAAAAAGATATGGGCTGGGCCAGTAAAATTAAACAAATAAGATGAAAAGGGGCCGGTTCAGTGGGCTGGCAGAATTAAAATAAAAGAAAAGGGAAATTGAATGAGAAAAAGAAATTGGTTGAGGGGATTTAAGAAAGCGGGCCGGGCCAATTAAAGAAAAGGGTTAAGTATTTTAGAGAGGCTGGGCTGGGCTGCATAATATTAATATTAAAGAAGAAAAATAGGCAGTGGGCTGAGAAAATTTCGGTTAAAAGGAATAGGATATGGGCTGAGGAATTTAGGGGAAAAATCACCTAGGAAAAATAAAGGGAGTGGGCTGCTTGGAAATAATTTGGGACAAAAGTAATTAGGATTAGGGTTCAAATGGGGTTTGAAAATAAAATATAATAATTAATTTATAAATAAAATAAATAATTCCCAAATAAGAATAAAGAGAATTATAAGTAACAAAATACGGTCTTTGGTATAAAAGGGGCCGGGTGTTACAAATGCGCACCTGGGCCGGTGCGCAGTTGGCTCGATGTGCGTCTAACGGGGTGCACACCTACCCAAATGGGCACCTGGCACGGTGCAAGTAAGGTCGAAACCTAATAAAGTAACAGTCCAAAAACACAAAGATTTTGACTTTTGAAGATCAAAAGGAGCTTTTTTTCCCCTTTTTCGAAACCACCTGACATGCGCACTTAAAAAAAAGAAAGGAGGAGGGAAAGTGAGACTTGTGCACTAAAAGCAGCTCAAAATCTTAGATTTTATTTGGGGAAATCAAGATTAGTTCTTTTTTCCCTCAAATCATCATAGGAGGGGAGCTTTTATAGGCTTACATCTTTTCATTTAGCCTCATGGCTTGTACAAAATTGGCATTTTGTCAATCCCAAGCTCATGTGCTTGTTTTTTTTTTTACACAAGAGCCATGTGCTTTATAAAATTTGGTTTTTTGCCCGTTTATTTTACATTTATTCATGAAAATTATATCAAACATATATTGCTTGATGATTATTCCTTTGGCATGGAGGCCGGTCTGGACTTGGGCCAACCTTCTTGGACTTGGGTTCAGGTGTGGGCCCGGCTTGTGTTCGGACGTGGGATCCGTTTATTTTGGTTTGAGCCTACTTGTTCACGGTTTGACTTTGACTCTGACTTTTGGTCAATGGGGTGTAAATTTTAACCCCAACAACTATATAGCACACGAAAATTATGAAATCAAAAATCTCATAATTTTGTGTTTTTTTTCCTTTCAGTTTTTTCAACATATTACATACTTATACTTTTTAAAGTTTCGGATATCAAGAAGACAAAAAGCAATATGAAGTAAATTAAGAAATGGTCGTTGATTGCTATTAAGAACCTAAAAGAACATAGAAATGGGCTTAAACCTCGTTGGTACCAATTTCCTCTCTAACGTGAGAGGTCACAAGTTCGATTCCCAAAGGTTTTGATTTCCACAACAAACAACCCATAGAAATTCGGTCCGAATAACTGTCACTTCAAGTGACTTAGAAACTTCTCGCGCCACACACAATATCAGAAAATCCTAATTTTTCTTCAAATTTCCAATAGCACATGAAAATCGTGGAATTCTCAAAAATCTTAAAATTTTTTGTTTTCTTTTCTTTTTAAAAATATTTTCTTTATTATAGAATATGAAAATCACAAAATCTTCAAAATTTTCAAGAATTTTCTGTTTCCATTTCGATGTTTACTTTTTTGCTATAACATACAAAAATCGTGAAATTTTCAAAAGCCTTAACATTTTCTATTTTCTTCCTTTTTAATATTTCACATGCCACAACATTAAAAAAAATCAAAAAAACTTTCACAAATCTCAAATTTTACTGTTCACTTCCGGTTTTTCTATATCATGCATGCTATAACACACGAAAATCATGAAATTTTCAAAAATATCAAATTTCCCGTTTCCTTCAAAATTTCAACATTTTACATGCCATATGGTATATGAAAATAGCGAATTTTTCAAAAATGTCAAAACTATATGTTTTCTTTGTTTTTTATATATATATATTTTGCAATATCAAATAAAAAGGCAAAATTTTTAACTCTCAAAAAATTTCTGATTGTTTCAACTTTTCAATATTTTTCATTCTCAGCACACAAAAAACATGAAATTTTTCAATATTTTGCTAGTAAAACCTACGTAATGAGGAAAAAAACAGAAAGATTTTAAAGAAGTGGTATGAAAATCTCAACAAAAATAATTCATGTTGTTGGGATCGAAAATTGCATCCCGGTTGACCAAGTCAAAATCAAGATCAACCCCATGCCAAGTGGGCCCAAACCCAGATCAAGTGGGTCCATACCCAGGTCGAGTCCGAACATGAAGCGGCCGGCCCTCCCTATGCCGAAATAAAAAATTATGTGATAAATAATTTTGATGTAATTTTTTATGGATTAATGTAAGCAAAATGGGGCATAAAGCCAAATTTTTGCAAAGCCCATGGCTTATGTACAAAAGAAATGAGCACATGAGGCATGGGATGGGCAAAATGTCATTTTGTAAAGCCCAAGGGGCTATATGTAAATGTCTAGGCCTATATAAGACAACATGATTATGAATAAAATATACACTTTTCATTCTTTAAAAACTCTAGGGTTTTTGTGCCTCCTTCTCCTTCCTCAAGGTTCTAAATCTTCTTCCCCTTTTCAATTAAATCAAGAGTTTTACTCTTCCTTTTCCAAAACTAAATAGTTTTTCACCACAAAACCCACAAAGGGAAGCTCAGATCTTCTATTAGATCTCAAAAGGGGGAGATTTTTAAATCTCATCCCCTTTCTCCAAGGTCCGGTCAACCGAGAGGAAGAGGAAGGAGACCCATCTCCAGAAATCCTATCTTGGGAATATCCAGAGCCGAAAGGGAGAAACAAAGGAGCCCCTTTTGACCATTTCTAAATATTTTTAGGAGTTTAACTCCATTCAAGATCTATTGGAGTTCAACTCCCTAAGTTAATCTCTGTCAGGAGTTCAACTCCAAAAGTCAAATCGGGAGCACAGCTCCCAGTGCAGAGACCAGGTCCCTTTCCCTGCTAGCGCCGAGCGCCCGCGTGTCAAGCACGTGAGGCGTTGGCACCCAGCGCCTACTGCCCAGCACGCTAGCGCCCATGTGCCAAACACGTGAGGTGCTAGCGCCCAGCGCCTGCCTGCTACACACGTGAGGCGCTGGCCTCCATGCGTCTTTTGGATGCTTTTTCCCTTTCTTATATATATATATATATATATATATATATATATATATATATATATATACACACACACACGCACACTCCACGACACTGTCACTGTTAGAAAAAATTTCTAACGGGGCGCTGCCCTGCACCCCGCAAGGGGGCTGCTAGCCCCCTTGACCCCCAGCCCGCTATCCGGGTAGCGGGACCCCCGTAAAAAACTCTGCGGGGCCCTCGATATATCCAAAACCCCTTCAAAACACAACACTGCATATTGAGTTCGCATGACCTGTTTGACCTGTCAATCGGAGATTCTCTCGCTCCAAAGGCGAGGGGTAATTAACGGCAGTTTAGTCCGCGGCTGCCGGAGATTCGGATCCCCACAATCAATAAACCCCAGCCTACCCTAGGCAGGTAGAATCTGTAATGCGCCTGACAAGCGCGCGCATATTCCCATCTCAATGGGGTGACGAAAAACACCCTACACATGTTCCGAAAGATTTCATAAAGGCATAGCTTAAGGATTTTCTGTATGTTAAAGGATTTATATTTCATCTCTTCATGGGGAATCCTTATTTTACTTCCAATCATGAACCAACATTAGTTCCGGCATGGATCTCTCTCTCTCTCTGGTTTGCCACCAATTTTTTATCATGTAGATATGCTTCGATCTATAGTAAAACATATTGGTAATCTTCTTAAAGTCGATGTAAATACGTTGCATTGCAAGAGAATAGACAAAGACAAGATTTGTGTTGAATTGAGTTTTCAAAAAAACCCACTGTCAAAAATTTGGATTGGTACATCTTTATCTAAATTTTGTTAGGATGTGATCTTCGAAAAGATTACAAACACTGTTCAATTTGTTTTAAATATGGACATGCATCAAAGTCATTTAATAAGAACATCAAAAAGTCCTCACTCACTTTAAAAATATGATATACCTATTAGAAAGACAACCGATATCGCATCCTCTGTTCATGATGATGACAATTTAGGAACATTAAATTCGAAAACTATTTCTGTAGCAAAACTCAAAAGAAGGTTTAGCTTCCTATTGACAGTATTATTACCCAGCACATTTCACTAAGATTTTAGATGTTGGCTCTATGCCTGCTTTCAACTCACTACCGTCTACAAGTAATCAAAGTCTTTCAAACTTGAAAGAAAATCTAAACAAGAGGATCCCATGATTCAGAAACTTGATAGTATGTCTGTATCTAATAAAAAATCGATACAAAAAGCCTTTACCACATCATATTTTAATGCTTCAAGTGACTCGGTGGTTGACTCTGTTTTAACCTTTACTAAAGTGCTAATACATAATGAGACTCCTCAGAAAGATTCAGAGTCTTCAATGATGCAAAAAACTAGTTGATACTCAACCAGTCACAATAAACGCTGTCAATGACTCCGATAAGTCCAAAACAGAAGACTTGCACAAATCTTTAAGTCAAATCATTTAAAAAGAAATTTACCTGAACCAACTAACTGAGATAATTCGGTCGTGCAAAGTTCTTGCTCAAATGAATTGGACTCGGATGAAGATCTTATGATTCCTCCTGAATTCAAACCACCTCATTCTAAGAAGAAGACAACTAAAATTGATTATTTATGCTGCTTTTAGTAAACATTGTTCTCTATCGCGTGGATCCGCTTTCTCATTCAAAAATGCTAAGAAGAAATCGGATACGAAACGCTCTACTTCTTCTGCTAATTCTCTCGATGATTATGATGATAATGCCATTATGGATGTTGTTAATTCTTGTGGCGTTATTATTAGATGGAAATACTATTAATAGTATTTGTTTATTGGATAAAAAAAGAAGCAAGGAAGGATCTTGTCACGCCCCACTTCCCAGAGTGCACTAAAATCGGCACGTGACAGAGCCAATCATGCTACATGTGGTTAGAAAACATCCCTTCACGGTCACATTACGGCTGTATATAAGATATCAAGAATAGGAAAAATATAAACTATCTAATATATGTCCATCTGCCAGAATAAACGAGTCAAGAAATATAAATGTGCGGAAGCAATAAATCCAATAAGCAATAATATCAGGAAAGTACGTCCCAAATACGGGCTCACATCAGAAAATGAAAGTACGGAAATAAAACTAAACTAAACTAGATACTAACAGGATCCCCATTACTCGGCCTGACAGCGGAAATATTCCTGATCAGCCTACGAAAGAGACAGAGGATCTGGGCCATGCAAAACCCAGACGTCAGTGCGTCATAATATCAAATAATAAAATATAATCAGGAGGTAACAAGATATGCGGGCATAAGTATGGACGGTAATGAGTGTATAACAGTAACACGAATATAGAACAGTGAAATGTATGTGCATGCGGTGAGTAATCTATGCTGCTGGGTTAATTACTCTCAAGTCTTTGAAATCAATTTAATGAATCGTCGATGCAACTCAATAGTATCCCGTGCATGCCCGGGGCCACGGTCCAGATTCTCGGGCTGAAACTGAGATGTGCCGCTAAGCTCAAAATAGAAAACATATACAGATGAATGATGTCAGCAGACTGGCCTAGCCCCCAAAACTGATTAGTATAAGCGTCGAACTGTTGAGTTATAAGTCAGCTTTCATCATTGATTTCCCCTTACTCCCAAGTTATGTGTTCAAATCAGGTATTGATAAATCTGGAGATAATGCCAATACGGGATCAAGCAGGTATAGGTCTTGTCTGAATAGACAACAGCAACGTCCATCAGGACAACAAGTCAGGGTTGTCGGCATTAGTAACAGGATCAGGTATCAAGTTAAGCAGTAGTGTATCAGGTCATGTCAGGCGGTGCACAGTGTATCAAATGAATGCCCAACAGTAAAATGTAGCAAGTATCGAATCATGATAAAAGTACGGATGCACAGTGAAACACAGATGCACAGTATCTATCAGGGATTACATCGACAACTCCATGATTACATAAGAAGCACGGTATTAAGCACGGGGTGCTAATATAACAGTAATATGAAATAATATGATCTAGCATACAACTAGATGTATAATAAATGATACAGATAAGAACGGGTATCGTAAAACGGTAAAACGGTAACATGGGATGCATAATGAAATAAACATGCAATATTTTTATTAATTTAAATGAAAATATATAGACATAGAATGTAACAAGATAAACTTGCATGCGATTAGATATGTAATAAACTGTACGGATGCTAACGGATATTGTAAAACGGTACAACGGTAACATGGATGTATAATGCAGTAAACATGTGATATTTTTATTCATATAGATGCAAATATAATAACATAGTATGTAGCAAGATAAACTTGCCTGATCGGATCTCAATACGGGGTGCGTACGCAGCGTCCGACATCGGGTAAACGTCGCAATGCACACGTGCGCGTATGGAACAGGACCAGGCAAAGTAAGAATAAGACCACGCTGGCTGGAGACGTCCACTGGGTTGCCCGAATCGTCGGCGACGGGCACGACTCGGGCAATCACCAGAAACCAAGAACCAAGAAAAGAAAAGAGAAGAAGAAGAAGAAAGAAAAGAGAGGGTTGTGTTCTGGGTTTTGTCTCTGGGGTCAGAGAAGAAGGCAAGGCAGTGACGTCGACGGTGGGCCGTCGACGACGAGGTCCACGGCAAGGCAGTGGGTGTGGGGTTCTTGGTGCTCGGGTTTTCATCGGGTGTGCAGGGAAGTGAGTCGGGGAAGGAGGTGGTGGTGTCGGGAAAGTGGTGATGACGAGGGCGATGTGGAGACGACAACGAGGTCGGAGCTCCGGTGACGAGGACTTGGGTGAGGCGTGCAGTCGGGGGTGTTCTTAAGTTGTGCAGGGGTAAGCTCGAGTCGGGGATCTTGTCGGAAAGGAGGGGAGAAGAGGAAGAAGAGGAGATGGAGGCGATGAAGAGGGTGGTGGAGACGGCGAGGGGTCGTCGGTGATGGGTGTCGTGGGTTTTGGTTTTCTTAGGTTGACGGGTGATGTCGAGGTCGGGGTCGTGGCAGGGCGTTAGACGTGGAATAGGGAGGTGATGAAGGTGGTGATGTCGACGAGTGGTCGAGGAGGCTGAGGGCGACGGCGATGAGGCGAGGGTGAAGGCATGGGTAGGGTTGTCGCAAGACGGGAAAAGGGAAGAAGATAGAGAGACGAGGCTGTGGGTTTTAAAAAGAATATGGTTTTAAAAATAAAAGGAAATATATAAATATATATATGAAGAGAGAGAGAGAGCGCTTGGTGAGGTTTTGTTAGGATATAGGATTTGAAGGAAAAATATATTTGGAAATATGTTTTAGTTTTAAAAAATTTATATATAAGGTATAAATATATATTTAAACAGTTAATTTTAAAAGAATATTTTATTAAGTGAATTTGAGTTTTCTGGCAAATACAAAAGTACTCCAAAATATGCTCGGGTTGGGTCTAAACTTACGGTTTGAAAATACGGATAATATACGTGTCAACCAAACCAAAAAATAGGATATCCGGATAACGAAAATATATACCCCCAAGAACGGATACACGTAGGTGCACATAACTATCCGAACGAGTCTGTTTCACTGAACGGGACGAGAACACGATGTACGGATGCCATGACAGGGGTTAGGGGTATCATGCAGGCCATGCTAGATATTGTAAAATATTTTATTTAATTATATTTGTATTATTAAAAATATGCAGAAGCCAGATATAATGCAGATATGCAAGATATAAAACATGACAATGCACGGATCCTCATAATTAACCGAGATAAATCATAAACATGAATTAAGACGAGTTTCCATCATGCGGGTCGGGTCGGATGCAAACACAGATACCAATTACATTTACTCGCACCCAAAACACAATAAATCAAGAAATAGCCATAAATAAAGAAATGCCCAAAATGGGACTGGTATAAATGAACTAGGGTGTTACAGATCTTAAGTCAAAATTTATAAAGCATTGAATCTTGTAGCCGCCGATGTTTGATTTACTTTGCGTATATAACTTGTATAGTATCGAGAAATTTTTATTGTGTGATATAGAACTTATATCTTGTGATTGTATTTGTATGAAGATAACGACAATGCGGTTGCTCTTTCACAAATAAAATGATAAGATATTAGTTCAAATGCTTTATTTACCTCGAGGCATAATCTTGTAACTATTTTATTTTATTGAGTATTCTTGCCCTACTTTTTTCCTTCAATTTTTTTTTGCTTTTTTCCGGTATTTCAATTTTTTGCTTGTTGCAGTATATGAGAACTGCAAAATATATAAAAATCATAAATTTTTGTTTTCATTAAATTGTCAACATTTTGCACGCTGTTGAACAAAAATATAGCGAATTTTTTAAAATTTATGTTTTTTTTTCGGTTTTCCAATATTTTGCTTATTATAAGAAAATCATGAAATTTTCAAAATAAAATATGTTTTTGTTTTTTTCGGTTTTTCAATATTTTTCATGACACACGAAATCACAAAATTTTCAAAACTATCAAAATTTTCTATTTTCTTCATTCTCATTATTACACATTCTATAACACACGAAAATAATGAAAGTTTCAAAGATCTCAATTTTAAAAAATTTAGTTCGATTTTTAATATTTTTTATGTTGTAGTACATGACAATCGTGAAATATAAAAAAAATTCCAAAATTATCTTTTTTTCAAATTTATAATAATTTGAATGATGCCACACTAAAATTATGTAATTTGCTAAATTTCAAACTTTTCTTCTTTTATTTTTTTGACTTTTCAATATCCAGGCTGGCACATGAAAATCGCGAAATTTTCAAATATGTCAAAAATTTTTAATTCTTAAAATTTTCAATATTATGCTTGCTATATAACAACCGAAAAATTTCAAATTTTTTTTAAACCTCAAAAATTTCTGCGCTTTTCGGTTTTTCAATATTTTGCCTGCTGGGAAAAAAAAATCGCGATATCTTCAAAAATCATTAAAAAAAATTCCTTCAAATTAATGTTTTTCCTTCAAATTTTCTATATTTTGCATGGTATGGCACAAGGAAATCGTAAAAATTTTTAAATTCAATTTTTTTCTATTTTCTTCAAATTTTCAATATTTTGCATGTTATAACACACAAAAACTGAAAAAGTTTCAAAAATCTCATCATTTTTTGTTTTATTCAATTTTTTTAATATTTTGGATGTTTACAAAGATCGCAAACCATTCAAAAAAAATGAAATTTTATGTTTCTTACTTTATTCAATAGTTTGCTTTTTATTTAGCAAACGAAAATCGCTAAATTTGAAAAATTCTAAAGAACCTTTTGTTTTCTTCAGTTTTATAAATATATCTGCATGCTATATATAGCATATGAAAATTGTGAAATTTTTAAAAATCTCTATTTTCTTCTTTTTTTTCTTTTCAAATTTCTAATATTTTGCACGGTGTCACACAAAAAAGTCCTAAAATTTTAAAATACTTAAAGTTTTTTATTATTTGTTTTTCGATATTTTGCTTGTTATATTACATACGAAAAATCTCAAGAATAGTTTTCTTCGTTTTTTCAATATATTTTGTTTGCTACAACAAGCAAAATCCGCGAAATTTTTAAAAGTCTTAATATTTTTGTTTTCCCTTTTTTATATTTTATATGGTATAGTAAAAGAAATAGTAAAATTTTCTAAAATTTCAAAAAAAAATTGTCCTCTTCTTTTTCAATATCGTGTATGCTATAGCATGCATATGAAAATCACATAATTTTTAAAATCCCAATTTTTCCGTTTACTTCAAATTTTTTTTATATTGTACATGACTTGAGTATCAAAAAAAAATTCTTTTTCTTTTTTATTTTTCAATATTTTGGATGCTATAGAATACAAAAATCGTTAATTTTTTTAGTATTTTTTTGCGAGTAAAATCTAAGTAGTAAAGAAAAGGTAAAAAGAGTTCTGAAGAAGTGGTATGAGCAGAATTTTCCCACAAGCCTATCCATATGACATAAAAGAGTGATAAATATAAATAGGGTTTAAATAACAATTTTCCCCCTAAAATCCAAGCTGGATAAAGCAATATTTCAAGAAATATTCTCTCATACATGTTATATATATATATATATTATATGAATAGGTGGGTCCGAAACCCCTGCTCTGTGATTTTCCGGAATGTTCTATCTCCCCAAATCCAGTAGTCCATATTGAAGCCTCTACTTATACCTGTAGATCAAGATCCCCGTATTGATTTTCCCTGACACTATCCTTGCAATGTAAATCATCCAACGATCCATATCAGTGTAAAATAGAAAACTGATGGTTGTGAAGAAACGGGCCTAATGGGTTACGGCCCATTTTCAGCTGAGATAAACCACATGCAGTCTGGGGTTTTAGAGTGAGAAGAAGAAGAAGAAGAAGATTAGGGATGATGGCCATGGCATCAGCCTTGTTACCCTCACCTTCTCTCTTCTCTCTATCTTCATCTAGCCCTTCTCTTTCTCTCTCTAGAACTCTACCTCATTACTTTCCCTCATCTTCTCCTCTTAATTCAAGAAGAGCTTCCAACTCTCTCACACTCAGCCCATCAACATCATCATCATCAACATCTAAACAATTCATCTGCAAGGCAGCTGAGTACGTTTTCCCTGACCCAATTCCTGAATTTGCTGAAGCTGTGAGTATCGAGATTTCGTAAGACTTGTGATCTTTTATTTTTTCCATCTTGGGTTATTTTCATAATTGCAATTTTTTGAAGAGAATTGTTTGGGGTATTTTTAGGAGACAAGCAAGTTCAGCAGCCATCTTCTTGAGAAGCTGGCCAAGAAGAAGAAGGATTTGTTTGGAGATTCACTTGAAGAAGTTGTGGGTGTCTGCACTGAGGTCTATATTTATTTTTCCATAAATCTTAGAAATGCAAAAGAAAAAGAAAAAAAAACCTTCTCACTTTTGCACGAAAAGTAAGATTGCAATCTATCAATTTTATTTGACTAAGTTAATATCTTTCTTTAATTGTTTATCTTTTCCAAATTCATATTCTCTTGAATCCATGCCCTCGTTTGAGGAGAGGAGAGGATAGGAGGTAGCTAGCATGTAGAATCAAGGTTGTAAAATACGTATTTGGTATCTGTTCGGTCGTGTGCGACGCAGACCTATGAAAACACATGTTCGACGAATGTATACTCTCGATATAGGCAATGTCAAAAAGGCGAAAGGGAGACCGAAGAAAACATGGATGGAGGTGATACGAAAAGATATGGCTGCCAAAGGCCTCAATGAAAGTATGTTATTCGATAGTACTGAGTGGAGGCGGGGGATTCATGTGCTAGACCTAGTGTGATTCTCATGTTGGTTCATGTAGCCTACCCCATATGCTTGTGATAAAAGGCTCAGTTGTTGTTTGGTATCCTTTTGGTCGGCCGGCAGATAAACGATAACCGAATTATTCGGTGGTTATTTGGTTTATCCGGATTATTCGGCCATCAATATTTTAATATAAATATCAAATATATATATATATATATATATATATATATATATATATATATATATGTTTAATGAGACATTTCCACAAACATTTGGTGGGAGCGATGTAAATTATGATTTATGAACTTGCATATAACAATATAGCATAAATAGATTACAAATAGTAATGAAATAAGATGAAGAAACAAACAAACAAACGTCCACAAACTAATATGACTGGTTAACCGTTATTTGGTCGAATAACCGATTTATTCGACATATATCTGGTTTGTCCGGATAATGGTCTGTGAGCGAGTCCAGATATCCGGCCGGATGTTCCATTTTTTTGAACCTTGTATAGAATTAAATTGGAGACCGTGGGGAAACAGAAGAAAAGAGATTTGGAGAAAAAAGTTTGTAGGGAAGAAAGAAGGGGAAAGAAAATTGGGGAAGAAAGGATGGAAGGGCAGTTTGGGAAAATACACCGAAAGAAGTAATGATGCTAATTTTTTTGGGGTGAAGCATAGGTTTCAGGTTAAAGAGTTCCCCGTTTTGGTGGTCACTGTCATCTAAGCCTTTTCCTATCAAAATGGGGTTGACTCTATGAAAGATTTGATGAAGCTAAGGAAATTATGAATTAAATGATTTATTTGCTACAATTTGTACTAAACTTGAGAGAAAAAATCAAGAAAGGAAAGATAATATATTCTCTATACAAAATTAATTTCTATGGTCAAGGAACAAAGATAACACAGCTATGGGACATTTGTTTCACTGGAAAAAGAGATATATTGGCTCGTATGTTAAAATGACTCGATGATTCGCAATGATGCTTGATTGGTAATGTGAATGTTCATGCTCTTGTTACTTAAAGCAGTACTTGGATAATTCCTTATGTTGTTATGTGATTCAATGCTCATAACCTACATTAGATTTATATGTAGATGAATATAAGAAATGGAGAAAGCATGTTGATGCTTGTTGGTAAAATAAAATGAAATGAAAATAGTAATAAGTGAACTTGATGATGCTCACAAGTGGCGTCTCCTCAGATTACGACGCGTGGCGGATGACGTGTCCTGAAGGCTACGGAGGTGGAATAAATGAGTTGCATTATGAGAATTCCTCGGGACTTCGTCTCGAGGAACGTGGCCGACCTTCCAGGAGACCTCCCTGAATACATTCCACCTTCACCTAGGAAATACCAACAGCTTGTCTCCGATCTATCTCAGCCTTCTTGCTCGTCTCCGAGCCGTCTGACATGCCGAGCTTTCTCGGCCTCCAGGCTCGTTTTCGAGCTCCTGACATGCCGAGCTTCCTCGGCCTTTCGGCTCGTCTTCGAGCCCTTGACGTGCCGAGCTTCCTCGGCCTCCCGGCTCGTCTCCGAGCCCCTGACGTGTAGCCTCCTGTCCACCAACGCTGTGGATCTAAAGCCCTCCTCTCGAAGCCACCGAGCAGCTTTCCTGTCCGGTCCATCCATGGCGGGTAGCTTTCTACCCATCTACGCTAAGGATCGAAGCCTCACCATGAGGCGGCCGAGCAATTTCCTTCTGGCCCACCCCACAACGCTGCGGATCAAAAGCCCTCATCGCGAGGCGACCGAGTAGCTTCCTGCTCGGTCATCCATCAGCGGGTAGCCTCCTGCCCACCAACGCTGCGGATCTAAAGCCCTCATCGCGAGGCGGCCGAGTAGCTTCCTGCTCGGTCATCCATCAGCGGGTAGCCTCCTGCCCACCAACGCTGTGGATCTAAAGTCCTCATCACGAGGTCACCAAGCAGCTTCCCTGCCCGGTCCATCCCTAACAGGTAGCTTCCTACCCATCTACTTTAAGGATCTAAAGCCCTCCTCGTGAGGCGACCGAATAGCTTCCTACTCGGTCATCCACCAACGGGTAGCCTCCTGCCCACCAACGCTGTGGATCTAAAACCCTCGTCGCGAGGTCACCGAGCAGCTTCCCTGCCCGGTCCATCCCTGGCGGGTAGCTTCCTATCCATTTATGCTAAGGATCTAAAGCTCTCATCACGAGACCGCCGAGCAATTTCCTGTTGGCCAATCCCTGGCGGGTAGCTTCCTACCTAACTACGCTAAGGATCGAAGCCCTCACCACGAAGCGGCCGAGCAATTTCCTGTTGGCCCATCTGCAGCGGGTAGCTTCCTACCCCCACAACGCTGCGGATCAAAAGCCATCATCGTGAGGTGACCGAGTAGCTTCCTGCTCGGTCATCCACCAGTGGGTAGCCTTCTGCCCACCAACGCTGTGGATCTAAAGCCTTCCTTTCGAGGCCACCGAACAGCTTCTTTGTCCGGTCTATCCCTAACGGGTAGCTTTCTACCCATCTACGCTAAGAATCTAAAACCCTTCTCACGAGACGGCCGAGCAATTTCCTGCTGGCCCATCTGCAGTAGGTAGCTTCCTACCCCACAACGCTGCGGATCAAAAGTCTTCATCGCGAGGCGATCGAGTAGCTTTCTGCTCGGTCATCCACCAGCGGGTAGCCTCTTGCCCACCAACGCTGTGGATCTAAATCCTTCCTCTCGAGGCCACCGAGCAGCTTCTTTGCCCGATCTATCCTTAACGGGTAGCTTCCTACCCATCTACGCTAAGGATCTAAAGCCCCCCTCACGAGACGACCGAGTAACTTCCTGCTCAGTCATCCACCAGTGGGTAGCCTCTTGCCCAGCAACGCTGTGGATCTAAAGCCCTTCTCTCGATAAAACCGAGCAGCTTCCATTCCCGGTCCATCCCTAGCGGGTAGCTTCCTACCCATCAACGCTAAAGATCTAAAGCCCTCCTACAAAGGCCACCGTGTGTAATCCTGCTCAGCTAATCTCTGAGGGGTAGATTCCTACCCTACGAAGACATGGATCTAGGACCCATAGTGAGGAAGAATCGGTTATGGCCGACCTATTCTAACTTGGCTGATTTCCTACTCATGCTAAAACACGTGGTCATCATCTTGACTCCGAGGTAGAGACTGGTACCGACCTTCCTAGACTTGGGATATCTTCTGATTCATCCTAAATGAACGATCGCCACCTCGACTCCAGGGAATGGGAGGATTCCGACCTTCCTACACTTGGCCGTTACTCAACTTACACTCGACGCACGATCGTCACATAAAAATGCCGGGCACCAACCTACGACCTAACACTTGCAGCAGAGTGAGAATTCCAACGAGAAGAAGATTGACGAGCTAAAATACTCACACAGAAAGCAGACAGTCATGCAGAGGAAAATGAGCTCAACTTTATTTATATTCCGAAATTTTACAAGGTATTCTGGTTCCTCAGCCTTACAAAAAATGCCCGGAGGCTTACAAAATTTTGAAAACAGAAAAAATTCCCCAAGGTAGGAAAGCTCATACCGTAGGTTCGGGGAGGATCTTGCCCTGCTCAACGCCAGCGTCGTGGACTGAAACGGCGGCCTCTGGGTTAGTGCTTCCACCGACAGCCTCACCCTCAGTGACTTCCCCCGGCTACTTCCACCTACGGCGCATCCTCGGAGAGAGGGTACTGGACTCGGAGCTCGTTGTCGGCGAACTTCGGCATCAACGCCTTGACGGCGTCGAGAGCTTGTGCCAGACGATGGCCGAGGCTTCGGCGAGGTCAGCGTAGAACTGGTCTGACGCTTTATACCTCTCCACAGACTCCACCGCTCGGACTTCGGCAAGCTTCACGGCCTCGAGCGCCACCCGAGCGTCCTTCCTGCTGACGTCCCTTGACTTTTTCATTGTGTTATAGAGGTTACCAATCTCCTCCAACTTGGTCTGGATAGCCCGGTTGGATTCACTCAAAAGTCGGTGATATTCCTTGTACTTGGAGTTCGTCAGCTCCTCGGCGACCACGCGGGTTTCGAGGGCGGCTATCTTCTCTTTCGCCTGTTGTAGTCGAAGGCACAAACCCTCTTCCCACAAGGACGATTCGTCCGCCTTATTCATGGCCGGGGCTATCTCCTCGGATTTCATATTTATAATGAGGGCGCAGTGGTGGAGGACCTGAGGGAAGCAGCAAAAGGAGTTAGCAATGTTCAAACTGAAAAAAATATACTTAAGAAAATTCTTAAAGGGAAACAGATACCGAGCTGAACCGCCTCCTGAGCAATGGCGGCCACCTGGGCCTTCAGGGTCCCGCGGGGAATCTTGCCCCCAGCTGCTTGTTCCATGTCGAAGAGCAAGCTGTCGGGGATGGAGAGCTCCGAGGGCACCTCGAAGCAGAAGTCCCCTTCCTACACTGGGGTCTCGGTAGAAGGCGCCCGAGAAACCGTCCTTTTGTGCCTTTTTATAGGGGCGTCAGTGGGCTCGACCTCCTCCTCCGTTGCCCGGGGTGCCGGATCCCACGCATGCTTCTGGCCCCCCGCGGCGCTCTTCGGGGACTCAGGGTGACGCAGCTGAAGGCTTGCTCGGCGGGGTAGGCTTCAGGGCCAAGCTTGGACCCGGTCGGGACGAGCTTCAATCCCCGGTCTTCTTTTGGGCCTTCGCGGCATGGCAGTTAGGAACTTGGATCGGTCCATTTGCTCTGCAAAAAGGAGAATACGCAAAAGAGGTTTAGTGATGCTGAAAAGGGCAAAGAAAATTTATCAAAGTCTAAATAGATCGTCTACGGTCCTAACTTACCCAGAAAGCGTGCAGATCTGAGCCCAGCCCAGTGCCTGCTCAGAAAGCAAGATGCTGGCTCGCTGGATCGGCTCCCGCAAGACATCACCCTTGCCTTGGGTGAAGATGACTGTTTCGCTCTCGAGCAGTTGGTCATGTGCCACTGTGTAGGCACGGGCCAATCCTCGCCCTCGGGTGGCTCGACGAAAATGAACTTCTCTTTCCATTCATGGATGGAAGAAGGGACGGTTATCACACCCGACCAGGCCACCCTGCCCTTACGTTTTTTGAAGGAAAAATACACCCAGCTCGGCTCATCCTTGTTGGTGCCAGGGTGATTCTTATAACAGAGGAAGGAAATGATGAGGGTCAAACTGAAGGGGATGTTTTCAAGTTTCAACCTGTCATGCCCCGCTTTCCAGTATACGGCAAAGGGGACGCGACGAGGCCGCTACGTATATATTCAAAAATACATACGCTAAGCGTATCTAAACAATATAAATATAAATGCACAAGAGACAAGATATAATAAAATATCAACTTTATTTATTCACATTCTTTTTGTACAATGCATGAAAAAGTAAATATATCTGAATGAAAGCAATGCCTAAATAATGGCATAACAGAAATGAAAAGTACTGAAATAAAAGTGTGTACAATGAAGTTAGAGCTCTGGGTCGTAGGAAAGCTGGTCCAAGTCCTCACTAGTAGGCTCGACCTCCTAAGTGTCCAGATCACCTGACAACATTCCAAAGAAGAAGGAGAAGGAATGTCGTCAGTGAACAATCGCTCGATAAGTCCCAAAGATAAGGGAGAAATAGAATAGACAGAAAGAGAAGATAGCTTTTAAAGTTGTATTATATGGTTAATATTGTTGTTTGTAGTTTGGTACAGAAAGATACCGGTGCATACGAGAGGAGTCTCTATATGCTAGAGACTAGGCCAAATGGAAGTACAAGGCTTCTTTATACAACCCGGAACAACGGCAATTGGATTCAGATTAGGTGTCTTAATCTTGCAGTCTCGTGCCACTTTTAACACCTTCCGTATCAATTTATCCCTTAAACCCCATGATGTCTTGATTGTATTGTTTGTATTGTATTTCAACTTGTAATTGAATTGTAATATAGATTGTATATTTGGATGACTTGCCGAAACCATGATATCAGTAAAATGGATGTACTGGAGAATCATGTAAATGGAAGTATATCCATGGTTCGGTTCGGTCAATACAGATTGAATAGATTGAATATATGGATTCATGTATTCATGTTGAATTGTAAGATTGTAGATTGTACTTGAATCATATTCAAGTCAGATTATTAAGATAAGACTCGGTCTGAGTCAGAACAATTAGAAAAGAAATTGAAGTTCTGATTATTTTGATGTTATCAGTGACTGCTGCACATGGGCGGCAGGATTTATGTCTTTTTCAAAGAAGATTACCGTATTGATAACACCGTTGTTAAGTTGTCTACCTTAAATAGGCAAGCACTCACTTCTCCGGCTCTCTGAGGCTCAAGAGATTGGTCCCGCTTAAACCTATGTTTACTAGGGTCCTTAGAGTAATTTATAGAACTTGAGGGGGTTTTATGTAAAAATACTTTTATATACTTTTCAAAATACACCCCAAGTATTTAATTATCGTCTTTAGAGTTGTAATAATTGTAGATTTTATATTTGTGATATTTCTAGTGAATAAACCTATTTTTCATAATACATGGTATTTAATTGTAATATTGAACTTGTATAGAATTCATGGTATTTTAATGTAAAGTGATTCTTGTGTTTTTAGGAAAAAGTTGGAATATTCATATTATCACAAAATAGATATTTTAATGATACATATATACATATTTATATAAAAATAATTTTAATATATATTATATTTCTAGAAATCTCATTTTCTTAAGATATTTGTATTTTAAATCTTTCGAGACCGAATGCTCCTTGTGGAGGTCTGCATCTCGCACTACTAAGCCCAGGGATGTGCGATAATCCGCACCATCCCAGTCGGGTTCCTCAAAATGGGTTGTAACGGCTCTTTGCAAAGATTTGTAAAATACTTAATCTTTTTAGAAAACGGTTTTATTAATAAATGGTATTTATTTTAAAGGTTTCGTTTTTCCGTATTCTATGTTCCCGAAAGGTATTGTGCTATGTTGAATATGAGTGTGTGAGGAGGTAGGTCATTACCTCGTGATCTAATTAAACGTATAGCAAGATTGTGATGGTTTAAATGTCGAATTTAAACTACATGGTATTTTACTGAAAAAGAGCGGTAAAAGTTACAAAATAAAATATATTGTCATGAAACTTGTTCAACATGTTTGTTAATATTTAATAGTCAACATGTAATGGTTTAGCATGATTGTATTTAAGAAAAAGTGAGGTTTTAGGAAGAACCGAATCAGAAATCGGATTAATTCCGATTCCGTCGGGTTTTGGAATTTCGTACTTTTAGAAAAGAAAAAAGAAGAGGGAAGTGGGACTTATGGGTTTAGAAGTTAGGGATGAGGAAGAGGAAACGGGAGGAGGCGCCGGTGCGTCGTTTCGTCCCCGGGAACTCGTAGGGTTGTCGTCGGAAAAATCGTCGGAGTTTCGCCCTTCGCTACTTCAAAAGTACACTAACCTTCTAGGAATTTCTTGAGAGTTTTGATCAGAATTTTGGAGTGAGGGGTGTGTGTTTAGGGGTTGTATTCATAGGGTAAGGCTAGGGTTTAGGATGGGTGAAATGGTGAATCGAAAATTGTATTAAGATGTAATAAAAATGAATTAAAATGGAGTAAATAGGGTTTTAAAGGGTCTCTGGAACCGATCCAAGAAAGTTAAGTGTGCAGGGGTACTGGGGAGATGAAAAGCCACATCTTTCAAGTTGGGGACTCGGCGGTCCGGCCGAGTCCGGCCGGCGGCGCCGGCCCGAGTCGGCCGAGTCGCTGGCCGATTCGGCCGATCACGACCGAGTCCTGGGTGCATCGGGTTCCTCGCCGTCTCAACTACCCCCGGGCTATTTACTTTTACATGTATAGTGGGGCTTTATGGGTTTAGCACGTGTTGACTCTTGAACTTCTAAAACTTTAAAAAGAAAATAATATTAAAAATAATGTAGGGTATGGGATTTGAACTCTGGTGGCTTGGTTCAGCAGTGCAAAGTATTACCAATGATCTACAAGCTCTTTCTTGCTATTAAAAAGCAAAACAAACTTATAAATTGTGCTCAGGCAAAAATACTCTTTTCTGTAATTTTAAAAAAATTGTACAGAAAGTTGTACAGGAAGTTTAGGGTTGTTACATTCTACCCTCTTTATAAAAATTTCGTTCTCGAAATTTATAAAAGGAAAGTGTAACAGATTCAACAAGGTGATACAAGGGTTTGAGAATGTGAAAGAGATTTACCAGTGTTAGCTTGACATACAGCTTCGGCTTCTACGGCTGGTAATGTGTAAGCCTGTCGCCGTGGCACATTCCTCCTAGCTGGAGGCACATTCCTTTGTCCTCGAGACATGTTCCTCAGTGCCTGTTGGAATTGGCGATTTGGCTGTGCAGGTGGTGGGGCAGGAAGTGTTGGACGAGGTGCAAGAGCCTGAATAGCTGGCTGCTGTGGGTAGCTGGTGTGTGTGTGAGCTGGGTTATTATTATAAGGACAGTTTCCAATTCCGTGTTTGGATGCGCCACAAATTAGACACAAACCTTTTGCGCGCCTGCGGTCCTTCCACAAGTGTCCCTTTCTATGACAGTCGTAGCAAAAGTCTGAACTTGGTTGGTTACTAATTTCTTCCGGTCTTCGGGGTTCAACCGTTGGCCTTGAAAAGGCTCCTCCTGCCATCAGATTGGCAGGGCGCTTCACTCCGGCAGATTGAGGTCTGCCCTTCTTCTTCACCACTGTCTCGTATCTTCGGGCAGCTTTCAAAACCAAATCATGGGTTGGGAAATCCCCTATAGCTAAAGCAGCTTAGATTTCCGGGTCCAACCCTTGCTGAAATCTTCTTGCTCTGATCTCAGTCGTCGGTATGAGATGGGCCGCAAACCTGTTACGGTCTTGTGTTAGCTGTGTAGTATGTGATTTTAGGAAAATGAATACTGAGACGTATCTTACCTGCTGAGCATGGTAAACTCAGCGTCATACTCATCTACAGATTTTGTCCACATTGAACCTTGTTGCAGATGGATGAACTGCTGTTCCATGTCGAACTTGGCATTCTCAGGGAAGTACTTTGCGTCGAACATGTCGCGGAAAGTCTTCCATTCTATGGGTTGATCAAGACGGCTTTCTTCCGCCTTCCACCAATTCCGTGCATTGTCCGTAAGCTGCAGTTTCGCAACATGGACCCAAGCTATCTCTAGCATTTGTGCTGCTGCCAGATCATCTTCAATGCTCTGAGCCCATTCCTCAGGTTCCAGTGGGCTCTCCTTTCCTGCAAATTGTTTGGGATGCAAAGTCCTAAATTGCTTCGCCTCAGGTGCTTCTGCCTCGGGACGGTTCATTAAAAGAACAGTCTGTTGCTGTTGTCCCTCGAGGAGGCTGCGGATTGACTCAAGCAGAACCGTTTGCTCGTTGAGTGGAGCAGGGACGGCAGGTGTGAGTTGTAGTGGTGGAGGTGTGTTGTTGACATTGGTGCTGGTGTTGTTTAGGGAATCCATAAGCTTGAAAGAAAAATTTAAGTTAGGACAGATTCAAAGTACATGAAATGATAAAGATTCAAGAAGTATGAATTGTAAAGAATGTTTTAGTTGCTGGTTCTTGTGTTATATTGCTTAGGTTCACGCAGAAATGAAATGCATGGTAGAGTTTCATACAGCTCTGACCTGCATGGGCCGCCAACAAAACCCGTCACGCCCCGCTTCCCGGTGTACGGCGAAGGGGACGCGATTAGGCCGCTACGTATTTACTCTGAAGTAAATACGCTAAGCGTATCTAAGCAATATAAATATAAGTGCACAAGAGACAAGATATAATAAAACAACTTTATTTATTCACATTCTTTTTGTACAATGCATGGAAAAGTAAATACATCTGGATGAAAGCAATGCCTAAATAATGGCATAACAGAAATGAAAAGTACTGAAATAAAAGTGTATAATGAAGCTAGAGCTCTGAGTTGTAGGAAAGCTGGTCCAAGTCATCACTAGTAGGCTCGATCTCCTGAGTGTCCAGATCACCTGACAACATTCCAAAGAAGAAAGAGAAGGAATGTCGTCAGCGAACAATCGCTCGATAAGTCCCAAAGATAAGGGAGAAATAGAATAGATAGAAAGAGAAGATAGCTTTTAAAGTTGTATTATATGGTTAATACTGTTGTTTGTAGCTTGGTACAGAAGGATGCCGGGGTATACGAGAGGAATCTCTATATGCTAGAGACTAGGGCAAATGGAAGTACAAGACTCCGTTATACAATCCGGAACAACGGCAATTGGATTTAGGTTAGGTGTCTTAATCTTGCAGTCTCGTGCCACTTTTAACACCTTCCGTACCAATCTACCCCTTAAACCCCGCGATATCTTGATTGAATTGTTTGTATTGTATTTCAACTTGTAATTGAATTGTAATATAGATTGTATATTTGGATGACTTGCCGAAACCATGATATCAGTAAAATGGATGTACTCGAGAATCATGGATGTAACTGGAGAATCATGTAAATGGAAGTATATCCATGATTCGGTTCAGTCAATACAGATTGAATATATGGATTCATGTTGAATTGTAATATTGTAGATTGTACTTGAATCATATTCAAGTCAGATTATTAAGATAAGACTCAGTCTGAGTCAGAACAATTAGAAAAGAAATTGAAGTCATGATTTTTATGATGTTATCAGTGACCGCTCCACATAGGCGGCATGATTTGTGTCTTTTTCAAAGACGATTACCGTATTGATAAGACCGTTGTTAAGTTGTCTACCTTAAATATGCAAGCACTCACTTCTCCGGCTCTCTGAGGCTCAAGAGATTGGTCCCGCTTAAACCTATGTTTACTAGGGTCCTTAGGGTAATTTATAGAACTTGAGGGGGTTTTATGTAAAAATACTTTTATATACTTTTCAAAATGCACCCCAAGTATTTAATTATCGTCTTTAGAGTTGTAATAATTGTAGATTTTATATTTGTGATATTTCTAGTGAATAAACCTATTTTTCATAATACATGGTATTTAATTGTAACATTGAACTTGTATGGAATTCATGGTATTTTAATGTAAAGTGATTCTTGTGTTTTTAGGAAAAAGTTGGAATATTCATATTATCACAAAATAGATATTTTAATGATACATATATACATATTTATATAAAAATAATTTTAATATATATTATATTTCTAGAAATCTCATTTTCTTAAGATATTTGTATTTTAAATCTTTCGAGACCGAATGCTTCTTGCGGAGGTCTGCATCTCGCACTACTAAGCCCAGGGATGTGCGATAATCCGCACCATCCCGGTCGGATTCCCCAAAATGGGTTGTAGTGGCGCTTTGCAATGATTTGTAAAATACTTAATCTTTTTAGAAAACGGTTTTATTAGTAAATGGTGTTTATTTGAAAGGTTTCGTTTTCCTGTATTCTATGTTCCCGATAGATATTGTGCTATGTTGAATATGAGTGTGTGAGGAGGTAGGTCATTACCGCGTGATCTAATTAAAGGTATAGCAAGATTGTGATGGTTTAAATGTCGAATTTAAACCACATGGTATTTTACTGAAAAAGAGCGGTAAAAGTTACAAAATGAAATATATTGTCATGAAACTTGTTCAACATGTTTTTTAATATTTAATAGTCAACATGTAATGGTTTAGCATGATTGTATTTAAGAAAAAGTGAGGTTTTAGGAAGAACTGAATCGGAAATCGGATTAATTCCGATTCTGTCGGGTTTTGGAATTTCGTATTTTTAGAAAAGAAAAGAGAAGAGGGAAGGGGGACTTACGGGTTTAGAAGTTAAGGATGAGAAAGAGGAAACGGGAGGAGGCGTCGGTGCGTCGTTTCGTCGCCGGGAACTCCTAAGGTTGTCGTCGGAAAAATCGTCGGAGTTTCGTCCTTCACTACTTCAAAAGTACACTAAGCTTCTAGGAATTTCTTGAGAGTTTTGATCAGAATTTTGGAGTGAGGGGTGTGTGTTTAGGGGTTGTATTTATAGGGTAAGGCTAGGGTTTAGGGTAGGTGAAAGGGTGAATTGAAAATTGTATTAAGATGTAATAAAAATTTATTAAAATGGTGTAAATAGGGTTTTAAAGGGTCTCTGGAACCGATCCAAGAAAGTTAAGTGTGCAGGGGTACTGGGGAGATGAAAAGCCACATCTTTCATGTTTGGGACTCGGCGGTCCGGCGGGGTCCGGCCGGCGGCGCCGGCCCGAGTCGGCCGAGTCCCGGGTGCATCGGGTTCCCCGCCGTCTCAACTACCCCCTGTCCATTTACTTTTGCAGGTGTAGTGGGGTTTTATGGGTTTAGCACGTGTTGACTCTTGAACTTCTAAAATATTAAAAAGAAAATAATATTAAAAATAATGTGGGGTATAGGATTTGAACTCTGGTGGCTTGGTTCAGCAGTGCAAAGTATTACCAATGAGCTACAAGCTCCTTCTTAATATTAAAAAGCAAAACAAACTTATAAGTTGTGCTCAGGCAAAAATACTCTTTTCTGTAATTTTGAAAAAATTGTATAGAAAGTTGTACAGGAAGTTTATGGTGGTTAGACAACCGGACCAGAAATCCGAGAAGAATTCTCCATGAGTTCGGCGCTAAATGGACCGGGGCAAGATGGAAGCAGCGAAGCATCCCACATACCTCGGCTGAGAAAGGCAGACGCATTCCGGCGTGGAATGCTTCCAAATACAGGGCAATCTCCTTACCCTGCACCTGGTCTGCCCGCTCGCCCTCTCTAGCTAAACGAAGCGAATAGTTGGAGGGAATATGGAATCGAGCCCGAATCTCGGTAAGCTCGTCTATACTCTTCAAGACAGAGGACGCATCGCGGGCGTTCCTGATGCGCACCTTTGGGGCCCTTGTCGCCGCCAGACGGCGAACGACACAGGCAGCCCTGACTCTAGGGGGCGAACCCGACACAGACGACGCAGCAGAAGAACCCTCTCAGCTATCTGAAACTGTAGGGGAGGAAGGCCCGCTGGACTCGGCTCCAACAACTGATGCCTCATCATCCGACTCGATTCTAACTATCTCTACAGACTCCTCAGATGAAGACATCTAACCTGATTCAAGAGAATGTGCTCACCGAGGAAAAATTACGGATAATCCGATCTAAAAGGAAGAGCGCCGGACAATCCTTGACAACGAGAGTGAACTATGGCGGAAGTGTTGGCCCTAGAGGGGCCCCCTCCTATTTATACATTCCAAAGAAAGCATCCGACGGCCCATATCGATTTCTGCCAAAACGAAACGTCGCACCTGCCACCCATCAGAGCTCTACGTGGCGATCGACCATTGGGGACGTCCTTTCGGTTGCAGGTGACAGCGACAGCCTGTCACGCCCGCCAACCGACGTTCGACACGTGGCCCGTATCCCAACTGGCGACCGACTGAAACGGCGTCCCTTCTTTAAAGCGTGATCATTTCATTTGATCTGTTGACGCCATCAGGGATACGCGCGAAAATTCAGGCGCACGACGAGACGACACGTGGGCCCAAAAGATCGAAACGACGCGACCGCCAAACGCCGTGTCGTTCCTAGGCGTTCCTCATTATGATTCTTGGCGCCAAATTGAACAGAAGAGAGACCGAGCAAACCACTCTCGACCCGACCCTTGGATAGGTCGGAACGAGAGTGGGGGGCTAATGATGATGCTCACAAGTGGTGTCTTCTTAAATTACAACACGTGGCGGATGACGTGTCCTGAAGGCTACGGAGGTGGAATAAATGGGTTGCATTATGAGGATTTCTCGGGACTTCGTCTCGAGGAACGTATCCGACCTTCCAAGAGACCTCCCTGAATACATTCCACCTTCATCTAGGAAATACCAACAGCTCATATCCGAGCTATCTCAGCCTCCTTGCTCGTCTCCGAGCTCCTGACATGCCGAGCTTCCTCGGCCTTCCGGCTCATCTCCGAGCTCCTGACGTGCCGAACTTCCTCGGTCTCCCGGCTCGTCTCCGAGCCCCTGACGTGCCGAGCTTCCTCGGCCTCATCGATCAACCAGGAGCGCGGCTCCATGTGCCCCGCAACGGCTCCACGTATATCGCCAAGGCGAGATATCCGCCTCCCCACGATCCGCGTCCCACGCTGGCACATCCCTTCATTAATCGGCGTATCCCTCCATTAATGGGCACATCCTACCATTAAAGGCGAGGATAACGCGGGGGCATAACCGACGGCGGTGATTTCGCGCCCGCTCGCTCCACGCGCCCCTTATATAAAGCTCTCTCTTAGACGGCTCCAGTATCTGAATTTTATATCAATACGCCGCTACTCTGCTCCTATTTCTCGGCTCTAACTTAATCGTCGAAGGGTTCTACGGTGGTCACCCATCCCGGGACTTCTTTGCAGGTAGCTCGGCGTCCAACTCGGCCCATTAAGATCCACACTCAACTCCAAAACTAAATCTCAGCCGTCCAAGACCGCCATCGCAGGATCGACGTTGGACAGAAGAAGATCCGAAGCTCCATCAGAACTAGAATATAGATACTGAATAATTTCCAACTCTCAAGACAACTCGAGCGATCGAGATATAGGATTGAATAAAGTGAAAGAGGAACTGTTGATAACAAGCACAATGAACTTAGGCACCATCATTCTCATGTTTGAGAACCGTTACTTCTTTCTTAATATATCGAAGGTTTCCAAACATATCAATGAATCAGGATTCATGTGTTATTATTAGTTTTGTGACAGATAAAACCAATGTCAAATGAAGCAGGTTGCTCTACTTGTTTTCCTATCATCAAATCTTTAGAGAGCTATAATTAGGAGTCGTCGGATACTTGGTCTATTTTCTGGGCATTTTTTATAGTTTTCTGCATGGTATCTGAGGGTTTTGATGCCCATTGCATCTATTCTTTATCATATGAGCAATGAGATCATCATATATAAAAAAACCCTGGACAATGCCCTTTGAAAAAAAATGCATTTCCAAAGATATAAATCCAAACAATATCATTGGTAAGTTTTGTTATTTTTAGTTTACAAACAGCGAGAAATGGAAATCACATACTCGGTGCTAGTTGAAAAGCAACTGAAAGGCCACAATATAGCCTATGCGTTCATCACTGCAAATTCTTGAACAATTGATCAACATACCGAGCAAATATAACTGTTATCATCTAAATAAAACCATTTTATAGTTCAGGTTTGCAATGGTTAGGAATCGATAATCGATATATATCTGACATTTTGTTTTCCTCCGGTATCAGATACTGAACAATTTCTTGCACACCGAGTATGGAGGCCCAGGCACACTTTTAGTGATCCCATTCATCGACATGGCCGATACTTTGAACGAAAAAGGACTCCCTGGGGCTCCTCAAGCTGCACGGGCTGCTGTGGTGTGGGCTCAGAAGCATGTTGACAAAGACTGGACTGCATGGACCAAAGGAGAAAGTGCAACAACCCAAAACAGGGAAAATATGTAGACTTGGGAGCGAAGCGGCGTTGTTTTTCCTTTTACATTTTCAACTACTTATATGTAACATTAAAATTGATGTTGTGCCTTTAATCCTGTTCAAATTGTGGATTTTTACATCTACATGATGTTTTTGAATCACAAAAATGATTCAGGTTTTTCCCCGAAGGATGAATGATGTGATTATTGAGGTTCATATTTTTAGCTCTGATTATTTTTTCCCCTTTCCAAAATATTTTTATGTAATTGCTGAATATGAAGATGATATAAATCTTGACTATATAAGCACCTTTTTTTAACATATATTTTTAAAAAATAAAATTTTAATATAAGAAAGCTACATATTTGGAGTTTAAGCCCCTTCTTTTTCTTGATTAAATGCTCAGTGGCAACAGTATCTTAACATTAATCCTTGAGCTTTAATGAACTTTTTTGTAAAAAAAATCTGAACCATAGGTACTGAGATAGTTAAATATTATTGAGAATAAAAGGTAGTAAGATAAAAACAAGTGTAAATTGTCAAAACCCCAAGCAGGTTTGGCCTCGAAGTGATTGTCAAAAATCCCCTAATTTTTTTTTCCAGTTGTCAAAAAGAAACCCCGTCTGCGGTATATGTGTAGTTGCCTGCTATATCTTGTTATTATGTGATATCTATACAGTTTCTTATGATACATATGCAGTTGGCTGTGATATCTATGACTTGTTTAGATATAGCAGGCAGCTGTACAGATACTGCATGAAAATTTTCCGGGGGTTTTTGACAACTGCTTGAGGGCCGGGGGTTTTTGCCAGGGCGAAACACTATTTTGGGTTTTTGACAATTTACCCCCAAAACCTAACTTCTTCAGTGCGCAGTGCCTATGCATCATTGAGAGAGAGAGAGAGAGAGAGAGAGAGAGATGCTGTTATCTTGTTCCCGCCTCTTTCTCTTGGTACCTCATCCTTCTGTTGCTCCCCTCAAAACCCTAAACCCTCACCTCCCTCTTATCTTAAACCCTAGGCCTAGGGTTTTTCATCATCTCTCGCCTTCGAATTTGAAGTGTTCAAGTTCCAAATGGAGGAGCTCTTCTCAACACTTCTGGGAAGACCCTGACGATGGCTCCCGCCCCGAATTCGACGAAGACGAAGACGACGACGAAGAAGAAGAGGCGGATGACGCTCCGAGAGCTACCCCGGTATCGGATGAATTCGACGAGCTCGTCAAAGGTTTGCCCTCCATCTGTTTGTTCAAATTCCTCAAAGAACAACAATGTTCATACAAATGTATCACGAATCTGATTTCATAAAACCTTGTCTTTTGACAGAAATCGAACTGCTGTTGTATCCAGACGAAAGGGCCGTTTTGCGAGAGAAGAGGCTCCTGTTCCTGCCAAAATATCAACGGTTAAGTATTTCAAACAAACAAATACTTCTTCTTCGTTTTTGTACTTTGTGTTGGTGATGTAAACGGATTGGATCCAGAGCGGATATAGATGTTACCATATCCTTATCGGATAGTCATGAACGGTTTCAAATACGATTCGGATACGGATAGTCATTGGAAATGGGAAATACAATCGGTATTTGGTAAAAATCGGATATGTATACTGATATGAAATGAAGATTGAATGATATATACCTGATAAAGTCAAAGCTTAATATTTTTGTTATCGGATACGGATACAGAATGAATATAGGTGTTACCATATCCGTATCTGGTGGCAATTAGCAAATGCGATTACAGATACAGATAATCATCGGGAATGAAATTGTTAACCATATTTGATAGAAATCGGATATGAATTATCCATATTTGTTTACATCCCTTTCTTAGTGTGTCATCGAATATGGCTAAAAACATGGAGCCAGTTCGGATTATCCGTATCTGTTTACATCCTTTTCTTAGTGTGCAATAATCATTTTTCTTGAAGGATTATATTCAATATGAGTTGCCTTGGGAAAAAGAACATATAGAGCTTTTGATAACTTCGGTATGTTTCTTTCTCCCCCCTAAAACAGATGAAATGGAGCCAATTCCATACTTTAGCACTATCAAGTCAGATTCCCTTTATGGACAAACTCCTCGCTAGCGCTCACTCTGTTCTTTGGTCGTTAGGGTCAGGGAGTATGGTACGGATATTGATTCTCTTGACAAGGTGCTTCAACGTTCCTTAACAAAATATTACCCCATGTATTTTTTTGTTAAAAAAGTTCTGTTATCTATATAAACGAAGGTCGAGTGATTTCGGTGTAACAGGATGGTTTTACCGCTTTGCATAAGGCAGTGATCGGCAAAAAAGAGGCCGTTATCAGCCATCTTCTTAGGAAAGGGGCAAATCCTCATGTTAAGGATAAGGTGAGGAATTACTTGTTAATGTTGGAACAGGGACCATGAATGTTGATTCATCAATGTTGTCTATTTATTCAAACTAATATGGTATCTCTCCAATTATATACCGGAGTCAATTTATCTGTTGTTACTTCAATGCCACAGTAGGCTTGAATTGTCTTGATAATTTTGTATCATGAAGTAAATTTGTCGTTTTTATAACAGGACGGTGCCACCCCGCTACATTATGCAGTTCAAGTTAGCGCCATGCAAACCGTGAAGTTACTGATTAAATACAAAGTCGATGTAAATGTTGCTGATAAAGTGAGTTCTGATAGGATTTGATGATTTTGTACTATAAATTTATTTTGATTTACCAAATTCAATTGCAAATATTGTGTGCAGGACCGCTGGACTCCACTGCATGTTGCTATGCAAAGTCGATCGAGGGTCATAGCGAAAATATTGTTGGTAAATGGTGCTGATAAGACAAGGAATACTTAGGTAACAATCGCAAAGCTTACATTCAATGGATAATCATGATATTGAATATTGCTTATCATTTGATCTGTAGTTGTTAACAAGTGAATATGCTTATTTTTGATTCGACACTTAGGGGGATACCACAGACCTGCATCGGGAATCTAGCGATCTTTGTCAGATTTGATAACGAAAAATTTCTACATTAATCATCTTATCAGGCACCATGTGTGTCTTATAGGGCCTCTCTTCTCAAATTTTGATAAGCAATAGTGGCTACTATAAGATGTTTGTGTCTCGATGAAATTAGGACTACAATTACTAATTGGTCCTCTTGTTGTGCTCATGGGTCAATAGAAGCATTCATGAAATGCTATTTTGCTTCGTCGCTGAACAATCAGTCGGCAATTAAACTAAAAGTTGTTCCTTGGTAGCTAATATTTGCACGACAAGTAGTTGCAATCTGATTTCTCTAATTCTTTCTTCTTGCAATACCAGAAGCTTGCATATGCTATACAATATTCACATTTCAGTAGTATAATTTGTGCAGATTTGAAATCTGTTAAACAATTGAAATTCCAAATGTGAACAAGCTTTCCCCTGCTCTCCCATGCCCTGACATTTTTCTTTTGGTTGTGCTTTTCAGGATGGGAAAACTCCTCTAGATCTAAGCTTATGCTACGGAAAAGATTTCAAATGGTACGAGCTCGCAAAGCTGCTGAAACTTGTTCCGGCAAACAAGGATCTTTGAAATATGTGGCACATGGTAGAGCTCGGCCGGAGCTGACATCTGAAAGGGGCAGATACATGCCATGAATGTTTATAATTGTAAAGGAAGATGGATTGAATGCACAAGCCACTAAATCTTTTTCCTTATTTTGTTCCGTCTCCATGAGGAATTGTTGCAGTGTGTGATATGCTGAAAAATTGATGATTTGTTCATTCATAACATGCCCAATTTTATCCGGACATGTACTAATCGCAATATATCGCTTTTGGATTAAAAAAATTCTTAGCGTTATTCGCAACCTTTATTCTCGTTTTTCAATCTGCAAAATTCCTAGGCGAAATATTATGATCGGGCGAGGCGGATTTGTTGATTAGCTGAAAAATTCATGTTGTTCCCTGGATCTGAAAAAGCAGATTCAAGGAAAATCATGAATTAGAGTCGCAATGAGATATTTGTTCTCATTAAGTCTTAATGAGAGAGTTGTTCCGAATATTTTTGCATCATTTTATTGTCGATAGAAGATACATAACCAAGATTCATAAAGGGCATCACCCCAAAAAAATTTGTTCTGAATATTTTTGCGCCGTTTCCCTTTTTAAATGATAAATAATAAGAATGTGCTGCTATTTCCAAAACGGATATCTATTTAAATATACTGCAGCTTACTTAGTTGCAAAATAACGTTTCGTTCCATTTTCAATGGTAACGGTATAGATCATAATAGTTAGCTACGTTTAATAATTATATACGTTACGATTACGTTATTTTCTATACGCCCGCGATTCGATTGCCTGTTATATACGTTAGTTGCGTTATATGTGTTAGTTGCGTTATTATTTTCATACGAACACATTAATATGACACTGTACACTTACCAATGAGTATTATGTTGCACAAATCACAGACGCACATGTTACACTACACCTCATTAGTACTACCATGACACTGTAAGATTGCTATAATACGTTATATTCACGTAGATATTGATACGATTTAGTAGGACTTCCCTATATCTAGGGGATTGATTCATAATTATATATATAGGCGGTAGATAGGGATTGAAATCCATTCTTTTATGAACACATTTATAGAACACTTGCACAAATACTAATGATTGCCATACTGCACGAGCACAGATGCGTATGCTACACTACACATCATTAGTATTGCCATGATACAGTAGAACTGCCGCATCTGTTTACGTGTTGATTATATTTATGTACGACATATTATGTTACTTGTTGATTGAGTTGCGAATACCATGGGTATTCGTATATGATTGTTATCGGTTTTATGATATTTTTATCTGGGATGATATATCTCAGTGGTATGGGACACTGCTATATGTGTGTGTGTGTGTTATATCATCAGAATAAATTATGCAAATATTGTTCTTCTTAACTTGATGTTTTCTCTCGATACGATGAGTTGGTGTCCACCACGAGATTGATATTTTCTGATTTGATTTTATTCCGAACCGAGTGAGGGAGCTATACGGTGCGGATATGCCACATATCTGGACTGAGTGAGGGAGTATACAGTCGGAAACATGGTGACCCGATCGAGGCCAGGGACAGAAAAGCCACGTTTGAGGCAGGGAGCCTAGCAAGGACTCTCGATACCGGAGATAGATTAGAGCACGACGGATATCCGGGGGATACCGACTGAGGCTATTGATATCAAGTGAGGACTGGTCTGACGAGACGGTGCATACGATATCGGGAGTTACGTGTCAGTAATAAACACGAGATTTATGATGATTTTGAGTGTCGATGATGGACACTCGGTAGATAATGAGTTGAGTGCCGACGATGGACACTCGTGAGATTTAGAGTGTTGATACTGGACACTCGTATGTTGATATTTGCATGATCTGTTGAGATACACTATTATAGATTATGCTATATAGTAACCGAACAGGACTGATCCAGGAGACAGCACCTGAATACTATTTTCACATATTGATATAAATAAAGAGGTTTCTAAATGAGCTATAGTCTCACTATTTTGACGTGTCTGGAATGACACATGGATCTTTTAAACAGAAACCTTCTTAAAACTTATTTCTAAGAACCGAGACGTATAGATAAAGCAAAACACATATATTTTATAAAACGACGTCAACTTCTTGTGCCGTGATTTACGTATTATACGGCTATTTTGAAAAGGTTTTACATACATCTTTCGGTTATTTTATAGGCTTATCTTGGATACATATTATATATATATGAGATGATATATTTCCATGTTTACACGATGGATATTGATGCGTTTATAGTACTTGTGCATTATATGTATATTAGTACAAGACATGATAGCACTATACTTTATGACCTAAGTAAATCGTTATATGTTCCGATTTCTACCTTGCGATATAATTTTATTCACTAAGCTGGCAACTCATCTCTGTTGTGCCCCAGTTTCTTACATGATTTACCGCTCGGATCAGTAGCGGCTTGCCGACACACTTCTTACTTCGGTGATTGCTTTGGTAGGTGGGTTACATATCGTATCGTAACCTCATATTGTATATGTATATATTCTTTTGGATCTAGTTAAAAACTCCATCGACCAAAACTTGTATTGTGTGGACTTAGAAGCGAGACTTAGATGTTATGTATATTTGGGCGTCGTACTCGTTTGGAGTCGACTTATATTGTTTCTGTTCATGTTTCGCTTTCTTTTTTTTGCCTTGGACGTCGTATATTATCTGCGTGGTTGCTCCGTCGTTTGAGTGTGGAAACTAGCTTCCGTTGAGGATACTTTATATTTATTATCTTTTGTACTTGGTTTTATTCAAAATTTACAAAGGAGTTGCTGTCTGATTTTCAAAAGTCAAAGCTGTTTTTCAAGGTTATATACATATGAGGGTGAGGGCTGTTTAAATAGAGTAAGGGAGGAGAGAGGAGATAGGGTCGGTTTTGTTTTGAGCAGGGAATTGAAGTGGGGTGTTAAAGGGGTTTTAATTTGGGAAAGAGAAGGTGAAGGGAAACATGGTTTTAGTAGAAGAAAGGAGAAAAGAAGCAAGGGGGAAAAAGAAAATTGAGTAGTAATTGAAAGGAGAAGTGTTGGGCTGCAGGTTGAAAAGGATAAGAAAAAGAAAAGTAAGTTTAGGCTTGGGTTTGGGATTTTATTTTGTTTTGCTTATAAAAAATAAATGGGTCCGGTTTTAAAAAATAAAGAAAAGAATATGGGTTAGGGTTAGGGTTTATGGGTTATATGATTTAGATAAAAAGAAAATGGGTTTCCATGGGTTAAATTCTGGGGGAAATAGAAAATCGAATTTGGGTTATTGGGTTTAGGGAAATTGGAAAAAGAATTAGAGGGATGAGAGAATAAATAGAAAATATATTTATACGGAAAATACAAAAATAACTACAGTATTTTATTAAGAAAGATAATAGGAAGGTATAGAAATTTTGGAATCATTGCATTTCCTATTCTGACTTGTGTCAGCTTTTTTTGAACACTGTGGATTTGAAATGTAATAAATGTAGTTAGATTTATTCTCTTGCTAAATTCTTATCATATTAGAACGGCTTACTTTAACGCTTAACGCTTAACATATCTATCTTGGAGAAGATGCTTTCAAGATATAAAAATGTCGCAGGCATAGTCACGTACATGCTACTGTCTTTTGGGAAATGGGGCGTGACACATATCCTTTGTATTCAACTTTGTTTTGGCCTTTAAATTATCTTGCTTAGACCTTCATATTAAATAATTATATATTAACGAAACAGTTTGATTTTGTATAAACACCTTTTATTTATATATTTTAATGAGTAAAGATTTCCCTGCCTTTTCTCTTCCAAAAAAAAAAAACATATCAAGGAATGAGCAGAATATGGTGAAATAGATGAAAACAATGATACTATTGTATAAATTATGAATAATTGGTAAAAGCTTGTAACATAAATGGGTGGCTATATTGTCAAACCCTTATTTGATAAATCCACGCAAAAACATATAGATGGACAAAATTAACCCCAACCACATCAGCCTCTAATTCACTCACTCAAAATCGCATTCCATCGCCCCTCCTCCACCTGCGGCCCTTCACCCGCCGTGTCGTCGTCCTCGACTTCTCCTCCTCCAACCTCACCTGCCACATCCCCTCCCTCCCCATTTCCTTCCACTCTCACACCCATCTCCTCAACCTCTCCAACAACCTCTGCTCACCCCGATCCTTTCGCTCCGGCTTTTCCTGACCCTAGCAGATTTGCTGGTCAAGATCTGCGACATGTTCGGAGGCGAGATCGGCGCGTCAAATACCGGCTCCCCGATGAGGACCTCAACGCCTTCATCTCAATCTCGTCGCATGAGGATCTCGACAATATGGAGGAGCTCGATTGCGTTGCTGACGAGCCCGTGAGGTTGCGGACAGTGGCGAACCCATGAATTTTGATCAGTAGGGACACATGTATCAAGATTCCGTTAAAAATTTCATGTCCATAAATTTAGAACTGAAATAATTCGAAAATATAATATAATTTATGATTAATCCTAAATTTAATCATTAATAAAAATTTATTGTTTCCAGTATCTTTTTTATAAGACTTTATATTTTGAATTATACCATACAAATTAAGCTTTTGGTGAAATTATGACAAGCTAATTTTGTTGCAAATGTGATCTGCATGTGTATATATGAAGAACAATTGTAAAGCACAAACTTTTTTTTAGGGAAAAAACATTGCAATTCTTATCTAAAAGAAAACATCAAAGCAATCGATATGTACTTGAGGCCATAATTTTTTTTTCATATTTTTTCTTCGGAAAAAGAAGAAGAGAACACATTAATTATTGGGTTTTGGTGATATTAATAGCTACCACACACATCCCCGCGCGCATATATATATATATATATATATATATATATATATATATAAAACAAGAGTTGGTTTAAGATATTATATATTTTTCTTTTTTCCCAATAAAACGTTTATAAAATCCATACTTTCAGATTTATACTAAAGTTAATTAAAATAAAAAAAACGGTTAAAATAATTGTCTATGACAAGAATTGAACTCATAACCTCCTAAAATACTAAGCTACACAACCGCTTACACATAGTGCATTCATATTTTCTTATCATAAAATTATTATAGCATTAACAAATCGAGTTAGGGTTTCTTTTTCATAAATTTTTGATGGAGGCACATGTCCCCGCTGAGTCCTATGTGGGTCCGTTCCTGGTTGCGGATTTTCATGCGAGATTGCGGATCCCGTGATCTCGCTAACGACAACCATTCTGCGATCGACACGGGGTGATGGAGGTCCTTTTCGGATCTCCGTCAGATGTTGTCTTCCGTTGATCTTCCGGTGGATTTTGGTGGTGATCTTCTGTTGCGTGTGGATCTCAATGGGTTTTGGTGCGATAAGTGATTTGGGGAGTTTAGCGCCGAGTACCTGCAAAGAAGTCCCGGGGTGGTTTGGTACCACCGAGGACCCTCCGGCGATCAAGTTAGTACAAGATCCGAGCAGAGTAACGGCTAAGTGGAGTAAAAATGGCTTACTTGATCTCTCTGTGATGGGGGTTTATATAGCAGCGGCAGCACGCAGCGGTAGGCGCGAGAGTCTCGTCGGCCGTTACGCTCCCGACGTCACGTCCGTGTGAAGAGCGGATCGCCCATTAATGGGAATCGTGATGGCGTGTAACGTGGGACGTTGCTGGCGGAGAATCTGCGCGTGGTGAGATTTGCGGAGCGGCGGTTACGCCTGCGAGTGGTGAAGTTGGTCGGTCGGAGGGGCTGAGGAGGACGGCCTCGGCTGGGGAGCTCGGAACCGAGCAAGAGGGTCGAGGAGTCTTGGTCCCGGGGCGAGCTTAGGGGCCGAGGAGGCAAATTTGCAGGGGCCCCGAGGAGGGCCAGCTTGTGCCTGCAGGTCGGGTACAAGGGGGGCCTGGTCGGCCTCTATGGGCCCTTTCTTCCGGGTCTTGGGACATGTCATCCGCCACGTGTCCTGATCTCGTATCGCCAATATTGAGCATCATCACGGGATAATACTACATCGAAACCATGACGGCATCCGGACCGGAATCAAGAAAAAGGACAACATAAAAATACAAAAATTAAAGGCTGATATAATTAGGACTAGTTTTGTCCATACATAAGTTTTTGTGTGGATTTATCAAATAAAGATTTGGCAATATCGTGACCCATAAAAATTGATAAAAACTACAGCTAGTCGGAAAGAATATCAAATTTGATTTCGTTTTGAACAGACAAAAGAAAATTTATTACTGTAGGTCAAAAGGGTTCCATTTTTATCAAATGTCTATTATAGGTGTTTCTTGTTAATGATTTCAAGGGGTTTATATAAATTCAATGACCAAGCGGATGTATATAAAAGTAGTAAAGATTATAGGGGTTTAGATAGGAAAAAAGCCTTTTTGCAAAATCCAAATGGAAGGTTTCATTTAAGGACATTTATATTAAAAAAAATCCTTTTCTTTGTTATTAGATATGTGGGGACATCCAAGAAAATTTAATATACTGTCAAAAGAGAATCAAAATTATATGAAAATTGATATACATCTGTCTTCGACTATAAAGATCAAGTTGGATGTTTGGACCACGCCGATAAAACTTACGGAAGTTGATTTTTTGACCGGTGGATAGATGAGATAAACTCTCTTATATGGTTTTGAGCCCACGCGTTCCCATATTTAATTCTAAAAATTTACATCATTTAATTTTTGGGTAACATGTCTCATTAATTCTAATAAATGACCACATTTATTTAATTTTTGGGTTACATGTCTCATTAATTCTAATAAATGACCACATTTATTTTTCGGTTAAAAAGTTATATGTGAAGGCTCACGTTAATTTAAAAGACAAGGAAAATTAGATTAAAAAACGATTTCAAAAAGCTTGTTTTTTTTTCGTTTTATGTTGGTGGCATTACCTGAAGTTATGACTCACCTGCTCTTTCAACTCTTAAGATACCAAGATTCTAATATCATCCTAACTTTTGCATCACTTGATATGTCACAATCATGCTGACTCTTCTCTCCCTTGATAAACATCCAAAGTGCAATTACCAGCATTGTAATAAATTCGGGATTAAATCGTCTAGATTGAAAAATCGGATTTAAAGAACTATTCAGAAAAAATCGGCAGGTATTCAGAAAAAATTCGGCAGGTATTCGGGAAATGTTCAGGAAGCATTTCGAGGAAGAAATTAATATATGAAGATCTGGGTTTTGATATTTCAAATTATTCGTGGGTTTTATGCATTATTCCCTGATTTTTCGAATTATTCGTGAATAATTCAAAACGTTCGCCAATGGCAATTAAATCGGAAATTTAATCTGCCGATCAAAAATTCGCGAATTATGTGACCATGATTACTAGAAGCGCGAGAATGCTGCTTCATAGTTTTTCTATAAAACAATTTACATGTAACCAAAATGCATTTTGGAGAATCTATCCAATAATCACAAAAACGTAGCAACATAAAGTGAATGTCGAACTATTGAAAGGATTATAAGTTTTGCATATTTTTCAAATGAAAATGGCGTCGTGATTAATTAATTGACAAATGTTGAAGCTCTGGTTACGCAGGCATATGTGAATTACACTTGAATTATTCAAGTAAAAATTCATGCTTTGATATCTTTACAAAAACAGGCTACACATTAGCAAGAGGGTGTGAAGCGGATCGGGTTGGATGGGTACTTGACATTTATATATATAAGCGGAACGCCTAAATCCATTATATGTAAGGAACGGGGTTGGTTTTTGGACTCAATTTAGGATTTGGACAAACGGGTTTCTTATTGTTCTATTCATCCAACCAGGTTCGGTCGAGTATGGTGTTGATTTTAAAGGAACCCAAAATCATTAATTCGGTCGGTTGGTTTGGGTTAAACCCGATCCGCATTTTGGTTTTCATGGTTGTGGATTCAAAATCCTGACCAAGATCGACACAAAGGCTTCAATAATTTTTCTGACCCATCAAGTGAATATTTGCTTGACCAAATGCTAGGATCTAATAGTTTTCAACTTCATCTACTCAATATATAAATGGGTATAGGCCTGGTGTTGACATCCACCAACAATCTTAGCCATAAATGTCTCCATAACCTCAAACACTTTGTAGCGTTGAGATAATTTTAGAAAGTTTGCATTAGTTTTTCATCATTAGTGCGTGATAATTTCATAACCAACAATCTAAGATCATTGATAATTTCATCAATAATTGAAATATAAACTAACAATCATCCCAAACTCTTTGAACTCTATGGATGACGCACAATGTCCGTTAGTTTTTCTTCAAGAATGACTTATGATAAGCTGCAAACATTATTTTCTACTGTTGAAGCCGAGATTCTTGTGTCTTGTCTTCCTATTTCGTAAAGTGAAATTGAAAATAAAAACGAACCTCTTTGGACTTATCCGTGCCATCAAAAAGTAAATTATGTGTCGGAATGTATTCAAAATGCCTTCTTCATAACTCTTCTCGGCGCTATTGAGCTCGATAAGAATATTTGGGTTATTAGTTATCGAGTTATCGGGCTTTGAGTTAGAGCTTTGATCTATCTAGCTATATTGGGTATTTTTATTAGTGGGTTCGGGCTCGTTAGCTGAGCGTGCTAGGGTTTTTTTACTCCAGGTTCAGTTTATTAGTAAACGAACCGAACTTCAATGATCCGTTACGAGAGCTGATATTTATTACCGTCCCGTTTCTTCTCCGTCTTAAAATTTGGCTATCCATTTGTAAACGAATGATCAAAACAAACAAATTTTTTTATTTTTTTTTTGGTTTGCAAGGGAGGAAAAACAAAACAAAAACCTTTAGTAGTGTTAAGCATATACAACAAAAAAAAAAAAATCAAAACTTGACCCTGTTATAATGTCCTCTCTCCCCCCACTCTCTCTCTCTCTCTCTCATTATTTATTCAATCATCTCTCTCTCTCTCTCTCACTCACTCCCCCCAACGCTGCCCTCACTCTCCCACCACTCCGCGTTCTGCTGCTCCGCGGAGATGGATAACCAATGAACGGCTCGCCGCCGCCATGCCTCTCCACTCCCTTCCTTTCGACCTCCTCTGCTCCGAGAGCGCCGGGGGCGCCTTCACCGACGATCCCGCCGAGCAGGAGACCTCCGGCCACGTGTTCCCGGGAGATTCCGACGAGTCGATCGCCGAGTTCTTGGAGGGCGAGTCCGACTACTCGCCGGGCCGCGACTACCCGGCGAGGTTCCGGTCCAAATCGCTCGACTCGTTCGCCCGCCGCGAGGCCGTCGCTTGGATCCTCAAGGTGTGCTGGGACTGCTAACGCAGCGGTTTAATTGCTGATTTTTCCCCCTTCTTTACTTGGATTTTTCCCCTTTTATAGGTGCAGGAGTTGTACGGTTTTCAGCCGTTGACGGCGTATCTGGCCGTCAATTATTTCGACCGGTTTTTGTCGGCTCACAGCTTACCGGTACCGTCTCACCGCCTTTTTTGAAATCGGTCTTATCTTAATACCATTCCTGTGGGGTCAAATCGTATCCACCGTCCATGACATGACACACAAACAAACCACAAACCGTGAAGAAAAAAAGTATATTTTCTTTTTTTCTATGTATCACGTCATGCATGATGAATAACCCGCTTCCATGTAAAAATGTGAAATGAGAATTTTACATGACTCCGGATCAGAGCAGAAATATGATTTTGCATATTGTCGAAGTTTGTCTAGAAATTTTTATTGGAAATTTGGAGCGTTTAGTGGCACTTGGTTGGTTACTTTAAAGATGTTTAAATTACATTACAAATCAATGAGATATTGCCATGTCAGCGTCAGCTCAGCGTCGTCATGATGGGAAATACTTTCCAGAATCGCTTTTGCCCAATTTAATTATGTAATGAATGATATATTAAATATTATTTTTATTTTTTTTTAAATGCACTTTGGTGGTCCCCCCCCCCAAAAACACCCCCATCCAGAAATTTTTTTTGTGTGCCATTTCTAGGGTACTAATCTAGTTAAAAAACACTTTCTAATGTAATAGTTTAGGTGATTTCTCAAATGTTAAATATCATAATATAAAATCTTATGTTATATATTCGAATTAATTAACGATGTTCGGTGTTTTATATAACGACCATATTTTCATGCCAAGCTTTAATCCACTCATTTTCGTTTAGATCTACCTCTAATTCTCGTGTCGCTAAATTGATGTTAAAATATTTCATCATAATCTAAATTAGGAAGCAAAGGGATGGGCACTCCAACTCCTATCTGTAGCTTGCCTTTCTCTAGCTGCAAAAATGGAAGAAACCCTAATCCCATCCCTTCTTGATCTGCAGGTATCGATACATGCCGTCTAATTTCTACGATTTTATTCGTACATCATCCGAAAATTAACGATGCCATTGAATGTAGGTAGAGGGCGCGAAATTCATCTTCGAGCCGCGGACGGTCTGTAAAATGGAGCTTCTAGTGCTCACCGCGCTAAAATGGAGGCTCCGGTCCGTCACACCCTTCACATTCGTCGACTTCTTTGCTTATAAGGCTGACCCTAGTGGAGCATACGCTAGATATTTGGTTTCTCATGCCACTCAAAATATCTTAGCAACAATCCATGGTAAAAAAAAAATTTTACCAAACTTTATTGGCAAATAGCATTTCTATAGATATGTAGGGCAAATGCTAACACACATTTGGTGCACATGGCATTAATTGTTGCAGACATTGAGTTCTTGGATCATTGCCCATCATCTATGGCTGCAGCTGCCATAATGTGTGCAGCAGGCGAGGCTCCTGATTTGGGACTAATTAGCAACCCAGGATCTGCCATAACTTGGTGCATTGGACTAACCAAGGTGAGATATGACTAATTATTTTACGCGAAAATAGTTACCCATAGCTTTTGAAGAATTAGCCAATGCGGAAGATATTCCTATGTGAAATACCAATTGGGATCGTCCATCGTGTGTTTTGGCATTGGAGAGTCCAGTGGCTAATTAAGAACCGCCCAATCAACTATTGTTTAGCATGCGTCTATATTTAATTGAAAAAAAGCCGGTTGGTGCTTTACATGCCTCTCTAGTACCAGAGAGGCCCCGAATTCCATAACTGAATAGATTTTGATGGAGAGGTGCTAATAGATAATGGTTATATAACGACGATAATGATTATGTTGGAATATCACTTCAACTAAAGGCGTACGTTAGGTGTTATATATATTGCATAGAATCTTGTAGATTTTGGAGAATTTAGGATTATTTGGAAGATTTTCCTATGTAAAATACCGATTGGGATCATCTGCTGCGTATTTTGGCACTGGAGAGTCTAGTGGCTAAGTAATAACCACGCGACCAACTATTGTTTAGTGGGGGACCTCTATTTAATTGAAAATGAGAGTTTAGATGCTTTACATGTCTCTCGGGTACCGGAGAGGCCCTGAATTCCACGACTAAATAGATTTTGATAGAGTGCGCTAACTAATAATATGCAACAATCCCTTCGCATGACTCGTTTGGAAAGATACCAAGACCGTATATCAAGCAAACATAATGCTTAGATCCGACCGATCGACATACGAACGACACAAGTAAAATTTTACATGTTTCTTCTTGTTTTTTGCCTAATGTAGGAGGGGATAAGCAGTTGCTACCACCTCATGCAAGAGATTGTGATGGACACCAAGCCAAAAAACCCTCATCACATTAGAGTAATCACATCAATTGCTGACACTACAAGCTCTGATTCTGCTGCATCTTCATCTTCTCCTCCTCCACCAAACAACAAAAGGAGGAGGTTGAGCAACAGCAGCAGCCTTTGGGTGGTGGATGATGATAAGGACACGTCATGAATTCGTTTCATTAGTTAATTAGCCAAATTACTTACTGGGTTTCTTTCCTTTTTGCAGATTCGTATTATTTTTTTTTTTTTTGGAGGAGTTCGGAGTTGATGATTTTTTATTTTATTTTATTTTTTGTGGGACATGGTGCAGATTCCCAAGGGAGGGGGATCTACCATTGTTTACTGTTAAGAGATGTGTTTGTTTGTGAAGGTGGTGGGGGCTCTTGTTCATTGATGAATGAAAGAGATGCATGAAGATGGTGGGGGCTTTTGAGAGAAGAGATGTGAGCAAATTAGAGGGCAGTTTACGGACATTGCTGCATCATTCAAAGTGGTCAATCAACTCCTCTGCTTCATCTCATTAATGTCGTGAAGATTGGAATATTTTGTATTATTTTATTAGTTTGTTCTTCTCATATTTGTAACATGTATGCATTGGTTGCTTACATTGAGAGAAGTGGGATGCTCAGCCTCACACCCAAAATATTGGGCTAAAGATTGGCCTAGCTTTTATGTGTAGAGAGAGGCCTTTTGGGGGCCTTTGAGGGCCTTGTGCCTTTTTTTGTTGATAATGATAATGAATCAAAACAATAAGCTATTGATATGTTTGAGATAAAGTCTTCTTGTTGCGGTTTAATCGATAGCGGCCGGCTCTGGTTTTACTGGACTGTGATTAGTTACACGACACCTATGATTTTATGTGGTCGGCCATGGAAAACTATATACACGAGTCTTGGCAATGTTTTATGATGGAATGAGATGAGGTCGGAATATATATATATATATATATATATATATATATATATATATATATATATATATAATAAAAGGGTAAATAGTATGCATATTAATGTGATTAAAAGGGATATGGATAATGGAGCAGTGACTTGAATCAAAGTGAGAAATGATTGCAGAGAAGCACAATCATTTTATAGGGTCACAGCCTTACACAAAGTAGTCACCGAGCATTTTAGCACTCAAGAGGTGGAAGCCTTCTCTTCTTTTTCTTTTTGTATGTGACCCTTTTAAGAATCGATGGGAGGACCTTCCAATTTGGAGAAGGAAGCTTTACTATAAGACGACTGTTCTTTGATAAAAGATAGAAGAGTTGGTAAGACATGGAAATTGTGACCGCCGCGGATTCATAGCGTCTAAACCATGCGTAACAAATATTATTGTAAGTTCAAGGCATGCAACCACCACTTTTAATGTATGTCACCTGTATGCAATTTTCACAATTGTTGGGCAGTCAAGAAAATAGAAAAGTTGGGATAAATGAATGGCAATAATTTCAGCGAGTAAACAAGAAATGAATGCTTCTACAAAATTGAAGTCAAGTGCAGCTGTCAACAAGGAATAAAATGAGAAAAACGATTAAAATAGTTTGCGCGTATCCCATAGAAAATAACAGTTAGGTTAAACAAAGAAAAGGGGGACCATTCAATATTGCATTGAGAACGATAGGTTCTCAAGACACAGCATTTTGGTAAGGGATTTAGACCGTCACTCTAGCGGCATGAGAGCAAAAGAAGGATGCCGAGTAATGAGAAATACATTAAGAGAGCTTGTATTTTGCCCCGTGGACATAGTCCGGCTTAAGCTGAACCATGTGAATTCAAATCTGCTCCTCTTATATGTTTTAGTGTGGCTTTGTGCTTGATGTGTGAGATGATCAACCTCTATCGACAACACACCCTCTCTCCCTCCCTCTCTCTCTCTCTCTCACCTCCATAGATTTGTCCACTCACTTATACAACGTATGTACATGTAACTTAAAATGTGCAGGTCTCTAAGCCAAGGCATCTCCTATCTTTTGCCTTTGCTATAATTTGTTTCTAGCCATAATTTAAAGCAATAAGATTCTTGTGTTTCCTCTCTCAATCTCTCTATCCGTCCCTTGTGATTGTGATCCCTCATGCGTGCATATACACGTATCATATGGCCGTTGGCATTTCATGAGAGGAAGAGAGAACTTAGAGAGAGAGACAGGGAGAGGGACCAGACACTCACGAGGGAATGAGCCATGGAATAGTTGCTAGCTTCCAAAAATGCCGTGAACACACATATATATAAATATATATATATATAGAGAGAGAGAGAGAGCGCGCGCTATGATCCTCTCTGTCTGTCTCTCATAATGATTCAAATAAAAAAAAAACTAGTCATAATAATAAGATATAATAGAAGGGGACAGTGATGGAGGTTCTTTTCGGGTCTCTTTCAGATGTTGTACGTGATTAAAACCAGTCAAAACACAGCTAAGCTCTGTGTGTGCAACTTTTTTGGTACATGCATGACTCATTATTTCAGAGATCCAGCTTGACTTGCCAGTTATTAGTTACCGCGCGCATATGGTTGGTTAGGTATTGCAACACTTGTTGATTTCCTGCTCGGCAAGAACTTTTTTTTTAAAGCCAGCTTTGACAAGATACACACTCAAATTATAGCTTACGTAGTGTAAAATTTCCGTTCCAGCTTTAGACCTATGAACATCCTGTAGATGAATCATCACCACCACACAATCATGATAATGCTATGGAACACTTGACCTTAAATGCCTTGAGCATTGCACACCAATACCTTTGACCTCGATCCATCAGACAAATTCAAAGCATTAACTCCATTATTTTCAAACAAATTTACTTATTTATTTCAATAGCATGTTCATAAATTTACTTATTAATATAAGATTAGGCAAACAATCTTGTGATTTCTTTGTATCCCCATATCATGATATTATATACCATATAATGATGATAGTATCATATCCAACATACCCCCAAACAACTTTTGACCAAAGCAACCAGAAGTTGTAAGGCAATCAAATAATGCTATAATCAGATACATACAAAAAATCTACAGAAGAAAATTACAGAATCCACCTGGGCTCTCCCATACAATTTCCAAATCCACTTGCAACTGGAAAAAAAAAAAGAAAAGAAAAAGACAAAAGGCATGCAGAACAAACCCAAATAGCAACAGCAACTGATCCACTGAGTAAATAATAACAGTAAATGGCAGAAAATTCAAGCGCAATATCGCTGTACCTGTAACAATCTGGCTTCTTCGCATATCGAGGCATCACATTACACGATAAACAAGTGCCACTAAAACGTACTGTGGTAAAGACTCTTGCAGCTAAAAGGTCTGGGGTTCAAACCTCGTTTGCAACAGGTTACGGCCTACTATTAAAAAAACACTCGATTTTCATTTATAATCTTCTCCTTCGAACATGTGCCCCGATGTACTCCTAAACTAATTCGAGTTCGTTAACAATATACGGCAATGAATTTGCTATGGAAAATTATGTTCGACCATGAGACACAAAAGTCCAAAAACAATCGGCAGGAGATCATGGAGCTTTTGCTTTTAGGTTGTTCGTAGTATCCTCGAAACGCAGGTCGGCCTAAAATTTTTGGACCAGGCACAGAATTTTCCAGGACATCTAAAATTCATGTGTGCACTCGCATTCAAAAAAAATGCATGCAAGGTCACCAAGCACAAAGTTATGTTAAAAGAAACCAATCAAAAGAAGCATCCAATGTAGTTACCCTCTCCTTTTCCATCTATAATTTTGCAATGGCCATGTGAGGAATCCTGTGAATAAGCCCAAAAGCTGAAGACCCTCTATCCCTAGCAATACCAAAAGATAAGATGGAATGTCCCTCTTTATCGCACCTTTAAAATACTTTACCCACCCGAATTCATGCAGAGGTACATGTATGACGGGTTCGAAATGTTCTGCTAAAATGAACGCATGCGAGCAGATAAAGTATCATACTTTCTCAAAGGATTTTATACTTCACCCACTCGTATTTGTTGGATATAGTGCCCTCAAAGTCAATTATTGGATCGCAGGCGCGTGATTGCAATGATTGAGAGAGGACCTATGCCGGTAGGACAGTCTTACTCAAGATGATAGTATACTATCTGATTTATCTGTATCATTGTGTACATACTTTAGGTGACCTTGCAGATCACTATTACACGTTGATATAGCCCTTAGGATTCTTGCTTGACTACTAGCAGTATGATGGCGATATACGTGAGAGTTGGGTAGTCTATAAGCACATCCTTAAAGTGGTCCCTAATCATGGGAGTTTCGAGACTGGGCATCGATACTCCATTAGTAGACTAGTGTATACAGTCGAGACCCCGACGAGGGGCGGTGGCCAGTCTCACAAGCCGTTGGTGTCGGTTGGTTCACCTAAGATGTATATAGGTGCTCATTGGGTTATGAGTACACCGAACAGGACTCGCCGGGAACATGCTAGTTTGTATTATACATGACGTCAGATAGCAGCTCCATAGTGACATATGTACAGGTTAGTTCATCGACCTGATATCGTCATTTGTCTCGTGTGAGTTCCCACTGTGCTTTGATTACTACCCTACCACGGCTCAAAGGAGTCGTGCAAACATGTTTCAGTTGGGTACAGTCCTGAGCCACATGGAGGCAGTGAGCGGATCGGCAGGGGTTTCGTCTCTCCCGGTATTGGGGGGTGAGATCGTGTTGTGTCTAGGAGAGCCATTACACGAAATCCTTGGCCAAGGTACGAGATTTACTGGTAGGTATTCCAGTAGTATCTCAGGGTGTTCTGGGCTATACTCCGACACGACTTGTACCGCTTTTAGGTGTCTGACTTTTACCAACCCCCTAGGCCCGACATGCGATACTCATAGACGAACGACCGGACTGTACGGATATTGTCACTGACAGGCTCAGTAAGGGTGTCAGGATGAGTTCGCTCATCGACCTCCCTTTTGGTCAATACCTGATAGCCCGTTACGTACAGCTAGTACAACTGACGTGCTAGTGGTTAAATCCACAGCCAAAATATTGACGAGTCTTTATAGTCCCCCACAGACAGTTTCTCAAGTTTCGGGCGAAACGTTGTAGAGGCCGTATGATATATGGCAGGGTTCGATCATATACGTGCAGTCGTGCACGGATCATGATCGGACGGATCATACTAGTGGGCTTTGGTTTAAGCCGGATACTAGTATTAGATTTGTTGGATTGCTTTCGTCTCATCGCATTCGTATTCAGTCGGAATGCGGGTATGTATATACAGGTGAGGGGTATTCTTATGATCCGTCATGAGTTTACTTTAGATGATACCGTTCTTTTTATTGTTATAAACATTTGGGTTAATGTTTTGGTGGAAATTGCGAGTGAATTTCATCATGAGGTGCATTTATTGTGACACATGCAATCTAGTGACTCATGGTCTCTTTATTTGTGCATATGTCACATTTTGGATTGATTTAATGTGTTGAAATGATAAGAGGAGAGAGAGGGCATCCATATGAGGTTGTTTTGCTCTTGGGATTATTATGCAAGCTCTCATTTATCATTTGCAACACAACAACAAAAGCATCTTCTTCTTCTTCTTCCTCTAGCTCACAAGTTCCACCATGGCTTCATCTTCAACCTCCATCCATACACTCTCATGTGTTGAGAATCAATGAATGTTTGAGACAAAGTTATCATACACATTCTCTAGATCATCTTGGACATATCGGCTAGCAAACTTCATGTCCGAGTTGTTTCGGATGAAGCGGGATCCCGTAAAAAGACTCATTGATGTGGTGCCCTTCCGACGAGGAGACCGGAGATTGGAGATGCCGCGAGGAGCTTGGGATGGTGGCCAAAGACCGAAAGACACGGATCGATCGGTATAGCCACTCTCACTTCTTAGTAGTTAGATAGTTTAGCGTTAATGGTTCAATCCAGGTGAAAAACTACGATAGCGCCGGTTTCCTAAAAAGTTTTTGTTTCCGCATTTGGTCTCGGATTGACGGCCGGGGCGCTACCGTAGACTTATATGGTATCAGAGCCATACCATTAACCTTTACTAGCTTATTCTAACGTGTTTAAAACATCGATCGATTGAAATTTCCGAATCGTATTTTCATTTCAGTGTGCTTGCTGTCGAATTTAAAAGTTGTTCAAAAAATTATTTTAGGCATCTTAAAAATACATGCAGGCAGTACTAAAGCTACAGAAAAAGTTTGGAGACCTAACTCCAAAATTCCACCGCGGAACCGCCGCGAAATGTCGCATTTAGCGGCCCTTCCGCGGCCGTTTTTGGGCTACAATGCCCCAATTTTTTCTGGGGTTTTAGTTCATGGAAATGTGATTTTTGTGATATATAGTTTTGGCCCAGATTATTTTGAGTGCTGGAATTGTACTTAGGGCCCACTTCGGAAAATTTTGTCGTTCGAAATTTTAAATACGTTAGTTCACAGTACTTACATTATATCTGCGACCGTGAATGTCATTCGAGCGGTAAATCTTGTCCAATTGTTATAGCTCTTTTAGACCGATTTGCGAACGTGACATTCACGTTGATATTCTGTGTTGTGCTGTGTTGTTGCGGATTTGTCGTGGTAGATAGCTTGGTGCAATGTTAGTGCAGTTTAGTATTATTTGTACATTTGATATTACGGGACGAGCGTCCGACATGTGGATTGCCGCCACTGCCTGTTTGTATATTATTCTTTTGGGGCATGACCGGGTTGAGGTCGATGTACCCGTTGTACGTATTTTATTTTCTGTATTAGGATTACCCCGCGGTGGAGTGCACGGATAGCCGGGTTCTAAAAGGCAACCGGCCCGCATTTCATGGCTTTGAGACGGAGGGGGCTTCACTCTAGAATTGACGAGCTATTCGCTGCACTCGTAGGGATATAGGTTGACCCAAAGAGGGGTGCTCAAGTTACCGGATTCCGTGAAGTGCTGGATGGTCCATTCACTTTGTTGAAGGGGGCTGCCTTGCTTCAGGTTTTGGCGGGTAACTTGCCGTGCCCGTAGGGATCTAGGATTTCATTGCACAGGCTATCCACACGACCAGGGGAACGCCGGGTTTCAGTTACGGCTCAAAGAAAACCCGAGGATCCCAGATTATCTGTATTGTTCTGTGATGCTTATTACATTTATGTGATGTTGCATTTATCACACCATGTGCGATTATTATATATTGATATATATACTAGTAGATGTTGTATATGTTTTACAACCGCGCTAGTCCAGTCCCCGCTCTGTCGTTAGTTAAGTAACCTAACGGGTGATGACAAGACCCAGTGGTGAATGCGGATGGCATATACGTACATCATATTTTCGTTCTTTTGTGGTGTGATTAATTGATGGGACTGCGTTGATTCAGATCAATGCAAGGAAAACAAACCTATTCGATGTTGTTGGAACAATTTTCAAAAAGGCTGTTGTTGCAAGGACGTTCTCTTTTGTTTTGCACAGTGGTATTCGGTTATGAATATCCAGCACCTCATTCTACGAGGCAAGGGCCGAAATCCCTTCATTGGGAGTGACCCCTTGGACAGAAGTTTGCGTCAGGGTAATAATTTCACTAAAGTCGATTACTTTTTGCTTTGTATCGCGGTATTCATTTGGAATATCCTGCACCTCATTCTACGGGGAAAGAGCTGAGATCCCTTCACCAGGAATGACCTCTTTAGCAAAAGGTTTCCACCACTATATTTTTGTAAAAAGCTATGCAGTTCCTTCAATGATATCAAGTTCATTACGTTAAAAGTTTTTCGCCAAAAACCAGCCGTAGCCCTCCGTCATTTCTTACGGGTATTTTTTAGTATTTGTGCTGCGTTTGTTGACCTAGTCAAGACGTAGTGTTCGGTAGCTAAGTGGTGCTTGTTTGTTGCATAAATGAGATTGGTTAAGACAGTCGTGCGGCCTTGTTGACCTAGTCAAGGGCACGTACGGGTAGGTTTAATGCAATCCATAATAATGACGGGTTGAACTTGACTAACGGTTTATGGTTTGTTGACCTAGTTAAGGTCATAAGCCGCTTGGGGTAAAAATCACATCGAGAGTTTCTAAAGAAACTGAAACTTACCAGGCATGCGCATACCTTCTGGAGTGTAGTGACTTGAGTGGATTCCATCAAGTTATCATGCGATGATAGTTAGATCCCGATTCCCACTGATGAGTTGGTTTACTCCTCGGGTGATCCCGACTAATTCTTCTTTCAGGTTTGAAGAAGAATTTAAGATTACAGTGGGAGATTTCCTGATTAGATAAAATGATTAACCATTCTGATCTAGGTTAGACTGTACGCTGAGTGTTTCTTTTCTCTGTGGCAGCGACTATGATCCGACCCTTGACTATGACTCAATGACCAAGTTAACCGAACTTTCTTAAAACACTGACTTTTGGATTGTCTGAGTTGCATACATCATTGCCACTCCTTCTTTTACCCTTTGCATTTCTCCAGAACACCCCGTATCACTACGAACATCCACTTCCATTGGATAAATCCATCGTATGGTTATATACGAACTCGAAGGAACTTGTTCCAGATTCGAGGATGGATTCTGGTTCTGAAGAGATTGAATAGGACTATTCAGTTGTCTTTTCCTTTTACCTTCTCTTAGGTTGTGAAGGCTCCTAGGATTAGGAGAAGGGTACACCTAGTACGCTTATTGGATAGTCTTCTTTCAAACCATAGGCAGGTGCCGAAAGGTAGGGAATGAAGAAAACCAATCAGCCTAAGTGAGGTGTGCAGAAGATAATAAGTAAAGACAAATAAAGGGATCAGATAGAGGGCAAAGTAAATTGCAACTGCTATCATTCACGACCATACCGAGTATCTCATCGTCACTCCTATTTCACCTTTGTATTTCTCCAGAACACCCCGTATCACTACGAAGATCCACAGTTATTGGATACTCCATCGTATGGTTATATACGAACTCGAAGGAACTTGTTCCAGTTCGGAGATGGATTCTGATTTAGGAGAAATAGGAATAAGGTTTATTCAGTTGTCTTTTATCTTTACCTTCTCTCGCGTTGCGAGTGCTCCTAGGATTGGGACAGTACACCTATTACGCTTATTGGATAGTCTTCTTCCAAACCATAGGCTGGTGCCGAACGGTAGGGAAGGAAGAAAACCATTAAGCCTAACGATGGTGTACAGAAGGTAATGACTAAAGACAAATAAAGGGATTTGGAGAGATGACAAGAAAATATATGGTTACAGTCGTGAATCTGGATAATGGAAGAGACATTACTTGGAATACCCGGATACCCTTTCGAAACATTTTCATGTTTCAGTTTCACTGTGCGTTGTTAATAGAAAACTGATTTCCCAACTAGACCTTGCTCCAGGGTATGTATTTACCAGGTAAGATTTTCACATCTATATGGTTTTTACAGATGATGAGTGGGAGTAAGTTATTGGGAATTAGGTGATCATCCTCATTATATCGGGATTCGTTGTAATTGATGATATTTGAGGAAATCGCCTAGGTTTTTGGCGGACGGCAAATATTTGGTTTTGAATATTCGTTATTATGCACCAATTTCAAATTATATATCTGTACGTTTATTTTTATAAAGTGAGATAACTTTTTGAAATTATGTCCATGACATTTACCTATATCAGTTGATGGTTAGGTAAGGAGCATTAAACAGCGGTGTAATTTTTCTTAACCATAAGTACAGTTTTCAACCTACGACGCACAGGGTTTGAGTTATTCAACTCAGGGGACTTATACAGAGTATTGTATATTGTCCAGTGTCCATAAGGACAGAGGGGTTGGTCCTCGTACTATATTCTATTTACTTATGACTTCTCTAGTTTCTAGACAAGTGTTTCGTAGAAATACAAGGTCTAGGTTTTGAGAAGTTATAGGTATGAGAATAAAGTAGAGAATTAGGTGTTGCAAGTATCAGGATTCTTCAAGGTGATCGAAAATGTAGATACTTGTGTGATATTCATTTGATAGTAATGGTTTTGAAAAACTTGTTTCTCTTTCAGGTTACTCATAATTGGATGCACTCCTAAGTTGAGTAATGATGATCGGCATCTCTCCATTTAGTTGACATACACTGGAGACAGCTGCATGATTTGAATCTGGTTCCAATTAAATTAGTCTTTGTTTCTATATTGGATATAGAACGATTCATATCTTAACGATATTAAGTTACGGGGAGTTGTCCGGCTTATGCTTAAAACCAGATTCGGGATAAATCAAGACACGTTTCTGTAATGGCGGTTTGTGGGTTAACCCGAGCTATGACGAGGGTTGACTTTCTACCATCTGAAAGATCAATAGTGATATTGTTCTTGACTAGCCACAATTTTAATAAAATAGATTTTTTCAGAAAACAGTAGTGGGAGTATGGTAGAACTGGAAGTGATTCCAGAACCACAAACGATTACTGAAAATTTAATAGGACCTAAAGATTCAATCAGGTTTGGCATTCCATTAACCACTCCGCAGATATGGTGGGTAACCTCATGTGACCGAAAGGTACTTCGGTATTCTCAAAGACGGTGACAGGGAGGTTCTTGTTTATCCAGACTTGCCATTGCTGCTGTTCCAGACTGTGAGACCTGGCAGAAGGATGAGTATAGCGTCGTTCTAAATTAGCTTTAGAAGTGCACGTGTATATGACTCTGCCAGTGGGTTGTCGTAGTCAATGGGAGCAGCGGAAGCATAGTGGACAAGTAGCTTATGTCTATTTATAGACTAAAGCAGATGTAGCGGAGATAGATCATCTATTTTTGATGTGACAATCATAGGCTTTGACTTCATCAGAATGGGAGATGGATTTGTTAAGAAAATAGTAGGGTGTGATGTCCTGCTATTTGGATGACATACACGGTGTAGGAAGTAAAATTCCTATACTACGATCGGTTATACTTTGGTTGTCACACAGTGGTTTCTCCATATAGGATATGAGTATTATATCAGACATTCTGGTTACTAGATCTATGGTTTTAGATCTAGATTTGGGTAGTTTTCCAATCTGGGTACTTAGACAGCATTCTAAAGGTGTTTTAGAATGGACGACTCCTGACACGGTAGTATACCTGTAGGTGATGGAGTCACCCTCTCTAAAGGTGTCTTACAGACTAAAGGGGAGAGGGATGTGCATGATTGACATATCACTTTCTTAGGCAATTGAATCAATCACGAGATGTCAAGTACCACACCAGATGGTGTTTTTGCACTAGCTGCAATAATTTGATATTAATCCAATCCTGGAGAAACGATCGGAAGCAGTTTTAGAACATAAGTGGATGTTCTTGGGATCTGATAACGGCAGCCTCCTTCAGGAGACGGTTATCATTCCAGGCTTTCAAGGTGACCTGGATGATAGAGTGACTGTCAGAGTTATAGTTTTCTCTCTGATGAGGGGCAGTAGTTTGGACAGGAGGTCCAAACGGATACTGAGGGAGGCATAGCGTAGGATACTGATTAAGTTCAGTTGACGATACAGTATAAGAAGTTTGGATTTGGAGTTCATTTATGAACTAGGTCCCATCAGATATCCAGACATATTCTAAGACAGGTATTGCTCATTACGGGAGATGGTTTTCTCCGCGAACTTAAGATAAAGAGAGACTTAGAAAGAAACATCAGGACGGATCCACTCACTGAGGCTATTCCTCGAACGCAATAGTTTCACAAACAGACTTTGTGAGACTGATCAGTAAAGGAGTTAGGTGTTTGGTATCACACGGGCTGTGAGTATGCGACATCACAATAATTTGCCTTGAGTGCAAGTGGGAGAATGTTGGATATAATACCCTCAAAGTCAATTATTGGATCGCAGGCGCGTGATTGCAATGATTGAGGGAGGACCTATGCCGGTAGGACAGTCTTACTCAAGATGATAGTACGCTATCTAGTTTATCTGTATCATCGTGTACATGTTTTAGGTGACCTTGCAGATCACTATTACACATTGATGTAGCCCTTAGGATTCTTACTTGACTACCAGCAGTATGATAGCGATCATATACGTGAGAGTTGGGTAGTCTATAAGCACATTCTTAAAGTGGTCCCTAGTCGTGAGAGTTTCGAAATTGGGCATCGATACTCCATTAGTAGACTAGTGTATACAGTCGAGACCCCGACGAGGGACGGTTGCCGGTCTCACAAGCCATTGGTGTCAGTTGGTTCATCTAAGATGTATACAGGTGCTCATTGGGTTATGAGTACACAGGACAGGACTCGCCGGGAACATGCTAGTTGGTATTATACCTGACGTCAGATAGCAGTTCCCTGGTGACATGTGTACAGGTTAGTTCATCGACCCAAGATGGTCATTTGTCTCGTGTGAGTTCCCATTGTGCTTTGATTACTACCCTACCACAGCTCAAAGGAGTCGTGCAAACAGGTTTTAGTTGGGTACAGTCCCGAGCCACATGGAGGCAGTGAACGGATCAGCAGGGGTTTCGTCTCTTCCGGTATTGGGGGGTAAGATCGCGCTGTGTCTAGGAGAGTCATTACACGAAGTTCTTGGCCAAGGCACGAGATTTACTGGTAGGTATTCCAGTAGTATCTCAGGGTGTTCTGGGCTATACTCCGACACGACTTGTACCGCTTTTGGGGGTTTGACTTTTACCAACCCCCTAGGCCCGGCATGCGATACTCATAGACGAACGGACCGGACTGTACAGATATTGTCACTGACAGGCTCAGTAGGATGTCAGGATGAGTTCACTCATCGACCTCCCTTTTGGTCAATACCTGGTAGCCCGTTACATACAGCTAGTACCATTGACGTGCTAGTGGTTAAATCCACAGCCAAAATATTGACAAGTCTTTAGAATCCCCCACAGACAGTTTCTCAAGTTTCGGGCGAAACGTTGTAGAGGCCGTATGATATGTGGCAGGGTTCGATCATATACGTGCAGTCGTGCACAGATCATGACTGGACGGATCATACTAGTGGGTTTTGGTTTAAGCCGGATACTAGTATTAGATTTGATGGATTGCTTTCGTCTCATCGCATTCGCATTCAGTCAGAATGCGGATGCGGGTATGTATATACAGGTGAGGGATATTCTTATGATCCGTCACGAGTTTACTTTAGATGATGCCGTTCTTTTTATTGTCATAAACATTTGGGTTAATGTTTTGGTGGAAATTGTGAATGGATTTCATCATGAGGTGCATTTATTGGGACACATGCAATCTAGTGACTCATGGTCTCTTTATTTGTGCATATGTCACATTTTGAATTGATTTAATGTGTTGAAATGATAAGAGGAGAGAGAGAGGGCATCCATATGAGGTTGTTTTGCTCTTGAGATTATTATGCAAGCTCTCATTTTTCATTTGCAACACAACAACAAAAGCCTTTTCTTCTTCTTCCTCTAACTCACAAGTTCCACCATGGCTTCATCTTCAACCTCCATTCATACACTCTCATGTGTTGAGAATCAATGGATGCTTGAGACAAAGTTATCACACACATTCTCTACATCATCTTGGACATGTCGGCTAACAAACTTCATGTCCGAGTTGTTTCGGATGAAGCGGCAGCCCGTAAAAAGACTCATTGATGTGGTGCCCTTCCAACGAGGAGACCGGAGATTGGAGATGCCGCGAGGAGCTTGGGATGGTGGCCAAAGACCGAAGGGCACGGATCGATCGGTATAGCCACTCTCATTTCTTAGTAGTTAGCTATTTTAGCGTTAATAGTTCGATCCAGGTGAAAGACTACGATAGCGCCGGTTTCCTAAAAAGTTTTTGTTTCCATATTAGGCCTCGGATTGACGGCCGGGGCGCTACCGTAGACTTGCAGTATTCATGCGTACTTGCACGTCTACATAGAGATCCGCACAATATCTTAACCAATGCATGTGAACAGATAAAGTATCACACGTTCCGAAAAGGATAATATGTTAAGCAATAGGTGGGAAGGGATGCCCCTCTTTGCTGCACCTTTTAAATACTTAACCTACTAGTCATGCATACTTGCATGTCTATTATATTCTTCTAAACCCAAATCGTATACGAGCAGATCAAGTATTACTCTATCTCAAATGGAAATTTTAAGCAAAAGGGGTAGCAGCCTGATAAAGAGAAGCCCTTACTGCTGCATTGATCAACTTTTGGCCTCCAGCTTTGGAGAGTGAGAAATTGATAGCTGCTTAGCTCATGCAGTAGGACCCTGGACAATTAATGCAGTCAAAAGTTGTTATGATAAGAGAACAGAATATTTGGAGGTGGATGGTGTTCTTTTATGTGAGTGTGATTTCCTGTACTAATACACCACTCGAAACTGCTAAATCCCCCTGGGCTCACCTTTGATGTCTCTTTTTGGGGGCACTGTTCACCAATTCAGGATTATGTCTGCCCAATTCACAATCTACTAAACTTTAAACCTTACTTGGTATCACTAGACGCTGTTTGGTTGGATGAAGTGAGTCCCATCAATTCCGACGACACTAAAAATCTAAAAGCAGGTGTTCAATCCCAAGTAGTTCTGCCCCCAAATATAGTTGAAGCTACAACTTGAAATAAAGCAGAATATACTAGCTGTGATCTCAACCACTGTAGTTCGATTCATATTGCATCTCCAACAAGAAGCACCCAAACACTTCCCTGTTGAATTGGAAATCAAGCGCTATATGCACAGAATCACTTGGAAGTGAAAGCCAAAGTGATCCAAAGAATGGCTTTATTTTCACTATAGAGATGTCCCTTTTTTAACTAGATAGCAATATAAGTAATTATAGGGTGTATCATGCAGGCTACCAACTTCTCCATTAAAAGGGGGAGGGAAAAAAGGTCATCTGTTCAATCATAAGGAGCCACCACTCACTAAAATCCATCATCTCTTCCTTTTTTCTAAAGACTTTTCTCTCTTTGTTCCTGAGGTGATAAGAGGCAAATGAAAAAGACACTTTGATGGCTGTGGGGAATACAGGAGTCTTATAAAACTAGTAGATCTTGTACACACATACTCTACATATAATTAGTTAACATAGAGTTCATGAAAGCAATTTTTAGATCTCTCCACTTTATTCCACCATCATAACAAAAAGGGTATGAGAGTATCATTTGCAACTCAAGTATGCAAATCGATCATTTCTATCACCAAACCCGTAAAATATTTCTTGTCTAAGTTGGAACAAATGGTCAACCTGATCAAAGTGTCACACCTCCCTTAACTATCATAAGTAATGCCGCCCTCTCTCCAGATATATTACCCCTAAAGAGGTAAACTCGATTTTTGATCTTGAGAACAGAGAGAATCCGTAATTCAATCTACGAATGCCATCTAGAAAATCCAATTAACCCAAGTGTCCGTAAAAATCTAGGGAATATGACTCAACTCTCTTTAAGGTTCGGGTACTAACGAAAGCGATCAAAATTTGTACAAAACAAAGTTAACGATATGTGTGCTACTATACGTATGTGCATGCCTAGCTGTCGTAGAGATAATATCATACGAAGATATATATATAGGTGATGATTGTAGACATTGACATGGTCAGAAGCAATAAAGGGGTCATGATGTGGAAAGCTAGCTCTGGCAAGCATGTGAGCAAACGAAGCTGTAGAATTCTGAGATTTGAATCAATTCTTCTGAAAACAATGGTGCAGCCAACAAGAATTGCTGCCAGTAAGCAGTACAAAAGGAGTGATGATTGACAGCCAATATTGTTGTCTTTGTATCCCCAATTATGATGGGCTTAGAAACTATAGATATTTCTTATACCTTCTCTGTAGCAATCCGATTCAAACTTTGACCCTGCTTTTCACGGTTTGTTACGAAGAAAATGGGATGAGAACTTTTCCGGTTCAACCCCGGAGAGCCAATTCAAGGTAATGGGGAGATATCGACCGCTAGGATGCAAAATGTTAATTGATAATTTGACTCGATCTTTGTAACTTTGCTACACATGTCCTTTAGTTCATCTCTACTTTTGAACAAATAAGGGGGGCAATGCATAGAAAATAAAGAAAACGGATTCCATACAAACAAAAAAAAATTCTCACAAAATAAATGGCCCGTTTAACAGTTACTGGATTGGCCTCCTTAAAACATCATAGGCTAGTAGGGACCAACCATATATCATACACTCATAATGGAATGGTGATCTTCTCTAAAAAACGGAAAATAACCCAGTTAGGTTATAGGAAAATGTTATCTGCATCATATTGATCCGCACCATCTCAATGGTGCCTTTCCTGAGGACTACTCGATTCATGTCGAAATACAATTTTCTTTCCAACTTTAGCCTTTGTTAATTGCTATCAACCTCGGAATAAAATATTTTCATAATTGAGGCACGTTCTAACTGTGCTTGCGAATGGTGTTCGCCCTAATGTTGGGCTTATGGCTCGGCCCATGACCTTAGGGTTTGTGGCAATGGATGAGAACTTCTTAGACCCAAGGATATTTTGAGATTTTTCCAACATGTCTGCATTCTACCAGAAAACAAGATAGCTTATACCACCTCGATATTTGTGGCAGACATGTAGAGAGACCGATATATTAGACGGGTAGGGGAGTGTTTTTCCATAAGTTTACGGGTTTGAATCCCACTAAAAATCTTTATCCTCATTTAGTTTCAAATCCTACGGTCTATAGGATTGAATCCAAATCTAATTTAATTCACTTACAGACTATTTTACAAAAAAACGATAACATTTTCTCGGCTACACATACATGATATATTTCTATTTTTCTTCTTACTATTATTAGTAAACATGTCAAAAAAGTATCCAGATAGTCTTCTGATTAAGTTGGTGTCAGCCTCATCTTTAACAAATTTTCTCTAATTGTCAGAAGCCTACTTAAGCATGATCCCCCCAACCACCCCCAAAAAAACACAAAAAAGGGAAAGAAAAGAAAAGGAAAGAAAAATATTTTTTTAGAGCTTTTCGAAGCATATAATGTCTTACCAAATGCCACCAAGACAATTCATCTAACAAAAGAGACTCCAATATCAGAAATAAACAGTAAACAACTCCGAAGAGCATTATCAGAAATGGAGCACATCCACAGGGTTTGAGAATGGGGCAAAAATTCAAGCTTACATGATTAACAACTGTTCTAAGAAGAAGCCCCGTCAAGCGAAACCATACAGGTCGATTATTGAGAAAAATACGGCCCGCAGGTAGCGGCACAAAAGGAAAATGGTTACAAACCAAAATAAAAGTACCTGACAGAACAAAACATTCAAGGCACTTTGACCTTGGCTTCCACGACTTTGAGTGACTTCTTGTATCCATCACATTAAAGCTCCAAGTTTTAGGTTTCTCGCTATGTGGCGGACAAATTTTATACTGCTATTCGTGCTCTCCCTTTTGCTATCCTTCGCTTAATGACCTTGCGCCCACCTTTAGTCGCCTTACTGAAAATCACAAAATACATAATCAATACAAATAATATGCTAATGAGAAAATCTTGCCAATCAAAATTTAAAACCACATACTATTAATGACTGAGGCATCTGCCATGAACTATTCCATGATATCATTTCATTCGGGCGGAACCAACATGAAACACGCTAATATAAAAAAGTTGACTAATATCATTCTGTTATCCATGTTTCAACAGCATTTCAATATTAATAGTTTCTGATGTCTTAGGGTTGTTTCGGGTATTCATCATATACTTTGGTCAGTAATAGGCTAAAATTTATTGAAACTATCTGACATATATCGTTATCTTATTTGCCTCAAGTAAATGATACAACATCAAGCCTTTATCCCAAACTTATGGGATCGGTTATATGAATCATTCTTCCATTCTAATCCGTTAAGGTTCTTCTCCTCGGTTGAATTAACAATTAACATATCACTCTTAACTGTATCTATCATTAAATGATAGTAATCAAAATCTTGCATCGGCATTCAAGAACGCATACTTTTTTTTAATAAAAAAAATTTGGTTTTTCAATTTCAAAAAAATAACCAAAATCCCAAAATTACATTATTATTACCGAATTACTAAAATAAGTATCTAACTGCATTCTATAAATATGCATATAAAAGGTGACACCATAGACAGAAAGCAACCCGACACCATAGACAGAAAGCAAAATCAATTGATTTCTACAGGTATGTAAAAACTGCACCGAGAGCAAAGACAAGGGTAATTAAAAATAATGGTTTAAAAATATAACTCTTCATCCAAAATGCAGAATGTGTGTGCAGGGCATATAGCGCGCGCACGCACGCGCGTGTGTGTGAACTGATAGAATTAAGAGATATGTACACAGTCTGCATGAGAGAGAGAGATAGAAAGACCGTGCAAGGTAACCGTGAGTCCTCTTGCGCTTGATAGTGCTAGGCTGATAGGTCCTTTTAGGCAGCAGAAGCAACGGATCATTTGACAAAGCATCATCCCCTATAAACCAGAAAGAAAAATCAGCACAGTGAGGCAAAATTTGGGCACATTCGTTACAAACAAAAGAAGAAGAAAATGCACGATCAAACTACATTATGGAAAACAATAAAAAAATGTTGATGATTGGTTTTAACAAACAAATTCTGCTGATGTATTTGGGATTTTGCAAATTAATCAGTATAAATATTCCACACACAATAGAAAGGCAGAGTTCTAGATTTAGAAAAAAAACAACCTAAACAATTAAAGTTTTACCACTCAGTCGCCCAAGAACTTGAGTTAAATACCCCCCTTGTTGTCTATTTATACCAATAACCAACCGATAATTTTTTTTCTATACCGTCAATTATGAAAGGTAATGGAATATGTTCTATTTTGCTCTTGGCTATATTTGTGTTTTAGAATTGAACATAATTCCATATAACAAATATATCATCATTTTCTCTTCTTTTAGACCTCTATAATCTATGAGAATTTGGAGGATGTCAGTTGGTCATCACGGGCTATAACAAGCACCTCCCTTGTCATAGTTTCTGAACCAATAACTTGACACTTGACGTCAAGTCGACATCCGGTCAAAAACTTTAATTATATTTTTACTGGAACTTTGCTTCATAGCTGACCCCATTTGGTAGGGAAAATGCTTATATGATGATGATGAAGGCTTAGATGATGACGACGATGACAACCAATAATACAAGATAGTTCTCTATGTGCATCGTCTGAAGTGTAAATGGATACAAACCGGTTCAATCATGTTTTTTAGTTGTTATATCTATCAAGTACACGGGTAAATATTCAATAATATTATGTTAATATCCATATATGACCTTTGTTTCACTCATCGAAATATGGATCTTCACTATCCGCATTTAATATGTGTATCTGGTAGAAGAAGACACTTACAAATAGTAATACATATATTGGTTTCATATCTGATCTAGTTACCCCAAAATATCATGAAGTGACAAAATATGAACAAGAAAAAAGCATCTATGTGCTAAAAACCGAGCTTTGGCAAGCTTGATTTGAGCCTTGCAAAGATTAAAATGAACTCGAGATTAAATCAAATGGACCGAGGGGAACAAGCAAAACTCGGTCCTCGGCTCTTATAAGATCCTAGTAAAAACTGGGCCAGTTGGCTTCAGCTGCTAAAGACACTTCAACCTAGCCAACATTGTACACCGGAACTTGATACAAAATAATCATGTCATGAAGGAAGAGGAGAATATCTTTTCAAAGTCCAAATGAAAGAATGGATATTGTGTAGTCATCTAAGAGATATTTTCTTCTACATAGAAGCACAAAAAACTGAAAGTTTTAAGAATCCTAACAGATTGTAGATCATTTGCTTTTATATTCTATAAATCCCTAATCCACGTATATATGACCGTAAAAACCCACAATATTTGGATTATACGTAATCCGGAAATATTTTCACGCTTCCAAAATTTGCATGATCATAATGACTCATCACTTATTCATAATTCTAGTTTCAACATAATATAATCAAATTGACTACATTTTGCTAGTTTATCATATCTTTCCAAAATAATCAATTCAAACTTCACAAGATTACAATAATAATTTACATATGGAAGGATTTGAAAGTGCATTTGTTGCATATGGCAAAATGACAATAAAGATATGGTAATCAGTACACAATCACCAACTAACAGATAACAAATGAGCTTATTATTACAAATTTGGGCACAACAAATTTTCTGGATTCTAATATCACAATGTCTAATATTTAAATGGAAAAGATTTATATTACTAGCATCAGTATAAGATGCAACAAACAACAAGCCTTTATCCAAAAATTTCTAGGGTGGCTACAGATTCTCTATATTGCACTTGACCACGACACGGGATGAAGAAGAATTGGCCCAAAAATGGGATGAGGGTAAAGATGCATCATGCAACCGAGCGCCGACGTATATACCATTTTGATCTATAACTATGTCAAGGGTCGTCTCCTCAGTTAAATTGAGGATTACAGTATAGTTTTTTAATTGCCTCTACTCATGTTTGTCGAGCTCATCCCTAGCCCTCTTTGTACCATTAACTACAAACCCGTCACTTCATGGGATAACATTTATTGGTCTGCTTTGTACAAGTTCAAACCATTTCAATCTTGTTCTCCCTCGTGTCATCCTTAATAGGAGCAAGCTCCAACTTGTTACAAATACAATCATTCCTAATCCTATATTTTAGAATTTAGAGCACTACCATTCATCCATATTAATCAGCTACTCATGTTTTTTGGATATGGTGTTTGTTAACTACCTAACATTCTTAAGTGATTTTTTTTTATAGAATTTTTCCTTCTGAAATCACAACTATCCTACGATCATATATCACTCTTGAAGCAATTCTCCATTTCAGCCATCTCCATTTGATTTTATGGACTACAACTTCCTCAGCTTAACATCATAATTAAGTACAAATCCTAAGAAACAAAAAAAAATGGTTCCTTCTAGATATATGTTACCCATCAAGTGGAACCATATGCCTTTGCTAAGAAATGGGTAGCAAATATGTAGACATACATTAGCCGCATAAATACACGTGTATTTTTTTTCTTTCTTTACGTTATGATTCTTATAACTAGCTAAGTCTTGTAGTACTCAAAACATTAACTTTATGATAGAGAAAAAAATATACTCTTTTCGAGTTCTAAGATTTTACCTTCGTCGATGAAGAAACGAAGAGAAGGGAGGCCACAAGGGAAGAAAGCCCCTTCAGGTGAAGCTATCCTCTTTAGGGTTTCGGCATCACTAACAGTTGCTTCTTTTTGAAGAGGACGAGGGCTTCGCTCGATCCCAATCTTTTCCAGGAGCGAGCGATTGAGGGAAGGGGCTGAAGAGACCTGAGGCAAGAGGATCGCATTGCTTTGCTTGAGGGGATTCGAGACGAAGAGGCGATTGATCAGGGACGATCCAGCTCGAGCTAGGGTTTTAGACGCCATTATTTTTCTCCCCTTTTTTTTCGCTCGTTTTAGAAATGGGGCGATTTATAAAAAGCAGGACGAAAATGAAATGGATGGGCTATTGGACCCGACCCGATTAACCTGGTCCGATAATGAATTTTTATAGCTTGATGAAGCTGCGGCATATACAGCGCTGGTAACAGCGGCGCAGCATACTGCACTACTAAGAACGCAGCGATGGTAAAACGGAAGACTGAGCCCTGCGAGGTTTAAGCTGGAGATGACCCACCCACCAATTTGACCATGGCTATGGTATGCCGCAGCTCGATTTAATCCACATCATAAACTTATCCCTCACCGATGAAGCTCATGAACAGGAATACCCAGATTGCAACTCGTGGAAAATGACGTGTCGTCAGCGCATACCCTCTGGACCCCTGAGGGCTACGACGGGAAATCAGTACGATACATTATGAATCTTTCTCGGAACCACGTGACGGGGTGGTACCCGACCTCTCGGAAGAGCCTCCCCGGAGTACCAACCATATGCGCTCAGACAGCCGAGAATCCGAGCTACCCACCGAACTGAGATTCCTCGACCTCCTGTCCAATCGGGAGCACGGAGCCCAAGCGCCTCCGTAACGGTTCCGCGTATCTCGTCAAAACGAGATTTCTGCCGCTCCACGTTCCACATCCCACGCCGGCACGTTCCTTCGTTAACGTGTGTATCTCGCTATTAATGGATGTGTCCCGCCATCAACGTGAACGTGCCGTTAGGGGCATAACGGACGGCGGGAATTTCGTCCCGGATCTCCCCTACGCGATCGCTATATAAACCCTCTCTTTCAGACGATTCAGATAAGCCAAAATCAATTCCAATACGCCGCCACCCTGCTTTTATACCTTAGTTCTTACTTGATCGTCGGAGAGTCCTACGGTGGTCACTCACCCCGAGACTTCCCTTGCAGATAGTTCGGTGTCAACACCAACCCATTGAGATGCACACGCCCAATTTTCACTCTCAATCTCAACCGTTTAGAAACGCTTCCAGCAAGATCGACGGAGGACAATATCTGTGAGAGATTCCAACATCCATCAGTTGGCGCCGTCTGTGGGATCTCGAAAGACTTTTCCACCACAAAAGTTGATCCCCCGCCTTCAATTCAATGGCAAGCGACGACCGCGACGATCCCAGCATGAGCCGTCCCGTCCTCATAACGGGGGTGGGAGCGGTCCTACTCCCTCTCCTAACGTCATCAACGCCTTATCCGTTAGGATCGACAGGCTCACGGCGATGGTGAACACGCTCGCCCGCGTTCAAGCAGCCGGCCACACCCACCAAAACGCACTTTCCTTTCCCCGGGATGGGGACGTACACATGCTAGTGGATACGCGCACTCAGGTGCTTGACCTCAATCGTGCTCACCCTGATGTTAATGAATGCCGATGTGCCGATTCCGGCAATTACAACCTACAAGTGGGGAATGATTCAATGACTCAACAGGGGCCGGACAGTTCAACGCCCCAATCTTAGGGGAGACCAGGCCGCCGTTCTGACGCCCGTCGCGTGCTCTCACCCCTCGAAGAGGTGTCCGTTAGTTCGCCTGCTTCCAGGCACGACCGACGCTCCCACTCCCGTCGAGGCCGCACAAACGGTGAACGCCGGGAATACTCAAGAAGGGCCTCGTCCGAGAATTTAAGAAATGTGATAAAGCGAAACCGAAGCCGCACCGTCGCGCAAACCCGGAGCAGAGATATCCGACACTCCGACTATGGAGAATCCTCGGGATACTGTTCATACCAGAATATTGCATTTATTACCGCCCAATATTATGCTCGTTTGTTTATGGGTAGTTGCTTTTAATCCGTGTTTGCTACATATTTACAGGCTACAGGTTTTTAGTCCAAAATAACACAAATGATACAAAATCTCCACTGCTATGCCAAAATACAGAACATCTGTTGCCAAGAGATAAAGCCGGGTTCCTGTCACGACCCGAAATTGGCCCGTGACGGCCCTAGTACTACACAACGCCCTAAGACGTAACGTAGTAAAAGAAAGCCAAAACCCAGAAATCTAAACCATAAAAATACGGAAAAGATAATATAAGTTTTTGAAACATTTGAAATCGCAACCCAAATTCTTTAAAAGTCCTACTTTATTTCTTTAAAATTTTGGCAACACCTCTTTTTGTGTAAAAACTAGCCAAGATGAATACAACACAAAAATATGATGCCGTAGCGAAGAAATAAAGACAATAGAGAGAAAGCTGTATATAAAAGAAAACAAATCCACAATAATATACAATATCGTCCTCACCAAGTCTCTAAGTCAACCACATAATAGTAGATGGAGAGTAAAAGATACAACGAATGTACAATACAAAATACAGATAATCATCCAACCCACCTAAGCAAAATAGTATACTGTGAGCCGATGCGGTATCTGTAGCAAAAGATGATAGCTGAATAGCGGAATAGCCTGCCTCGACTATTCTGGGGAACAACCTGAAACACCTGTGGCACAACGGGGGTGAGTTGCCAACTCGTGAATAGTAGATAACATATGCAGGTAATCGCAGGAATGTACGTACAGCATGAATCTAAGATATGCGATTACAGTGATAACATGTCATACAAATGCAAAATAATGGAATATACACTAACAGGTACAATCAATATGTGAAGCAATAGTAACATGACAATAGTATGCAATAACCATGCAATAGGGATATGAGAATGTAGGATGCAACTATCATAAGGGTACACTAACAGGTACTACCAATATATGAAACTGTGCATAAAATAGATAAGTGTGAGGTATGGGGTGGAATATGTCATTTCCACGGAAATCTGACATCGTGGCAGGATCACAATCCATCAAGACACTCAAATCCACAATTTCCTCAAATCAGCCCCCAAATCGGGCTCTCACATCATATAAGTCTCACATCACCTCAAGGTACAATATCGAATAGCTTTCCTATATCTCGAATGTACAAATCAACAATCTCTTTCATATCCAATATCCAATCTCAATGAATCACCTATATCCCAAGTCGAATCTCAAATAAGTTTCTAACATCCTAAAGGTATATATATCTGCAGAAATAAATATGATGGGGGCAATACACATATATTAGCGTCCCATTCCACTAATATTGGTGTAAGGGTATATATAACAACGGCTAAATCCCCTGTTATATATACAAAGGTATTAAAGAAATATCATGAAAACAATGTGCCAAGCATCGACACAGAAATCCTGATAGGTACGTATCATACGCTGTCCCGAAAGCACGAGTGTCTAGCTCTGACCCACGCCTTTCGACGTATGCATACGCACATGATTCCCAACGGTATCTCCATGATCCCCGCCTAGTCATTGGTACTGTCACAGGATGGTATGGTTCCCCTGTCGGGCTCATCGGCTCATAGCACATCGACATCCCTTTCTTGCCCCGGGGTACTTCCGGGCCCCACCATGTACCCTCTACGGCCTCGACGCCTCCTCGTAGGGGTATATATAATCAGCACCGATAAAACCCATGGTGGATGCGCAAACATCATATCAAGGAAACCGGGTTTTTCAATGTATGCGCGTAAATATCATATCAAGGAAACCGGGTTTTTCAATGTATGGATAATTTCATGAACTCCCGCGGTTCCCAAATCCAGAAAACGTCATGTAAAATCCAAATAATAATGCGCAATCCAGGAATAAATATATACGATATATCTGAAATGCGAGCATATAACAGAGAATATGTAGCTGAAACCAGATGTATGCGAAACCAATAAGGTACAGCTAAGTAACATCAGTAAATGTAAATATGTGACTGCAATTGAATATGTGTGCAACATACAGGTGTAGCAATATATAGGTATCTACCTATAAGAACTGATGTCGTATACCCCCCTGGGTATAAGCAAAACATAAAGGATATCCCCCCGGTATAAGTAAAATATGTACAAGGTATACCTGTAACTGTATCGCAAGGTGTATCTGTACCTATCACTAAAGGTATGATACACTATAGGTATACCGATAAACTAGATGTCATGTGTGATAAGCAATAGTATCTATAATGGTTAGTGTGTGACATGGCAATTATTGACGGTGCGTGTGTAGCATACAATCTGTGCTCGTGCAACATGAACCGTCAATAATGTGTGCAGTACCCTACGGCCACTAGTCACAGTACAACTATATCAAGGAAATAAGGTAAAGGCGCAATTCTAACAATGACGTAGAATATGCGACAAGTATTAGAATTCTAGCTCAGACGCATAACGCCATGCGGGCGATTCCCCTGTAGATGTTAAATCTACTCACCTACACTCCACGCTAGGTGAATCCTACCACACATCTCCCTCGGTAGCAGTGTCAGTAGTCCCTGCCTGCAAACTTGCAAATAAGACATGGAAATCATATATAAGCCAAATATTCCGCAAAACGCGATATCGAACCAAAACGAGAAACTCGCGTCGCGAACTAAACGCGCGTGTGCACGATACGCTAAAACGTGTGTGTATGCGTCTAAAACCATCGCGACACACCGCGATACGCTGGATCACAGAACCCTCTCACGTATCGCGCGTATCGCGCAAACACAACGAACACCAAAACGATATCTGATCTCAGATTTTCCTACAGGTAAAATCTTATAAAACTAGATATGCCAAAACACTAGACAACACAGCAGAGAGCCCTACACAAAACCCCAACACCCATGCCCCCTACTTGGCCGCAAATTGCGGCCAAACCGAATAAATCTGCGGCCAAAGTTTGGAAATAGGGTTTCGTGTTCAGGTGGTGGTATCTAGACCTAGTGTACATGCCCCAGTTTTCTCAATTTTAACCTGAAGATCCAGGGTCAAAAGCAGATCACAGAAACCCAATATATCGCTTTAAAATCACCAATTTGCACAAAAAGCAACCCTATGGTATTTTAGTGAAATCTTGGTTATTTCTCAGTTGAAGTGACCCTAATAACACTAAAATAATCTAGGTTAACTAACAAAATCATCACTTAAACAACATTCCACACAAATCACCTTAATTAGCACTAAACTAGCTAATTTAACACTAATCGAAGCTAATTAACACACAAGCTAAGCAAACTAGGGAAAGGGTTCAGAAATATACCCTAAAGAACCCTAGAGAGCAGGTGAAGAAGTGGAGAAGAGCTGCTGCAGGTTGCTGGAGCTCCTGCTAATACTGTTGCTGCCTGCTGCTCCTGCTGCTGCTGCTGATGATGATGATGCTGTTGCTGATGATGGTGATGCTGGAGCTGCTACTGCCTCTGCTGCAGGTGAGTGTGTATGTGTGTTTGAGAGTGAGGGAATATGAGGGAAATGAGAGTGAGAGTGAGAAATGAGAGAAACAAATCAAACCCCCCTTCTCACTCTCTCTCACTTCATTAAAGAAGCATGGCACAAGCCATGTTGTCCCATGCCCTTGTTTCTTGATTAAAATCAGGAAAGTTTACGGAGGAGGCATCACGTGCTAGCACGTGACCAGCAGTAACGTGTTGGCATGTGACATTTAAAACAGCGGCAAAGGCGCATCGGTTCCCTAACTAAATCAAAGAAAAGGCTCCAGAAAGAGTCACGTGCTCACACGTGACCAGGGGTCACATGTTGGCACGTGACGATTGAACAGCAGCCAGAAGACAGAACGCAGAAAGAAGAAGAAAGCTCGTTCCAGGGGTCACGTGCTTACACGTGACCATGGGTCACGTGGCCACACGTGACCGGCTTTCAAAGCCTATCTATTTAACAGAATTAAATTCTGAACAGCATTCAAATCTCTCCAATGGGGAATGATTATTTGGAACCGATTGGGTTAAAGATTTAAAGGTGATTAAATATCACCTATCTATGGAAAAATCTTGAACTTGGAAAGATTTCCCCTTAAAATCTAACCGAAACAACAGAAGAATATCTTTGGATTTAAAATCCAATGGTGAATAAAATTCACCTAATAATCTAAAGGTCCAAACGAATGGTGAATACAAATCAAATCTCTCAATGAAAGATTCACCAAAACTAATTGATTCTGCTTCTTCTCCTATAAATAGGAGCCAAGAGACGCACAAAGGGAGATATACAGAGATCGAGACACAGAGGGATAGAGAGAAAAAGAAATAGAGCCTTGAGACTTTGGAAGAATTTTGATCTACTGCAGAAGAAAACCTGTAATACCCAGCTCTTTTTATACACAATCTGTATTCTTGTTGCTTTATAATTTTATTCATTTTAATTTTATAATTATATTTATAAATTTACCTATTGCATTTATAAATTTACCTATCCTAAAACCTAACAAAAATTTTCCCGAGCCCATCTATTTCCCATTCTATATTTCCTCAGCCGCAGTTTAAAAGCCGTTCCCATTTCAATTTACTTCCCCAGTTTTTCCAGCGGTCCAGTGCCTCAGCTCACTTCCTTTTCGTTTAGTAGTTAATCAAATTTTTACCCAAATCCCATACCCTATTTCTTCTAACCTATTTTCTCTCAGCCCACTGCCTATTCTTCTTCCTTAATATTAATATTATTCAATTGTCAGCCCACATTTTTCTAATCCCTTAACTATATTTTTGCTGCGGCCCACTTTCCCCAAATTCTCACTTTAAGCCCCGGCCCAGCATTCTTTAATCCCAGCCCGCTTCTTATTACACATTTAAAATTTTCATATATTTCTTTTCACCCTCGGCCCAGTCCTTCATCTTCTAAATTCTATTTTCCTCTGGCCCATTCTCATGCCGGCCCGTCCCTCTCTTTCTCTTAAATTCCTCTATATCCTCCTTATTATTCCCTCAGCCCACCGTGGCCCGGCCCACACTTCCTTCTCCATTTTTCTCTTTATTTTTCCTCGGCCCAGAAGCCTGCTCCTGTTTATCTCCCTCACCTCAACGGCTACTTCCTTACCTCGCGCGCGCGTTTCCTCCGCCGCGCTCCTCGCCTCCGCCGTCGCCCACGCCAGCTCTCGAACGTTACTCGTGACGCTCGCCTCGTATTCATTTCCCTCAACCCTCACTCTCGCAACTTCTTCCGCCCTTCTCTCCTTCACCCACGACCCCAAGTTTTCCCACGTCGGCCACGTCCCCGCGTTCGCCGGCCACAACCGCGTACACTCCTCTACACCTCCTCGTCTCTCTCGCTCTCCCTCCTCACACTCTCGATCACCCTCCAGCTCCCTCCTCTCCTCTCTCCGAACCCCTGTCTCGCCGACAACGACGACCACGACAAGCACCTCACCCGCCTCCACTTCCGCCACCTTCGAGCCTCATCATCAACCGCCTGAGCGCCGCACCACCACCTCATACTCCCCCTCGACCTCCTCCACGTCGCCAACAGCACACTTTCCCCCTCCCTCTCACTGTCTCCCTCTCAGACCTCATCTCTCTCTCTCTCTCTCTCTCTCTCATTTTCCTCTCTCATCTCTGTCCCTCTCTTTCCTCTGTTTCTCTCACTCTCTAATTCTCTCTCTCAATCCCTCTATCTCCCTCCAACTTTCTCTCTCTCTCTCTACTTCTATCAACCGACACCACTACTCCGGCCATCTGCTGCACGCCATCGCTGGCAAAACGCCGTCTCTAGCACCGAGAAATCAACCCAGAACCACCATCGCAACAACCCCACCATCAACGCTGACGGGCACTCGCTGCCACAGCCGACGTGCCACCGCCCGAGCTACACCGGCGACCATCAGCTCCTCCGTACATCACTGGCCAGCCGAATTCACAGCATCCCCGCCATCAAAAGCTTCGATCACCGCAAACACCCCGATGACGCCGACGAGCCTCACTGCCCGAGCTCACCCGCGGCCGTCGTCGTGCCAGTTCGTCGCGTGACCGTACTGTACTTGCTGCCGTACATCGCCTAGACGCCCCCAGGCAAGTTTCTACTTGCTTTCATGCTATTCTTTATATGTTACAAGTCAATATTATATATATATCTCATGTTCGCTTTATGTTAAATATTGCAACACAACTGTTCGATGCTTGTTCCCTTAGGAATATAATATCAAATTTGACGAAACTCAATGACGTAGATTGGCCCGCAGGGCAGGGAACATAGTGTGAGAATTTTGTTGGATGATGTAATCGATAATGACTCAAACAACTATCCCCAAGTTTAACTATAAAACTGTAATCCTGTTGCACTTGAAAATCGTTAAATTCACTATAAATCATATACATATTAGAATGGTGCGTTCGAGGGCTCAAATCGAAGCTAACTCGACGAACTTTAACCCTATGCTAGTTTCCAGACATTCCTGTACTTAAATAGTGATGATAATTGTATCGGAGAGCGACTCTGGACTGCAGTCCAGAGCGACTCCAGTCGTGCTTACTGTTCCGTAATGGATACCACAGGATTCCCTTAACTCGTAGGTTGCGGGACTCCACTGCTTATTGTAGGCAACTCTGTTATCTAGACAACACAATTAGTTTCATCCTGTTTCGTTATCATTTACTATTTAATCTGTAATTTAGAAGATCGGGACACACAACAGTCCCAGCTGAATCAGAATTGATATGTTGATATTAAACTGATTATAACTCCTAACGTACAGACGATATTGAAGATCCGTTTGTTGCGTTGAAACCTTTACTGAAAACCCTAGAAATCATTCAACTGTAGCGTCGCTAAATTATGATCCCAACAGGGGTTAAAATGCGTTGCGAAATGGATTCCTGATTCTGAAACCGGATTTCCAGCCGCGTGCGCTTAAAATGAAACAGTTATAACTAATGATCCAGAAACCCGTTTGGCTCGAAACCAAATTCTAAGGATAGATAGCTGAACATATTAAAGACTACCTGTTTATCATTTCGCTAAATTATATACATATGTTTCATGATAAATCGTGCAAGTGATAGACTGCTGTTTTTATGATACCTTAGTGGTGCTTCTTATACTGTTCATGCATCATATCATACCTATATCATTGTAGTGATAACCTAGTGACATCGTGCATTCACCCAGTGTTAGATTTTAGTGGTGATTGTGGCAAGTACGTCAGTGTTCGTGTATTCGTGATTAAGTGAAAGTGATACGTACTTGTGCACAATCAGTGTCCCTTTTATTCTATTGCATTGTCGACGTCTGTGGGATGCGTGTACGTGTGACTATAAGTGGTATGGGACACTTATGGAAGCGCTTGCACGGATGTCACAGATAAGGCATTCGACACTGCCATTTATCTTAGGTATTAGTCGGGACGTGCTTGATGGAGGTCCTGCCTCCAGTTCTCGCGCAGACTTGTCACGGATCGATTAGTATTTAGGGTTACGGTTAGCGTTTGATGTAGACCTCGGGGTGTGGGGTAGTTCAAGTGTGAATTCAACAGAATCTCGGGAGTCCCATGCCGGCTTATATATTTAGGGAGTTATATGGAGATTTACAGGGTATGTGCTATATCACCGTGATACATTCGTTACATGTTGGGCCCGTGGTCCCTTGCCCTTGGGTTCTACCCTTGGGTGGAGGACACTCGCGAGTGGTTGACTCTCACACTTGGACTGACGATAGGCTTATTGACCTGTGCAGTGAGACTTAGAGACTGATAGGGTCACTGTCATTTACATTCATTCTTTACTGTCTTGACATTCATGACATATTGTTATACTGCTTTATTTTTCCGCTGCATTGATCTCTGCACATGCATATTCATGAATGTTATTATTTACTGCTTCACATATCTATTATCACTGTTAGAACTGTCACTTGATTTTATACATACTATATTGCTATTGTGTCGCTCTGACGACCTGAGTATGCATGCTCAGTGTGAGGAGACGATTTAGCCTGGACCAGAACTAGACGTGCATCACAGACTTCTTTACTTGCCCTCACGTGTTACATTCGTTTGTCCCACCTCAGGTCAGTCTTTACATTGTTTACTTCAGTTACTGCATTTCTCATTACCTGCGCATTATATACTGTTTACCATGATAAACTAGAAGCCGAAGTGTGACTACGACAGGACATTTCCTGGACCGTAGGAGCATGGCTGGCCTTGTCTACCCCTCGTATTCCGTATTTTGGGAAGCGGGGCGTGACATGGTTTAGTTGGTATCAGAGACCAGGTTTTGCATCGATTGGGATTGCAGTTTTCCGTGTACAGTTTGGCAATCTAAGACGTCCCTCGGTTTAGATTGTAAACTTGTCACTCTTGATCCACATTCATATCGTGTGTTCAGTTATCTATTCGCTATGGTTTACTTAAAATCATACCGTTGATTCTTCACTTGCAATAAAATTCATCATCTCTAATATTCTTGAATCTTTGTCCTATCCATATTACGTCTTGACTTGTATATCTTGCGACTTATATAATCCTTAAAATCATTGATTCAGGATCATGTCTTCCAATGACTCTTCCTCTATCTCCACTCCTCAGAATCAGACCGTCGAGATTCTGAGTGAACTGCAAGATTTAAAGGAAGCCCAGGAGCGAACAAACAACTTGTTGGCTGAAGGACTGAGAAGACAGGAGAATCAGGCACCAGCGGGAGTCTTATATCATAAAGGGATCTCTATTGGACGAGGAAGGGAAAAGAAGATGAAGCGTCAACAGAAGCATCAGAAGAACCTTTGCTGTGGATATTGTAGGAGGCCAGGACATCTTAAGAAGGATTGTCGCCGTGCCCAAGAGAAATGTCTGATATACGGTTCCGACAAACATCTCATCAACGGTTGTCCAGAAAGGAAAGAACTGCAAAGAGGAAACTCGTCCACACTCCCCACTTTTGCCAAGTGAGGATTACTGCATAGTACGGACTTCGACGATAAGACGGATCAAACACAGAATTCAACTCACGCGACGAGAATGCACGTTATAGTAGTCGAAGAAGAATTTTCATATTTCCCTACTTTCAGTAATAAAGTTGTCATCTTTTTATGAATATTTCGTCCCATTTGAAATCTTGTATCCGCTGAATTTTTGATCGAATGCAATAAGAATTTGAATCGTATTATGTGTGTCATTCTCTTGCTTTCTCTTTATCTAATTCTATTTATTATCACAGTATTTTAAATTCTGAGCTTTCAATTCCTTTCACCGCATATCTTTCCATACTTTGTACACTTGGTCATTTTCCTTATTCATTCCATTGTTCAATCATGACTTTTCTTTTCGGGCTATGGCACACCCTGGAGCAGCGCCGCATCTAGATAAGGATGCACAGTCATGCGTTTCCTTAAATCACACACTGACGAGTTCCGATGATGAGGTCAATGGTCCCCAGGTCAACTTCGGAAACAACGATTCAGAGGACGAAGGAGTAGCAGTCCCAGAGTTTAAACGTGATAGCTGATTCCGACGAAGAAAATGGAGAACCTGAAGAGAACCCGATAGAGGAAGATCCCGAGGAAGATCCGATAGAAGAAAATCCAGTGGAAGAAGGTCCCAAGGAAGAGAACCTAGAAGGAGAGGATCACATGGAATCGGATCTCGAGGAAGAAGCCCCATCCGAGGAAGAAGAACCAGAAGATCAAGACCCTGCTGAGGAAGAACTTCCAATGGCAATGGCCGCGAGGCGATATGGTAATGGACGTCCCTACCTGAGTGCGCGAGTCTACCGCAACCTACTGAATCTCCACAACCGCGACCGACGGGATATTTTTTGATGTTGTCTTTCTGGCCAAATAAAATGTGTATATTTTAGGGCCACTTTCTGCCTTTGAGAATGTCTTGTTTCAAATTTTCTTGAATGAAATAAATCTTCTGAATTCGTAAACCTTTTGATTATTGGTTTACTTGATACTTGTTTATTGCCCTTACCCATTTATTTTCTGCCGAGCTTCCTGACGGTCCACTCCTACTCGTTGTATAGCTTTCATCCTCGATTCGACTAAAAGATACCGCACCCTGATTCTGGGAATGAGCCACCATTCATCTTTCGTCTGTACCCTGTTGGAGATCTTTCTGGGAGGAGGACCTCCCTTATGAATTACCGAGCTCATTAACTTTTCAAATTCTTGATTCATAGGACTTACCGATCGTTAGTCCCCCCCATATTTTTGTCTTGTAGTCTTTTTGTTGCTCACCTTAATTTCTATGCTGACCCGATCCCAGTCTCCTTGATCTTCAGCCTAAAGCCGACACACTTCAACCTTCTGATTGAGCCACACCTTCTTGTAATCACTACCCTAGTTAGCCCTATTCATATTGGTGATTTCTCTATTACCCCAAGTATAGTTAGAGACACTATTTTTCAAAATTTAGTTTTCATTATCTTAAATTTATCAAAGAGTACGTGTTATTGACTACTCTGTTTTATGTATTTTAAGTACGCTATTATTAATCTCGTTTTCAGTAGCGCAACCCTTATACCGCGCATATTTTGTTCCATGTCTCCTATTTTCACTATACAAGTTTCTTAAATTATTTTAAACCCATTTTTATCGATACTCTACCTAAAATGTTCTAATCTACCGATGAATTTTCACTGCTTTATTCTCGTTATTTTATTTTCAGGTGTTGTGCCTATATTTACTATTATCAATGTTCGTGCCTTACCATATTTTATTTCTGACGTATTACTTTTGATATACTTATACGTGTACGTGTTTGAGTTCAATCTTATCGAGTACGCCTCGAATAATACTACTCGTATTATTGTTATTTATATTTCTGTATATATATATATATATAGTTACCTTTAAAGTTGTTCCTGTTTTATACCTATTTAGAGCCATATTTTTGTATGTTATTCTTACGTATTTTATACTTTCTAATTTCTTCGTCCACATATTTTTAGTAAATCCTTATGTGTTAGCTTGCAAAATAATGGCTTTCGCCTATGGTTGTATTACTTACCGTTTATTTTGAATTTCGAGGACGAAATTTTTGTAAGGGTGGTATGATGTAATACCCAGCTCTTTTTATACACAATCTGTATTCTTGTTGCTTTATAATTTTATTCATTTTAATTTTATAATTATATTTATAAATTTACCTATTGCATTTATAAATTTACCTATCCTAAAACCTAACAAAAATTTTCCCGAGCCCATCTATTTCCCATTCTATATTTCCTCAGCCGCAGTTTAAAAGCCGTTCCCATTTCAATTTACTTCCCCAGTTTTTCCAGCGGTCCAGTGCCTCAGCTCACTTCCTTTTCGTTTAGTAGTTAATCAAATTTTTACCCAAATCCCATACCCTATTTCTTCTAACCTATTTTCTCTCAGCCCACTGCCTATTCTTCTTCCTTAATATTAATATTATTCAATTGTCAGCCCACATTTTTCTAATCCCTTAACTATATTTTTGCTGCGGCCCACTTTCCCCAAATTCTCACTTTAAGCCCCGGCCCAGCATTCTTTAATCCCAGCCCGCTTCTTATTACACATTTAAAATTTTCATATATTTCTTTTCACCCTCGGCCCAGTCCTTCATCTTCTAAATTCTATTTTCCTCTGGCCCATTCTCATGCCGGCCCGTCCCTCTCTTTCTCTTAAATTCCTCTATATCCTCCTTATTATTCCCTCAGCCCACCGTGGCCCGGCCCACATTTCCTTCTCCATTTTTCTCTTTATTTTTCCTCGGCCCAGAAGCCTGCTCCTGTTTATCTCCCTCACCTCAACGGCTACTTCCTTACCTCGCGCGCGCGTTTCCTCCGCCGCGCTCCTCGCCTCCGCCGTCGCCCACGCCAGCTCTCGAACGTTACTCGTGACGCTCGCCTCGTATTCATTTCCCTCAACCCTCACTCTCGCAACTTCTTCCGCCCTTCTCTCCTTCACCCACGACCCCAAGTTTTCCCACGTCGGCCACGTCCCCGCGTTCGCCGGCCACAACCGCGTACACTCCTCTACACCTCCTCGTCTCTCTCGCTCTCCCTCCTCACACTCTCGATCACCCTCCAGCTCCCTCCTCTCCTCTCTCCGAACCCCTGTCTCGCCGACAACGACGACCACGACAAGCACCTCACCCGCCTCCACTTCCGCCACCTTCGAGCCTCATCATCAACCGCCTGAGCGCCGCACCACCACCTCATACTCCCCCTCGACCTCCTCCACGTCGCCAACAGCACACTTTCCCCCTCCCTCTCACTGTCTCCCTCTCAGACCTCATCTCTCTCTCTCTCTCTCTCTCTCTCATTTTCCTCTCTCATCTCTGTCCCTCTCTTTCCTCTGTTTCTCTCACTCTCTAATTCTCTCTCTCAATCCCTCTATCTCCCTCCAACTTTCTCTCTCTCTCTCTACTTCTATCAACCGACACCACTACTCCGGCCATCTGCTGCACGCCATCGCTGGCAAAACGCCGTCTCTAGCACCGAGAAATCAACCCAGAACCACCATCGCAACAACCCCACCATCAACGCTGACGGGCACTCGCTGCCACAGCCGACGTGCCACCGCCCGAGCTACACCGGCGACCATCAGCTCCTCCGTACATCACTGGCCAGCCGAATTCACAGCATCCCCGCCATCAAAAGCTTCGATCACCGCAAACACCCCGATGACGCCGACGAGCCTCACTGCCCGAGCTCACCCGCGGCCGTCGTCGTGCCAGTTCGTCGCGTGACCGTACTGTACTTGCTGCCGTACATCGCCTAGACGCCCCCAGGCAAGTTTCTACTTGCTTTCATGCTATTCTTTATATGTTACAAGTCAATATTATATATATATCTCATGTTCGCTTTATGTTAAATATTGCAACACAACTGTTCGATGCTTGTTCCCTTAGGAATATAATATCAAATTTGACGAAACTCAATGACGTAGATTGGCCCGCAGGGCAGGGAACATAGTGTGAGAATTTTGTTGGATGATGTAATCGATAATGACTCAAACAACTATCCCCAAGTTTAACTATAAAACTGTAATCCTGTTGCACTTGAAAATCGTTAAATTCACTATAAATCATATACATATTAGAATGGTGCGTTCGAGGGCTCAAATCGAAGCTAACTCGACGAACTTTAACCCTATGCTAGTTTCCAGACATTCCTGTACTTAAATAGTGATGATAATTGTATCGGAGAGCGACTCTGGACTGCAGTCCAGAGCGACTCCAGTCGTGCTTACTGTTCCGTAATGGATACCACAGGATTCCCTTAACTCGTAGGTTGCGGGACTCCACTGCTTATTGTAGGCAACTCTGTTATCTAGACAACACAATTAGTTTCATCCTGTTTCGTTATCATTTACTATTTAATCTGTAATTTAGAAGATCGGGACACACAACAGTCCCAGCTGAATCAGAATTGATATGTTGATATTAAACTGATTATAACTCCTAACGTACAGACGATATTGAAGATCCGTTTGTTGCGTTGAAACCTTTACTGAAAACCCTAGAAATCATTCAACTGTAGCGTCGCTAAATTATGATCCCAACAGGGGTTAAAATGCGTTGCGAAATGGATTCCTGATTCTGAAACCGGATTTCCAGCCGCGTGCGCTTAAAATGAAACAGTTATAACTAATGATCCAGAAACCCGTTTGGCTCGAAACCAAATTCTAAGGATAGATAGATGAACATATTAAAGACTACCTGTTTATCATTTCGCTAAATTATATACATATGTTTCATGATAAATCGTGCAAGTGATAGACTGCTGTTTTTATGATACCTTAGTGGTGCTTCTTATACTGTTCATGCATCATATCATACCTATATCATTGTAGTGATAACCTAGTGACATCGTGCATTCACCCAGTGTTAGATTTTAGTGGTGATTGTGGCAAGTACGTCAGTGTTCGTGTATTCGTGATTAAGTGAAAGTGATACGTACTTGTGCACAATCAGTGTCCCTTTTATTCTATTGCATTGTCGACGTCTGTGGGATGCGTGTACGTGTGACTATAAGTGGTATGGGACACTTATGGAAGCGCTTGCACGGATGTCACAGATAAGGCATTCGACACTGCCATTTATCTTAGGTATTAGTCGGGACGTGCTTGATGGAGGTCCTGCCTCCAGTTCTCGCGCAGACTTGTCACGGATCGATTAGTATTTAGGGTTATGGTTAGCGTTTGATGTAGACCTCGGGGTGTGGGGTAGTTCAAGTGTGAATTCAACAGAATCTCGGGAGTCCCATGCCGGCTTATATATTTAGGGAGTTATATGGAGATTTACAGGGTATGTGCTATATCACCGTGATACATTCGTTACATGTTGGGCCCGTGGTCCCTTGCCCTTGGGTTCTACCCTTGGGTGGAGGACACTCGCGAGTGGTTGACTCTCACACTTGGACTGACGATAGGCTTATTGACCTGTGCAGTGAGACTTAGAGACTGATAGGGTCACTGTCATTTACATTCATTCTTTACTGTCTTGACATTCATGACATATTGTTATACTGCTTTATTTTTCCGCTGCATTGATCTCTGCACATGCATATTCATGAATGTTATTATTTACTGCTTCACATATCTATTATCACTGTTAGAACTGTCACTTGATTTTATACATACTATATTGCTATTGTGTCGCTCTGACGACCTGAGTATGCATGCTCAGTGTGAGGAGACGATTTAGCCTGGACCAGAACTAGACGTGCATCACAGACTTCTTTACTTGCCCTCACGTGTTACATTCATTTGTCCCACCTCAGGTCAGTCTTTACATTGTTTACTTCAGTTACTGCATTTCTCATTACCTGCGCATTATATACTGTTTACCATGATAAACTAGAAGCCGAAGTGTGACTACGACAGGACATTTCCTGGACCGTAGGAGCATGGCTGGCCTTGTCTACCCCTCGTATTCCGTATTTTGGGAAGCGGGGCGTGACAAAACCCTAGGTAAGAAAGGGAAGGCTTTTAAAAAAAGAATTTAATTCTCAAAAGAGTTTAACTCTTATATTAAAAAGAAGAACTTAGTTCTCTCTTTAGCAGAGGATCTGCAAAGTGTACATCTCCCCATGAATTGAGAATTTAATTCTCATTGGGTCGAGATCCTGCCACGCAGATCCAAAGTATAGAGAGGGAATGGATATTTGAGAATTTAATTCTCATAGAATTATAGGAATTTAATTCCTTCGATTTAAAATTAGGGTTTAACCCTATGTCATAGGAATTTAATTCCTTCTAAATGAATAGAACTAGGGTTAATCCTAGTTAGGAACTCAAATCTGTCAAAATAACAGAAATTTAATTCCTCTAAAGTTTATTACTAGGGTTTAACCTTATGAAGAATTTGATTCTTAAAATGATAAACACATCTTCAAACAGGCAGGGTCACGTGCTACCACGTGACTCCTGTAAAGAACCACTGCTAAAACTTTGAGACAACGCCTCACGTGCTTCACGTGACCCCCAAAGCGCGCAAAGAAAAAGCAAAAGAAAAGAAGCTCTGGGGCGCCCTCACGTATCACCACGTGACCCCTAATGAATATTCTAACAGATCAAAGCGCAAGCCCCCATCACGTGCCCACACGTGATGGCTTTCAGAATTAAAAGTGTTAAACACTTATCTGTAGAACAAAATAAAGGGGAAAATAGGGCGCTATCACGTACTATCACGTGACCCCTTGGCTGAAGCTTTAACAGACAAGCACCAAAATTTCCATCACGTGACGGCACGTGATACTTTAAAAGTGTTCAAGACTTTTGACCGAATAAAATAAAGGGAAGCAGGGCGCCCTCACGTGTTACCACGTGACCCCTCTTGCCTTAGTGTTTAACACTAAATTGAAACTCTGTATCCAGTGTTTAACACTGATTCTCCTTGGTGTTTAACACTAATTTGGAAAACTCTATTTGCAGTGTTTAACACTGATTCGCTTAGTGTTTAACACTAATCTGAAAACTCCTTTCTCAGTGTTCAATACTGATTATCTTTTAGTGTTTAACACTAACTTGTCAATCTTATTGTTCAACACTATTGATCTCTAGTGTTTAACACTAATTTTAGCCTAATTGGCCAAAGTTTCCAGAGGCAAAGCCTCTCCTCTAATGGACCGACAGAGGGCCAATATCCTAAACATGATTGGACTTAGCCCAAGCTAGCCATAAGTCCTCAATTCAAATTCAACTGAGCCAATGGGCTCACAATATAATTAATTGGTCTTGATTCCAAATTGGGTCAAAGATTATTTAATTTACCTCGGTCTAAGGGTACATCTCTTCACTCCTTTGATACGTGGCGTTATAATTCCTCAACGTCTTCAAAGAGGTGACGGGTCCCGATGACCACATATTGATACGGACTGTGGGGTCCTTAAACTCATGGACTATGAGGTCCTTAACCTTGACCGGGATGTCTTAAAACTAACGACGGACTGTGGGGTCCTTAAACTCATGGACTATGACGTCCTTAACCTTGACTGAGATGTCTTAAAACTACCTGTGGACTGTGGAGTCCTTAAATCCATGGACTATGACGTCCTTAATCTTGACCGAGATGTCTTAAAACTAACTTTGGACTGTGGAGTCCTTAAATACACGGACTATGAGGTCCTTAACCTTGACCGCAACGTCTTAAAACTAACATTGGACCGCAATGTCCTTAAACTACCTATGAACCGCAATGTCCTTAAACTACCTATTGACCGCAACGTCATTAAACTAAACAACATGGCTCCCATAGTTGCTCTATTGTTGGATCTAAACGATCCTGTTGAGTCGATCTTAGTCTAAAAACTAGACTGGCGTATCCTTAACAAACGTTTAAGTTGATCTTAGTCTCAAACGAGGCTAACGTATCCTTAAACCCAAACCCCCAAACCCAAATCTAAGATAATACGGATTTGGACTAGTCCACGCCCTACGGGCGACGACATAACTCAGTCTCCGTATACAATCCATGGGCAACTAAACACAAAATAAACACACACGACACGAAGTGACCATCTGGAGAAGGAGAAAGTGGTTACCGCGATGCGGTAGCGTAATTAACTGCAGGGGCTTGCGCCTGTAGTGAAGAGCGTCCCCACAATCAAAAACCCCTCAAGTGAGGGGGAATCTGACGAAGTCTGCTACATCGGACGCATCCGTTTAAACCTTCGATACACGTTGCCATAAATCAACTTGGCATCTTCGGAGAGGTGGACGGATAGCACCAATTAGCATCTGCCCCGAATCTCAGGCGAGACGTCCCTGCGTCGTCGGCCGCCATTCGGAGGGGAACAGATTCTGGCACGCCCGGTGGGACCTTTTCCTCTTTCCACTCCACACTTTGTGTGTCGTGTTCGCGAACCAAACACGGTTCGCTAATGGTTGCCCTTGGGTTACAAGGTACTAAGATTTGGTGTTTCGCTTACTGCAGAAAGCAAAGAATCAATGGCTTCCACTTGTGCGACATGCTCCAACTGCAATTGCAACCAACGCTCTGCCTCGCCAGGAGGTATAGCCTATGGACCCCAAGCTGCTTCGCTATTCACAATGCCCGTGGAACAGGTCACTCGAGCCACCACAGGGTTGTTTTTTGGGATCATGCTCCCGCCAACAAGCTTCACCACTCCTGTGCTGACAACTGAAGCTCCCAAGAAGTCGGTCTTTGACCGGCTTACCCCTATCGCGGCCCCTCTCAACGGGTCGCCCAACACCAGCGCTTCGGTCTTCTCCAGACTAGGCCAGGGCTCCTGTAAAACTGCAACGGGGCTCGCAATCCCAGAGAAGGCTGCTCCTGAGAAAATAACCAGTCCTGCTCCTGAAGTCGTCAAGGCGGCTTCGCCTGCCAAAAAGTCAGTCTTTACGAGATTGACTGTTCCAGCTACCGCTCCTGCTACCCAAAGGACATCGGTCTTTAACAGGCTGACGCCAGCAGCGACCCCCATCTACACAGGGGGCAAGACGAAGCCATCCTCACCGCTGAACCAACGCCGTCCGCTTGACACGCTCGACGTCGCCACTGACGCCGAGTAAGGAAGGCTGGGGGCAACTCCCCCTCTGGGCTAACTCCACCAGCCCCAACGGTGGAAGTCAATGCTGCTGTCCCAACTGGGAACAGCTTCGATATGCTAAATAAGGTGCGAAGGAATTCTCCTACTGCGGTGCTAAAGAGGTCCCCCCTCTACTGAAAAAGGCTGCGGAAATAGAGCCAGAACAGCCCCGATCCCCTCAACGGTTGTCTTCCAAAATCTATAAAGTCTGGCGGCAGACCCGAGACTCGGTGATCGATCCAAATTTCTCCCGCCAGCACAAGAAGCTGAAAATCCAACAGGAAATCAGTCATCACGCTAAGCCACGAAAAGCTGTCTGGGTGCCCACCTTAACGGCCCTCTCAACTTCCATTGCTCATAAGAAGAAGAGGCCAGAGAAGATCCCCGGGACTGCAATGAGATCTAAAGGTGCTGAGCCCAGACGCCCTAAGGCTGGGGGCAGGATGGTCCACACTGTATACACGGTGTCAGGAAAAGAAGACAGCAGCATATCAACAGGTCATAGACCGCACACGCGGTCAGTGACCAAAGCTCAGGAGCAACAGCAAAAGCTCCAAGAGATGATGAACGCTATGGCCGCACTCACTGGGCCAAAAGAAACCTCTGAAACGTCCTTGGATCAGCAACAAGAATAGGAAACCGACGCTGAGTTCCTCCGGAGGATGTTGGAAAAGAAGGATAAAAAGGCTGCGGAACAAGCGGCCAATATAAAGCAAATAGCCCACCTATTTCAAGACATGGTTGGGATGATGATTCAACAAGATCCTCCCGCTGAAGATCCCCCTACCATACTCGAAGACGATAGGGGAGAAACGTCGAATCCTCCGCCAGCTCTCTCAACGGCCAAGGAGGAGACAATCTCTAAGGTTGACTTGGACGACTATATAGCCCAGCAAATCCGGGTTCATCATGCGACCGAGGCAGCTGGTCAAGTCGTAAAAACGGGGCGACCATATCCGAGCTGGTATGACCAAATTAAATATCCGCCGGGTTATACAATACCAAAATTCCACGTGTATAAGGGGACCGGCAATCCCCACCAACATGTTGCCCAGTTCAGGGCCCTTTGCGGTAACACCGGCGGTGACGATAAACTGTTGCTTCGCCAGTTCGTGGGCAGCTTATCAGAAACAGCATTCGAATGGTATTCGGAACTCCCGAACGATTCCATCAAGTCGTTCGCTGAAATGGAATTGCTATTCACTCAGCGATTCGCAAGCGCCAGCAAACGCACTCCGATAACAGCATTAATTAATGCCAGGGTGAAACCAGGCGAAACGTGGGTCCAGTACGCTATACGCTGGCGAAATTTGTGGTCGAAATACGAACAACGCATTGAGGAAGCGCCCGCGGTGGGCATGTTCGTGGGAACCCTAGACCCTCATGCAACTATCTCCCAGTTTATGATGTTCTTTAAGCCAACCACGTTCCAGGCTTTAATCGACAAGTTGGCCAAGATGGACCAGATGGGTCACAGACCGTCTCCCCCGAAGCCGGAGCCTCGGAGTGACAAGGGTAAAGGGAAGGCAATCTTCGTCGCGAATGCTCAGCAGCAACCCAGTGTCCCAAAGCTGGCGGATCAACTGGAAGAAAGACGCCGGTATTATAATGAGAAGATGAAGCGCCCTTACTCATTCCCGCGGGATAAGACAAAACGGTTATTCGAGCTGGCAGTACGCAACAGACTTATAAACTTGCCAAATCCAAGGAGACCGCCACAACCTACTGAGGTGAATAACCCCAATTATTGCCCTTACCATCAAACGGTAAGCCACCCGATTGAGGATTGCTTCGTCTTCAAAGGATGGATTGAAGATCAATACCTCCAGGGAAAGTTTGCGCTGTCCGAAAAGTGGAAGGTGAACCCGCCACAGCCGCATACTCCCAAGAAAGCAGATACACCGGGGGCAACCTGTTCCTTTATTGAAGAAGCTCCATGGGAGGTCGTGCTATCAGCTAAAACCAAAAAGATGCTGAGTGATCTTCATATGTGCCCGGCGGTCGAATGGAAGAACCCGCTTGAACCTCAAATCATCAAAGGGATGCTAAAGCCGCGTCCAATTACAAAGAGCGGCGGTGATGGCCCAAGTAATCACACCCAACCGTCAAAATCTTCGAAGAAAAAGAAGAAGAAATCCAAAAAGCCAGTAAAGTCTGGAGACAAGCGCACAGACTTGCAGAAGCAGATTAACGCGCTGGAAGAGTACAATCAAAAGGCGCGGACTCCCGTCACGCTCCAAGAATTCCTCAACCATGTCTTTCGGGAGGAAGATAATGGAGAAAGCTCGTCGGATGAATCCGAGGGATATGTGGCGAGTTGTCATGTGATTTTTCACTCGTTTACGGACGATGAGAAAACTCCTGGCACTGAGGAACCAGGGGCACAGCCTGAACCAGAACCTGTATGGCCAACAGATGGAATGATCGACGCCTTTCTAGACGAGATTCGTTTAAAGAGTAAAGCCGATCAGGAGCGTGAGATGGCTGCATCGGAAGGAGCCAAGCGCAGGCGACTAAACGAAAGAATCGAAGCACTCCTGCCAGATCAAAAGACATCCGATGCGAATAAAAACAAGTACAAGATGAGGAAGAGGTTCGCCAAAGCCATGTCAGTGGGGATGAAGCTACCACCCGCGGAAGAGAACACGCTCGATGGGGCGGAGAGGCACCCTAATTATTGCTCATATCATCGGAAAATTTCACACCCTACGGAGGAGTGCGACGCTTTCAGGATATGGTGGCAGGGATATGTTGCTCACCGGCAACATTTTAAGCGCACGAAACGCGAAACTCGTCGGGAACAAAAAGGTACGATCGAAAGACACAAAAGAACTGCCGGCAATTGTCACATGATCAACGCCGGAGAATCACAAGTTCTCACTTTTGGGAGCGACTCTGATGAAGAAATGGCTCTGGGCCCTCTCTTTAAAGAATCCGTTTTAGGGAAAGAGGAAAAACCAGAGGCCTGCGAAAACATTCAGCTGCGCAATCGCACGCTCCCGGAAAAGAATCTCGGACCCGCGAATAGAAAAGATAAGGGAAAGGAGAAGGTCACTGAGGATATCACCTTAGATGACCAAGTCATGAAACAGTTGACTGCCAAAGACCCTCTCAGGAAGGGTAAGGTGGACTACAATATCCTAGCGCATCTAAGAAAGTTACCTTCTCAGCTTAGCATTCTTGATGCCCTCCTATTATCAAAAGAAGCGCGAGATTCATTAATCAAGGTGTTACAAGAACCCGAGCAATTCCAAGCCTTCCTTGCTGCGGAAAGGATGAAGGATGAACTGGAAGAAGTGCATACGGCCGACATCACTTTCGGTGACGAAGACCTTCTCCTCGGGACGTGCGACCACAACCGTCCCCTATATGTCTCTGGATACTGCCATGATATCAAGATAGGCAAGATCCTGGTAGATAATAGATCCTCCATCAATCTCCTTAACGTTCGGGTGTTAAAGGAAATCTGCATGAGCGTGCAGCACCTCGCTCGCGACAAAATTATCATCTCCGGTTTCGACTCCCAGTCATCACGGACTCTCGGATCTGTAATACTAACATTACGCTTCGGACTGCTTGTCACGGACATCAAGTTTCACGTCATTGACGCCAAGACCTGCTACAACGCCTTGCTCGGTCGCCCTTGGTTACACGAGTACAACATCATCCCTTCTACACAGGATCAGTGTATGAAGTACTTTAAGGATGGTTTCGAATATACCGTAACAGGTGAGCTGAACCCATTTTCCGTGAACGAAGTCCGCAAGTACGAAGATGCGAAGTACTTTTTGCCAGACTTCGAGGATACAGAAAAGTGTCGCAAGCCGGAGAACAAAGCCGTCGCCACCATCCCTATTTTCGGGAGCGATACCGAAGAAGAAGAAGAGATAATTTACGCTGGGCCGCCTCGACGCAATAACCCGGGAACGTCCGCCCCCATGTTGATCTTCGGAAGTGACTCGGAAGATGAGGTTAATGCCGTGTTCTCCAGTCGGCCGTCAATACCAGCATCCCCTAGCGATGACCAGAGTTTGCAAATCACCATGGTGCCGCAGAAACACTACAAGGATCTCGACGCACATCAAGCTTACAATGTGCAGGACCTGCAGATGTTTTACGTCCCTCCCAGGCGAAAGGGTGAAAAGGTGATCCTATTCTACCAATCCACAGAAACGAGAGTAAAGAAAGAGATATGGCATGGCGCGGATGCTACACTCGACAGGCTCTAACCCATCCGTTTGCCCAGATATTATACAAATGGACTAAGGAGGCTATTGAAGCGCCAAGGAGTACCCTTAAAACAGACTGTTCGACAAGCTCGGTTCTACAACAGGATTTGGAATGTCCCTGGGACTCAGCGCAAATTGCCCAACGGGAGAATGGAAACGCTTGGGCTTGGATATGTGAGATCCGGGAAACGGGAGCGAGTCCACGGCAGCTACGCCATATATAACTTCGATGAGGAGGAGGACACCCTGTTGGGGAATGCTAACCCTTCGTCAAAACTGGATCCCGCGAGTGAAGTGCCGAGTCCGTCATTTGAAGAACAAATGGACAAGCTTATCAGGAAAACAGGTCAAAAGGCACGGGAAGACTACAACCGCGAGATGGCCATCTACGAGAAGGCCAGGATGCAACTTCTGTTTCAACAAGCTGCGAGAGACAAAGGTGCTCCTCCCTGTCAACCCGTTGTGAAAAAGGCCCGACGCAGAGGCAGAAGTAAGTCAAGAAGCGAAAAGGGGAGTCGACAACAACGAAGCCGGATTAGAGAGTCATGTGATCGGGCATTGCACGGTCCGGACTTGTCCCTCATGAAGAAGATGAGTCGAGCGTATTCCTTCCCTCGAGACAAGACGAAGAAGCTACTCGAGCTCGCTATAAGGCATCAAATGATCGCACCTCCGGAGTCTAAGCACCCTGAGCAAGTTAACGAGGTTTCTCATCCGGGTTATTGCTCTTATCACCGAGCCATAGGACACCCTATCGAAGACTGCTTCATGTTCAAGAACTGGGTCGAAGACCAGTACCAACAAGGCAGATTTGCTTTATCCAGCAGCTGGAGGGTAACGCCGCCACAAAAGCACGAACCCAAAGCCGCAAGAGCAGAGCCAGATCCACATCGGTCTTGGAAGCGGATTCGCACTTGTCACATGATTACAATATTAAAAGAAGAGCCCGAGAACATGGATGACATTTCCTGGTGCTTTGAGAACAGCAATGACGAGGTTATCTCAGAATTTCCGCCGGCTCCGAAAGAACTAGAAGATGGCATACATACCACTGCAGATAACCTCAAGAAGATTGAGTTGGGGTCGACAGATGATCCGTGACCGACATTCGTCAGCGAGTTGCTCTCTGAAGAAAGGGTGGCTGCGTTAAAAGACGTGCTTATGCAGCACAGAGATTACGCGCTCGTATGAAAGATTGACCAGACCGAGGACATTCCGTCAAGGCGAACTCGTGCTAGTAGTCAAAAAGCCTATGATCCCCAATCGCGCCAAGCGGGGTAAATTCGAGCCAAACTATGAAGGCCCGTACATCATAGACAAAGTCTACCAGGGTGGAGCCTATCTACTCATGGATATGCACGGTGAAAGGCCTTTCAGGCCAATAAACGGCCGCTTCCTAAAGAAATACTACGCTTAACGAGCCACAGCCTAGGTCAATGATAGATGACGACGACTATGTCCGCTCGCTATCTTCCTAAAGCTCAGGCTCTATAAGTAGTAGCCGGCCCTCTCCACGACGGACCGAAACGTCCTTAAACTAACGACGGACCGAAACGTCCTTAAACTAACGAGGGACCGAAACGTCCTTAAACTAATACCGCAGCATCCTTAGGCTGACGAGATAAAAAAAAAAGAAAGAAAAAAATATATATAAAAAAATAAAAAACGGTATGTCCATAAGCAAAAAGGGCACGGATGAAAACCCGAAAGGGCTCCATGAGTAAAAACAGCAGGGCCACCGGCGAGTGTTCGTGAAAACCTGAAAGGGCACGACCTCGTAAAAAAAAAAGGAAAAAAAATAAATATAAAAAAAACGGTATGTCCATAAGCAAAATGGGCACGGATGAAAACCCGAAAGGGCTCCGTGAGTAAAAACAGCAGGGCTACCGGCGAGCGTTTGTGAAAACCCGAAATGGCGCAACCTCGTTAAAGGACACTTGCAGGGTCCTCACGACCCTGTAAGGAGAAACCACCCGCGTGAGATCCTTACGACTCACAAGGGAGCGACACACTTAGGGATCCCCACGATTCCTAAGGAGAAAATACACTTGCGAGATCCCCACGACTCGCAAGGAGAACTCTCTTATGGGACCCTCACGGCTCATAAGACTTGAAAGTCTTAAGTTACAGAGACCTAAACCTGTGCTTAAGCAAGATTCCCCCATGACCTTCGACACTGCCCTACAAGCGACTCATACTGACCCTTGTATACAATCCACAGACGTAAATAAACATTTCCCCTACAAAGTCCCGCCCGCGACTAGGGATACGTCCATATGATGAACAACCCTTATAAGTCCTCTCGACCTATAAGGAGAAAGCCCTCTTGTAGGATCCTTACGACTTGCAGAGGAACATACACTTAGGAATCCTTACGATTCCTAGGGAGAAAATACACCTACGAGATCCTTACGACTTGTAGGGAGAAATACCTTTGTGAGACCCTTACGGCTCATGAAGTCAAAAGCCTTAGTCGACAGGACCCTAACCCTGTTTGCTAAGCCTCCTTTGTTCAACATCGACAGAGGTAAATGATGATTCGCTCCTGGCAATATCCCAGTAGTAGCGGTGCTGATGCCGAAATCGGTGTCTACTTTCAGATTCATGGCGAAAAGCCAGTACGCCGCACGTGCATACGAAATAGCCGAAATGATGGGGCAACTTGCAATAAAAAGCAGCAAGTAAAAATGTATGCACGCAAAATAGCCGAAATGATGGGGCAACTCACAATAAAAAGCAGCGAGTAAAAATAAAATAAATAGCCAAAATGATTGGGCACCGCGAAAAATAGCCGAAATGATAGGGCAATCGCGACCTTCGCGATATAAAAGCTGAAATGATGGAGTATCGCGGAAAAAGAAATGAAATAAAATAAAAAAAATTTAATTTATGCCCTACAGGTGATGTTCCATCACACCCTATATACAATCCAAGGGCGTAAACAAAGAAGTGATCATACTTCCCCCCAAGTTTCATCAAAGAAAGAAGCTAAATCTTGACGGGCCGCAAGGAACCTAGAGATCATCCCAACACTCGTCTCGTAACGATGGACACAACTTCAAACAAAGCGGAGCAGCGGCAACCCCTAGTTCCACGGCTCGGCGATATACATATCACCAACAGTCAAACCTCCATTCCGTGAAATGCGGATACAATCAGCAAAATTCCTGGTTACGTGGAACGCGGACAACGTCACTCTTTGACCCCGTAGGAAACGTCCAGAGCGGATCCTGGTCCTCGCAGAGCACGGCAGTGAACCCGTGTGAAGCATCCAGAGCGGAGCCTAGTCCTCGCTGAGCACGGCAGAGAACCAGTGTGAAGCATCTAGTGCAAAATTCCTGGTTACGTGGAACGCGGATAACGTCACTCTTTGACCCCGTGGAAAACGTCCAGAGCGGATCCTGGTCCTCGCAGAGCACGGCAGTGAACCCGTGTGAAGCATCCAGAGCGGAGCCTAGTCCTCGCCGAGCACGGCAGTGAACCCGTGTGAAGCATCTAGTGCAAAATTCCTGGTTACGTGGAACGCGGATAACGTCACTCTTTGACCCTGTGGAAAATGTCCAGAGCGGATCCTGGTCCTCGCAGAGCACGGCAGTGAACCCGTGTGAAGCATCCAGAGCGGAGCCTAGTCCTCGCCGAACACGGCAGTGAACCCGTGTGAAGCATCTAGTGCAAAATTCCTGGTTACGTGGAACGCGGATAACGTCACTCTTTGACCCCGTGGAAAACGTCCAGAGTGGATCCTGGTCCTCGCAGAGCATGGCAGTGAACCCGTGTGAAGCATCCAGAGCGGAGCCTAGTCCTCACCGAGCACGGCAGTGAACCCGTGTGAAGCATCTAGTGCAAAATTCCTGGTTACGTGGAACGCGGATAACGTCACTCTTTGACCCCGTGGAAAACGTCCAGAGCGGATCCTGGTCCTCGCAGAGCACGGCAGTGAACCCGTATGAAGCATCCAGAGCGGAGCCTAGTCCTCGCTGAGCATGGCAGTGAACCCGTGTGAAGCATCTAGTGCAAAATTCCTGGTTACGTGGAACGCGGATAACGTCACTCTTTGACCCCACGGAAAACGCCCAGAGCGGAGCCTGGTCCTCGCAGAGCATGGCAGTGAACCCGTGTGAAGCATCCAGAGCAAACATCGGACTGTGGAGTCCTTAAAATCCACGGACTATGATGTCCTTAACCTCGACCGTAATGTCTTAAAACTAACGGTCAACAACCCTGATTCCGTACCGATTCTACCTTGGTTTAGGGGTACATCTCTTCACTTCTTTGATACCTGGCGTTGTAATTCCTCAACGTCTTCAAAGAGATGACGGGTCCCCGCAACCACACATTGGATTGTGAAGTCCTTAAATCCATGGACTATGAGGTCCTTAACCTTGACCGTGATGTCTTAAAACTAACATCGAACTGTGGAGTCCCTAAATCCACGGACTATAAGGTCCTTAACCTTGACCGTGATGTCTTAAAACTAACATCGGACTGTGGAGTCCTTAAATTCACGGACTATGACGTCCTTAACCTTGACCGTGATATCTTAAAACTAATATCGGACTGTGGAGTCCTTAAACCCACGGACTATGATGTCCTTAACCTTGACCGTGATATCTTAAAACTAACATCGGACTGTGGAGTCCTTAAATCCACGGACTATGATGTCCTTAACCTTGACCGCGACGTCTTTAAACTACGATGCCTTGAGCAACCCCTGACCCCGTGAAACACAGATAAGGGTGACCACATCCAGCACTTGCAGGTCCTCACGACTTATAAGGAAGAAAAACTCTCTTCTGAGATCCTTACGACTCTCAAGGGAAAACCCGCTTAAGAATCCTCACGATTCTTAAGATGAACTCACACCTATGGGATCCTCTCGACCTGTAGAGAGAAAAAACTCTTTAGGAGACCCTCATAGCTCATAAAGTGCAAAAGTCTTAGGAAGCAGATCTTAACCCTGAATCCTAAGCCATCGCTGCCCTGCAAGTAGGCCAAGATAAATTGTCCGCAGAGTACATTCAATAAAAGAGACGCATCATTGAGAAGAAAAATGTATCTTTTATTCATAAACCAAAATGGATACAAAGTACAATTCATGAAAGAACAAAAGAAAATACTCTCATCTATGAGTATATACAAGAAGGAAGGAAAAGATACAAATGTTTCAAGCCGGCGGGCGATTTAGTAGCTTGGTCAGCTTATCCTGCTTTTGTTGGGCCACGGCCTCATGATTTAAGATCGCCAAAAGACGGGCCTCCGCCTGAGCCTGCTGGGCCTGATACGAAGCGAGCCGGCCTTCAAGCTTTTTCTCGGTGGCCTTATGAGCCTCGACCCTCTCACGAGTGAACGTAGCAGCTTTATCAAGAGTCACCACCTCCCTGATGAACTCCTGAAGCGTCCGCCAGAGTTCATATGCTTTGTTGGCCTTGGCGGTAAGATTAGCGTGAAGCTCACTCAGCGCCTTGGAAGCTAGCTCCCTCTCCGAGAATTCACGGTCGAGCCCTTTTCTCGCGCAACAATGTGTTTGCCACGTGTCGCCCTGTCAGGCCACTTAAGTTCACTTTCGCGACTGCAACTTTAGAAACGGGACATACACGCTCAAGACCGTATAAATAGGCTTCCAGTCGACAGCGATAGTCGATCTAAAACACACTCACATCACCTGGTATGAAAAGCAACGAGAAAATTTCCGACGTTTATCCTATCGAGCATGTGTTCGCAATTATATGAACATCCGAAAAAAGAAATAATATTCGAAGCTTTAATGTGCATGCGACATGATGATAGTATTGATAATTAAAGAAAGTTCTCATAAGAAGAACACAAAGTTTATTTATGCAAGCGAAAACACACATGCGAGTACCAAGCCTACGTGGAAGTTCGGCATAAATCATACAAAAAAAAGTTAAATATACTACGCCAGCAGGAAAAGGTCACCGAACACGGGATCAGTAGCGCAAGGGTTAACAAAGCAAAGAACAAAATTTTCCATCTCTCTCTGCTTTCTCCAACACATCAAAGCGACGGTTCTTATGAGAAGTCGCTCCCCATCGATTGGCGCCATGTTCGTCCGCGAAAGCAAACATAATAGCTCGCCGGGCCCTTATTTGGCTCAGCAAGTGAATCGAGCAATCCTTCAAAGCCTGAGTAATCAGGCACGCTTCGTGAAAGCCTTCAAGCTTCTCTTCAGCCGCATCAAACATCGCCAGGGTCATCTCCGCCGGGTGAGGAGGGATGTCGGCAAGCACGGCCGTGAGAATTGTCCAGAGCCAGAGGACCCCATCGGGAGGGGGGACCCCCTACGGATCGAGAGTTCATAGATTTCCGAGTCGCATTCGTCATCGGTAAGGAGTGGATCCACCAATCGGGCAGCAAAGCGGGGGATCATCTCCTCGATAGGAACTTCTCATGGCTGTCGACGAGCATGAGAGCGATTGCAGGCTATGGCGCTCGGTTGTTCCTCAAGACAAATTACACCAAAATGAAAAAATAAATCTCTCTGTGAAGAGAAAAGAAGGCTATGGCCCCAGATATAAAGAGGTGCATTAAGTGTTGAGCGCGGAAAATCTTGCCTGATAAAGCTATTTCCAAGGCCCAAAAAAGGAAAGGCATCGAAAATCAGGGGGATGGAACTATTTCCAAGGCTCCTTTTCTGCATCTGATATTGTGCACTAAAAATATGGCATGGAAAAATTTTGAACAGTCCCATCAAAGGACCCTACGTGCAGAACACGTGAGCCCCAAACTTGACGTGCACTAAAAATGGAATAGCACCATGCATATTAAAAGCATCAACAACAACAATAGCAAAATGATAAAATCCCACAGAAAGGCATGCAAACATAGAAAGGCACGATAAAGCTTATCATTCATGCTTTAAGAAGTCCATACAAAATGAAAAGAAAATGACTACAATGGCAAGACCTCAGACGCGGGGCACGGATTGAGAAACTCAAGCTTGACTTTGTCCAAGATCCTCCAAGCATTTCGAACCACCCGAGTATGTTTTCTCTCACGATCAGAAGCATCGGGGTCCTCGCGAATGTCCTCCACCATCCGATAGGCGGCAAGTATGGCCGACTGCTGAAATGCCTGGTGCAAGAGATCAATGAGGTTGTCGCGCCTTCTCTTCGAGATTAGACTCAACAGATACACTGAATGTATCTTATCATCGGCAGCGTCCAATGCCCTGAGCGGCACACCGGTGCAGAAGAGAGGGAGTGCCTCCCAGATCGCCAGCACGATCAGCCTCAGAAGAGAAGAGCGACGAGGTAGTAGTCGATGGTTGTACTCGTCGAAGCGGCTCATGATCTCAGCGCACTGAGCATTGGTGAACTCCTGGTTCTGACTGCGGCCCAGTGCACGAATATTCCCATAGGAAATGATTTCGTCAAGACCATACATATGGGCATCCATGATACCTGAAATAAAGGTCATGAGAACTGTTGCAAAGCTTCTGTTCCATTAATTACAGAAGGACAACCTAGGGCAAAGAGACCCTGGGAAGCCTCCATGTGAAGAAACCGAGTTCTTCACAGGAATCAAATTCCTTAGTAAGAAAAGGGAATTAAAATTCCCAGAAACACTTTTCCTGTGAATGGAGTTAAATTCCAAGGATCATCATCTAAACCCTAAGAGATCTACTGTTGAAGGTTAAAATGGTTTCATACTTTGGTTAAAAAGCTTGAAGAAAAATGGATTCTTTGTTACAAAAAGGGTAAAAACCCTTGTTTTGGATTTAAAATCCAGAGGAATGTGAAAGTTCATCGTTTGTTCAAGAACATTACCTAAAGAAAAGAGTCTTTTTGAACAGAGCTAAACTCTGAAAAGGTTTCAAGGCAGAGAACTAAGCTCTGGAAGAAGAGAATTAAATTCTCAGAAAAGTTTGCAAGAGAAGAAGATGAGCAAAGTGGAGGCTATTCTGAAAGGACATGGATATTTATAGGATGTGATGGAGACGCTTCATCTTCCCAAATCCCTAGATGGATCCAACGGTCACAAAAGTGACAGCGTTGCACTCACGTGCAGACACATGAGAACAACGCTGTGGGGCATTTGTTTCCTGATTTAAAATCAGGAAAGTTTACGGAGGAGGCATCATGTGCTAGCACGTGACCAGCAGTCACGTGTTGGCACGTGACATTTAAAATAGCGGCAAAGGCGCATCGGTTCCCTGACTAAATCAAAGAAAAGGCTCCAGAAAGGGTCACGTGCTCACACGTGACCAGGGGTCACGTGTTGGCACGTGACGATTGAACAGCAGCCAGAAGACAGAACGCAGAAAGAAGAAGAAAGCTCGTTCCAGGGGTCACGTGCTTACACGTGACCAGGGGGTCACGTGTTTACACGTGACCATGGGTCACATGGCCACACGTGACCGGCTTTCAAAGCCTATCTATTTAACAGAATTAAATTCTGAACAGCAATCAAATCTCTCCAATGGGGAATGATTATTTGGAACCGATTGGGTTAAAGATTTAAAGGTGATTAAATATCACCTATCTATGGAAAAATCTTGAACTTGGAAAGATTTCCCCTTAAAATCTAACCGAAACAACAGAAGGATATCTTTGGATTTAAAATCCAATGGTGAATAAAATTCACCTAATAATCCAAATGTCCAAACGAATGGTGAATACAAATCAAATCTCTCAATGAAAGATTCACCAAAACTAATTGATTCTGCTTCTTCTCCTATAAATAGGAGCCAAGAGACACACAAAGGGAGATATACAGAGATCGAGACACAGAGGGATAGAGAGAAAAAGAAATAGAGCCTTGAGACTTTGGAAGAATTTTGATCTACTGCAGAAGAAAACCCTAGGTAAGAAAGGGAAGGCTTTTAAAAAGAGAATTTAATTCTCAAAAGAGTTTAACTCTTATATTAAAAAGAAGAACTTAGTTCTCTCTTTAGCAGAGGATCTGCAAAGTGCACATCTCCCCATGAATTGAGAATTTAATTCTCATTGGGTCGAGATCCCGCCATGCAGATCCAAAGTATAGAGAGGGAATGGATGTTTGAGAATTTAATTCTCATAGAATTATAGGAATTTAATTCCTTCAATTTAAAATTAGGGTTTAACCCTATGTCATAGGAATTTAATTCCTTCAAAATGAATAGAACCAGGGTTAATCCTAGTTAAGAACTCAAATCTGTCAAAATAACAGGAATTTAATTCCTCTAAAGTTTATTGCTAGGGTTTAACCCTATGAAGAATTTGATTCTTAAAAAGATAAACACATCTTCAAACAGGCAGGATCACGTGCTACCACGTGACCCCTGTAAAGAGCCACCGCTAAAACTTTGAGGCAATGCCTCACGTGCTTCACGTGACCCCCAAAGCGCGCAAAGAAAAAGCAAAGGAAAAGAAGCTCTGGGGCGCCCTTACGTGTCACCACGTGACCCCTAATGAATATTCTAATAGATCAAAGCGCAAGCCCCCATCACGTGCACACACGTGATGGCTTTCATAATTAAAAGTGTTAAACACTTATCTGTAGAACAAAATAAAGGGAAAAATAGGGCGCTATCACGTACTATCACGCGACCCCTTGGCTGAAGCTTTAACAGACAAGCACCAAAATTTCCATCACGTGACGGCACGTGATACTTTAAAAGTGTTCGAGACTTTTGACCGAATAAAATAAAGGGAAGCAGGGCGCCCTCACGTGTTACCACGTGACCCCTCTTGCCTTAGTGTTTAACACTAAATTGAAACTCTGTATCCAGTGTTTAACACTGATTCTCCTTGGTGTTTAACACTAATTTGCAAAACTCTATTTGCAGTGTTTAACACTGATTCGCTTAGTGTTTAACACTAATCTAAAAACTCATTTCTCAGTGTTCAACACTGATTATCTTTTAGTGTTTAACACTAACTTGTCAATCTTATTGTTCAACAGAGTTGATCTCTAGTGTTTAACACTAACTTTAGCTCAATTGGCTAAAGTTTCCAGAGGCAAAGCCTCTCCTCTAATAGACCGACAGAGGGCCAATATCCTAAACATGATTGAACTTAGCCCAAGCTGGCCATAAGTTCTCAATTCAAATTCAACTGAGCCAATGGGCTCACAATATAATTAATTGGTCTTGATTCCAAATTGGGTCAAAGATTATTTAATTTACCTCGGTTTAAGGGTACATCTCTTCACTCCTTTGATACGTGGCGTTGTAATTCCTCAACGTCTTTAAAGAGGTGACGGGTCTCGATGACCACATATTGATATGGACTGTGGGGTCCTTAAACTCATGGACTATGAGGTCCTTAACTTGACCGGGATGTCTTAAAACTAATGACGGACTGTGGGGTCCTTAAACTCATGGACTATGACGTCCTTAACCTTGACTGGGATGTCTTAAAACTACCTGTGGACTGTGGAGTCCTTAAATCCATGGACTATGACGTCCTTAACCTTGACCGAGATGTCTTAAAACTAACTTTGGACTGTGGAGTCCTTAAATCCACGGACTATGAGGTCCTTAACCTTGACCGCAACGTCTTAAAACTAACATTGGACCGCAATGTCCTTAAACTACCTGTGGACCGCAATGTCCTTAAACTACCTATTGACCGCAACGTCATTAAACTAAACAACATGGCTCCCATAATTGCTCTATTGTTGAATCTAAACGATCCTGTTGAGTCGATCTTAGTCTAAAAACTAGACTAGCGTATCCTTAACAAACGTTTAAGTTGATCTTAGTCTCAAACGAGGCTAACGTATCCTTAAACCCAAACCCCCAAACCCAAATCTAAGATAATATGGATTTGGACTAGTCCACGCCCTACGGGCGATGACATAACTCAGTCTCCGTATACAATCCACGGGCAACTAAACACAAAATAAACATACACGACACGAAGTGACATCTGGAGAAGGAGAAAGTGGTTACCGCGATGCGTTAGCGTAATTAACTGCAGGGGCTTGCGCCTGCAGGGAAGAGCGTCCCCACAATCAAAAACCCCTCAAGTGAGGGGGAATCTGATGAAGTCTGCTATATCGGACGCATCCGTTTAAACCTTCGATACACGGTGCCATAAATCAACTTGGCATTTTCGGAGAGGTGGACGGATAGCACCAATTAGCATCTGCCCCGAATCTCAGGCGAGACGTCCCTGCGTCGTCGGCCGCCATTCGGAGGGGAACAACCCTCTCTCTCCCAAAGTCAACAATTCAACCATTTTTAAAATCCTTTTTCATTTTTATTAAAACCCTTTTTCATTATAACAACCATACACATTATTAAACCCAAAAGCACCTGAACAATATTTAAAACAAGCTCAAAAGAAAATGGTTAGCTAACCATGATTGCTAATCATGATTAACCTCCCAATTAGCACCCTAGTTAACATGCACAAGTGTGTGTGTGCCTAGGAAAAATTCTAACAAAATACTCATAAAGTAGATAAAATATTTAAAAACTAAATTGGTAAACTTTTTATTAAAAATCATATATTAAAATATAATTAGCCACAAAACACATTCTAAGGTGTTATAGTTCCGGTCATCCGTATCCGTCCAGTGTCGTGTACCAGTTCCAGAGACAAGACATATGACAGTAGTCATTCGTGTCTCGGACAAGCACAGAGCATGAGAGGGGCAGCACAAGAATCAATGGGTGCGCGGAGCTCGAGGGAGAAAGGTCAAATCAATCAAAAAGTGAAGCTATGTTTGGACTGTGCAGATCTGAAGAAATTGTGAAGGCATTTTGCAATTTGGGACATGTAAAATATCATAAGATAGCAACATAAGGAAAACCAGAAAATCCGAGATCCCAATTCCATAAATGTGGGTTTTCTTCATATCATCATATGACCAAATTTTAGGGTTAGTTTGGTCATTTCATTTAGGGCCAGAATGTTACCCTAGAGTTTCAGCACGCAGCCTATAAATAGCTCAGTTTTGTGCCAAGCCAATGTCTTCTTCATGTCTTCTTTTCCCATCTCTTTTTATTAGGATTTAGCTTAGCTTCTTCTTCTTTCTCTTCATTCTTTCCTGAATGAAAAATTGTAGTGAGAGCTTTTTGAGTGGATGATGAAATGAAGATGAGGGTTATTTTGCTTATCTTGTATTTTTATTTCATTGTATTGTAATTTAATTTTTAGTGTAACTTTATTATTTGTTGTTAACTAGTTGTTGTTATTTCTTTTCTTGTTCTCTTTTCCTTTCTTCTCTTATCCGTATTTCCAAGCGATGATACTTGACGGAGTTCCTTGCTAAGGCGAGGACCCAAGAGTTAGCTTGCTTCACTTGTAAAACCGTATTTTTCCCTTTTCTTCCTTCTTGTTTTGTTTTGTTTTCTTATATGATGTGTGAATAATTTCCCTCTTGTTAAGGCTAAGGAAGGTGGTATGAGGGACGGAGAAATCCCTTGTGCTTCTCTTCGCCAAACATCTTGAAACGAACCCCGACCAAACAACCGCAACCCCCTCGCTTAGGCGCGCTATACGTGACATGTAGCCGCGACCTAAGTCGAGATGTCCTTTAAGCGCACTACAACGTGACATGTAGTTGTGACTTAATTGGATACATGGTTGCGGGTGTTTGTCCGAGGGTTGGAAATAAGCATATTTAGCGGACGGACAAGGGGCACTAGGAATGGATTTAGTGTTGGAAAGCTCGCTTAAACTCTCAAATCCCATTCCTATGTCCTCCTAATCCCCGCTACTTTCGATTATCCCAACATCGTCTTAAGAATGGCAAAAGACAAGCACAAGACTAATCCTAACTCTATTAACCGACCTTAACCTTAACAAGCTTACTTGAACATAAATATGAATACTTATGATAGACTTGAACATACATATACATATTCTTTATCGACTCGTCTAAAACTCGAACGGACATACAACCATCTCCCTGCAGATCGACTCGTGCTCAACCGGCTAGCTGCATAGCGACACCGTCCTGATCACGGTTATAACTTTAGAACTTTGAATATCCGACACGCCAAAAGCGTGCGATCAAATGGCGCCGTTGCCGGGGAGACGGTAAAGTATTTTCTTTCTTGTTATTCGGGTTAATATTCTTTTTGTATATATATATATAATAAAATCTTTTTGTTATTTTTGATAATTTTTGTGTGCAAGTGTGCAGGCTAATCTGAAGCAAGTACAGTAATCAAATCAAGAAACAGAGGTTTTTATTAGGGTGTACAGAGAAGGGCACGTGTATTGACCTAAGGTTTAGGCGCCAGCTCATCAATTTGACTGCGGAATGTTCCGCGGTCAAAGAGGGGATTCGGCGGCGGTTCCGCGGTCATATTGAGGCTTCTGAGCCCCAAATTTTTTTTGCCCTTTCTCTTTCCTCTAGTTCCCTCTCTGAATTCTACTATACTGTATTTTCTGCAGGTATCTTTGCACAGAATTGCTCCGCCGCAAAATAAATTTTTGTTGTTTTAGATTTTTGTTTGTTTACGCTCTTTGCATGTATTAATACGGACTTTAAGGGGCTATAACACCAATACAGATTGGGTGGGGATTTAATCATCCTTCCTGAGACCCCACAAATCGCTAATTGCATACGCATTACCTTGAGCTAATTAAAAATATCTAGACCAAACCTATAAGGACTGTCGCGCTCAATTAGGACAAGTGAAGGCTGCGGGGAATTGGTCGTTTATCTAAACTTGACTTTATGGTGCCTAGGCTAGACAAATGAGGAGGTAATTTTAAAAAGCCCGTCTCACGGTGATTCGTGAGCGGAACCCTCCTTACCTCACTTGTGCTTACCTGGCCACAATTGGCAGTGAAGAGGCGATTCGAGGGTTATCCTGCAACTTGTCGCTTGGAAGTCTAGGAGCGGTCTAGTTGGACTTTGAAGACCCTACCTCTAGGTGTGTTTGTGCATATTATGATTATGATTGTGCTTGTATAAATTTTAGTCCTATAATTTTGTATTCTTTCAAACAAACAATTTCAAAACTCCAAAAACAAACTTTTTTTTTCTTTTAATAAAAAAAATATATAAAAAAAATCCACATTCTTTTTCCCTTCCTTTCCTTCTTCTTCTCTTCATATAATGGGTACTCCACCTAGAAAAACTCTTGCCGAACTTTGGTACCCACAACCAGACATAACCTCCTACGGTTCTTGCGTTGGTCGAATTTCGAACGACCCCTCCATACCCAAAATTTCACTGAAAGATCGCATAGAAGCGTCTAGGACAAACACTTGCACTCTGCATTCCACTTTGTATCAACCTTTTCAACCTCCCGCACCCGCTTATGTTGATACCCCTTTTGCAAGTCGTCCTTTGTCCATCGCTGAACATATTGAACAATCTCGTAGCCGATCTTTCACTCCTTTCACCACTTCAAATTCTTGGGATCAACAATTCCATTCACCTTCGTATCCAAATGTTGATCCTGCTCCTGTCCAGCCATTCAATTCCTACCAGTCCTACCCGACTTTTGCACCTTCCCTAGACATTGCTTCTGAACCGCCATTTGGGAGTTTTCAGTATCCAAACAACTTTGAATCTTTTACTGAAACCCCTTCACAACCCATGTATAGTCTGGAACAGTCATTGGAAGACTTTAGGGTAGCGTCGTACCAACAGACGATGGATTTGAATGCGTCCATGGCCGCCCTCATACAACCTAGTGACCCGGTAGCTAGTTTTCAACTATCTCCAAATTTTCCAATGTATGAAGGGCGGTAGGACAGGTTGAGAATTTGAGTAGAGAGAGTGAGCTGTACCCCCTTCCGAATCAAGCCTACTCATTTCAACTTGAATCCCACAACTTCGATTTCGAATATCTATATAGTGTTCCAAACGATTCATTGATTAAAGATAGAACAGATAATGAGTTGCGTGACTTTGTAGTGTTTGATTTGCCCGATTGTGAAGGGTCCCTTTCGAGTGAAACCACACCCAATCCTTTTGACCTCTACACCTCCACTCTAGAACCTGAATTGATTGATATCCATACTTTTTTTAAGGTGTCTGAGAATATAGATTTTCACTTGATTGAGGATATTGACGCTGGGAATATTTTGGATGATGAACCCGTAGATTTGCTGAGTTTTTCTCTTCAATTCATCATCCCGAGTCATTAAATGTTTTTCCCGAACCCCATATGCGTCTGGATTTTGAGGATAAATGCATGGATGTGCTGAATTTTGAGGATATTTTTTAGGATGAACCAGTTTTGCTTGATGAGTCGGATTTTCCAATTCATCCTGTCCCTGTCATTGACTGCGTACACCCTTCAGAACCCTTAATCGATACCCTTCCTCAATCACTTCCCCCATCCTTTCCATCATTCCGACATTGCAAGAAACCGTATCATTTTCACTTCCTGTGTCTGGTTTACCACGTTCGACGTATCCATGGTTTCTCACGAATCTTGAGGGATTTGACCCCATTTCTCGTCATATTGATAGATTAGTACAATCTATCTTTTCACATCGATCATTACAGATTGTACTAATTTATTCAATCTATTTCCACTCTCAAGTTCGTATTCCACTTCTTTCTCCCTTCCGTCATTCTTCTTCTCATATACCGAGACCGTATCCCGTTTCTATCTCCATACGATCTCGCGTATTCTCCATTTCTTACCTCTCCGCATTCTTTCACCAACCAGCACACTACAGAGATAAAATTTTTGAATGGTTGGTGTTAACTTTTGACCTGTGTAAGGCCTTGTATAGATTGATACTATTCTCTTTCCCCCCAAATCCTGAACTTCAACGCTTAATGGTGGAAACACTGTTTTACTTATGTTTGGGGGGGGACTCTTTCTGTGTATATATTTTTTCCTTTTGTTTTGTTTTGTATAAAAAAAATTTTTTAGGGAGCGCCGACAATTTTGGCCCTCTAGGTGTAGCCTGACAGTGAGGGTACTGTCAAGTTTAAGTTTGGGGGTATGCTCGGTAAGCTTTCTTCCTTCGTGTTCATTTGTATATTCTGCATTTGCATACCTTATTAAAAATCGAAAAAAATTCAAAAAATATAAAAACTTTATTGTCAAGTTAGCTAATAGGGTAACTTAGATTTTTATTCTGAAAGCTTAGTTGATATGTTAGAAATAATTAAATCCTAGGCTTAGAAATTGAAAACCCTAAAAATAACCCTCATTCTATCTAACTTTGGTAAGTATACGTCCTTACAGTTTTTTTGAGAAATAGGTAATCTTGGGTTCAGTTCTTGAGTTAAGTCAAGATGAAGGGAAAGTATTGAAGCTTTATTGGAGGATAAGTCTGAAAAATAGTTTCTATTCCTGAGTTCAAATTCAAAAAGTATATACCCTACAACTGCACTTACACGCACCTTGAAACTTAGGATAGTAGAGGATACCTAGAAATACTCTTGTCTAAAAGCCTAGTATGAAAGAAAAAACGGTATTTAAAGCTAAACACCAAAAGAGCATATTGAAAAATATATCCGGTCTTGAAAAAGAAAAAGAAAAAGAAAAATAAATAAAGTCAAGATCTGGAAACTGCTAATTACGCTTTAAGCTCATACATTCAGTAATCGGCCGTTAGTGCCTCAAGAAGCATTAATAATCGCATGAAAGGTGTGTGAGCAAATCCGTCCATTCTTAATGAAAAGAAGTAGTATTAGGTGTTAGGGCAAGGGTATTATAGCTTGAATTGAATTCTTGAGTGTAGGGGTGCAAATATACACACACGTAGGGGTATGCAATCGATGTTTGGATAAAAGATAGAAATAAAAGATAAGACTTATGTTTTCTGTAAAGTTGATAAAAATCCATGATTTGAGACTACACGCTTTAGAAGGAAAACTCAGGAGATACCAACATCTTTCTAAACCTTTTTTTGGAACGTATAGGACCTGAGGTTAAATAGAAAGGAGGTGTGAAAAATAAGAGTTGAATATTTTTAACTTAGGATGATAGAGTTTCTAACGTAGATACTAAACTGTAGGAGTAGAATCGACGTTAACTTATGAAACTAGATTGACGGGATTTTGTGGGTGTAATCCGCTGAAAACCCTCAGGAGACAACACTCCTCCTACTAGGGACACCTAGAGGTTTAACGGCTTGTTGCACGAGCTCAGTGCAATCGCGTTCCCTACGAAAGTGAGATTAGGAATTTTTATGAATAATTGGTTTTGCTCGGGATGAGCAAAAGTTAAGTTTGGGGGTATTTGTTTATACCAGAATATTGCATTTATTACCGCCCACTCTTATGCTCGTTTGTTTATAGGTAGGTGTTTTTAATCCGTGTTTGCTACATATTTACAGGCTACAAGTTCCTAGTCCAAAATAACACAAATGATACAAAATCTCCACTGTTATGCCAAAATACAGAACATCTGTTGCTAACAGATAAAGCCGGGTTCCGATCATCCGTATCCGTCCAGTGCCGCGTACCAGTTCCAAAGACAAGACATATGACAGTGGTCATTCGTGTCTCGGACAAGCACAGAGCACGAGAGGGGCAGCACAAGAATCAATGGGTGTGCGGAGCTTGAGGGAGAAAGGTCAAATCAATCAAAAAGTGAAGCTGTGTTTGGACTGTACAGATCTGAAGAAATTATGAAGGCATTTTGCAATTTGGGACATGTAGAACATCATAAGATAGCAACACAAGGAAACCCAGAAAATCCGAGATCCCAATCCCACAAAACCACGGCAGAACCGCCGCCAAATATGGGTTTTCGCGGCGGATCAGCCGCGGTTTCGTATCATCATATGACCAAATTTTGGGGTTAGTTTGGTCATTTTATTTAGGGCCAGAATGTTGCCCTAGGGTTTCAGCACGCAGCCTATAAATAGCCCAGTTTTGTGCCAAACCAATGTCTTCTTCATGTCTTCTTTTCCCATGTCTTTTTGTTAGGATTTAGTTTAGCTTCTTCTTCTTCTTTATTCTTTCCTCCATGAAAATTGTAGTGAGAGTTTTTTGAGTGGATGATGAACTGAAGATGAGGGTTATTTTGCTTATCTTGTATTTTTATTTCATTATATTGTAATTTAATTTTTAGTGTAACTTTATTATTTGTTGTTAACTAGTTGTTGTTATTTCTTTTCTTGTTCTCTTTTCCTTTCTTCTCTTATCCGTATTTCCAAGCGATGATACTTGACGAAGTTTCTTGCTAAGGTGAGGACCTAAGAGTTAGCTTGCTTCACTTGTAAAACCGTATTTTTCTCTTTTCTTCCTTCTTGTTTTCTTTTCTTTTCTTTTATGACGTGTGAATAATTTCCCTCTTGTTAAGGCTAAGGAAGGTGGTATGAGGGACGGAGAAATCCCTTGTGCTTCTCTTCGCCAAACATCTTGAAACGAACCCCGACCAAACAACTGCAACCCCCTCGTTTAGGCGCGCTATACGTGACATGTAGCCGCGACCTAAGTCGAGATGTCTTTTAAGCGCACTACAACGTGACATGCAGTTGTGACTTAATTAGATACATGGTTGCGGGTGTTTGGCCGAGGGTTGGAAATAAGCATATTTAACGGACGGACAAGGGGCACTAGGAATGGATTTAGCGTTGGAAAGCTCGCTTAAACTCGCAAATCCCATTCCTATGTCCTCCTAATCCCCGCTACTTTCGATTATCCAAACATCGTCTTAAGAGGGCAAAAGACAAGCACAAGACTAATCCTAACTCTATTAACCGACCTTAACCTTAACAAGCTTACTTGAACATAAATACGAATACTTAGGATAGACTTGAACATGCATATACATATTCTTTATTGACTCGTCTAAAACTCGAACGGACATACAACCATCTCCCTGCGGATCGACTCGTGCTCAACCGGCTAGCTGCATAGCGACACCGTCCTGATCGCAGTTATAACTTTAGAATTTTGAACATCCGACACGCCAAAAGCATGCGATCAGGTACCACCAACGGTTTGAAGCCCTCGAAAAGAAGATTGAGGACATACGACAAAACGACCACACGGCCGTGAAGGGGCGAAATACTCCGCTGGTTCACTCATAAGACCATTTACTAAGCGACTCCTGGCTGAACATATCTCGTCCAGGAACAAACCGTCCAAAATGCCCCTTTTTGACTGAAAGTTTGACCCGAAAGACCACTTGGACGCGTTCACGACTGCCATGCGCGTCCAAGACAACTTGGATGCGGCTCAATGCAGGGCCTTCCTCACTACTGTAACGACTCTGTGTTGATTATACAAAAATTTTAAAGTTAATTTACAGAATGGAGTATTTGCAAGCCTGAGTATACTTTAAGTATTATTTTTGTTTGAAAACAACAAGAAAACACTTGTAGCTCATTGGTAAAGCCTTGCATTGCTGTGACATAACCCATGTATTCAAATCCCTCCAGCCATATATTACTTTTACTGATTTTTATTTTAAACTTTTTGGAAGCCCAAAAGTTTACACGTGCAATACACGTAAAAACGAAAAGTCAGATTAAATAAACATGTGCAAAAGGTTATTTATATAGATAGGGACATGTGGCACCAATCCAGAGCCCAACCCCCTTAGAACGACCGGCGAGATGCCCCTTTGGGCCGGTGCCGCCGGGCCCCCCGTTGGAAATACTCTCATTCTCTGCACACTGAAACTCTTGGTCTACCCCACTGCCCCCATGCTGTTTGAATTCCCTGCAATTATCCAGAAAGTGTTAATTCACTCATAAATCCCATTTTTAATACATTTTAATTCTCTTTTCAATTCTCAAAACCCTAATTTTACCCTATAAATACAACCCCATACCCTAGCCCTCTTCATTCTGAAATCTCTTGTTAAAAATTCTCAAAAATTTCCAAGTCAAAGAAAAGTACAAGTAGAGTTAGCACTAGGTCAGGTTCTGGCGAGATTTCGAGACGTTTCCGGCGACGTCGTGACGCCACAATGACCTCAAACTCTTCCTCTCTCTTTTCTTAAACCAAACAACTAGTAAGTCCCACCTTTATACTTCTCTTTCTATTATAAAACTTCACCTTTTCAAATCATATCGGTAAGTATATACCGATCTTTAAATTCTATTCTCTTTAGAATTGCAATTTTTCTTAAGAACCAATCATCCAAATCATCAAAGCTTACTTGTTAATCATTAAACAATTTTTAGAAACAAGTTTCAATTTAAAACACCATGTAAAACAACTTTTATTAAGGTTTTACGCTTAAATACCATGAAGTTACATATGACATCGTTTAATCATTCTTGCTTATATTACCTTTAGAAAAATCTCACGAGGCGATGACCTACCTCTCACAAACACGCATCTTGACATAACACGATTCCCTTGAACAACAATTTTGTGGCAAATACGACTTTTATATCAAAATACCATAAACTATTAAATTCCTTGCGATTGGCCTCTACAACCCACTTTTGGGGAATCCGATTTGGTTGGTACGGGTTATCGCACATCTATCAGACTAGTAGGGCGAGATGCAGACCTCCTCATGGAGCATACGATCTCGATGGAATTTTTAATGCAATTTTTAAGAAAAACATGATTTTCTATTTAATAAATAAATTTTATTTTTAATAATTATATATAAATATTATCAAACCATTTATTTTAACTATATAATAAATTCCATGTTTTTCTAAACAAAAGAAAAGAATTACAAGTTTCATGAAATACCATCAAGAATCCATTCAAGTCAAGTTTACACTAAAATACCTTGAACTAATATATATATATAATCACTAATATACCTCATTATATAAAATTCACATCCATGACAATTCTAAATAACATAAATAAATACTTGTGGTTTATTTTGAAAGTATACCAAAAATATTTTTCATAAAACACCCTCAAGTTATATTAAATTACAATAAGGACCTTGGTAAATATAGGTTTAAGCGGGACCAATTCTCTTGAGCCTCAGGGAGCCGGAGAAAGTGGGTGCTTGCCTATTTAAAGTAGACAACTAAAACGGGGTTATCAAATGGTAATTGTCTTGGAAAAAGACACAAATCCTGCCGTCCATGTGCAGCGGTTACCGATAACTCCAAAACCTAATTCAGAACCCAAATCTGTTCAAGTGTCTGACTCAATCCGAGTCCCAGTCTAATATGAATACAATCTAAACATGAATATAATCCAAATATAACTCCAACTCAACATGAATCCAATATATCAAAACATGAATACTTGAACTTGAACATGAATACCAGAGCTATACAAACATGCAACATGTCTTGACTTGACCAAACCATGGATATATCTTGAACTTGACTACATGACTATCCGTTTATATCCTGATCCGTTTACATGAACAATTTATACCATGGTCTTGGCAAGTCTTATATCTACAAACAGTATAATATACATTACCGGGTTTTAAAGGGGTAGACTGGTACGGAATGTGTTAAAAGTGGCATGATGATGGTCACTAAAAGACACCTACATGAACATCCTGTGCCGTTGTCCCGTGGGTTTTGACGGGGTTTTATACTTACATGTTACCTTAGTCCACGGAGCAAGTTGGACTCCTCTCATATACACTGGCACATTCTGTACCAAGCTACAAATAACTGCGTTAGCATAACAAATATATAAATTAACTATTCTATTCTTTTACCCGTCTATTTCTATTCTACCTCTTGGGACTTACCGAGCGCTATTTCGCTGACGACATTCCTATTTCTTCTTTCTTTGGGATGTTGTCAGGAGGACCCGACTGTCAGGAGATCGAGCCCAGCCAGGACGATTTGAAGCAGTTCACTGAAGATACAGAGTTCTAGATCTACTTGTACTTACTTTACTTTCAGTTCATATGCCATTGTTTAGGCATCGCTTTCCAGCACTGTATTTATTTTCCAGTTGTATGTAAAGAATGTTTATCAATAAAAAATTGTTGTTTTATTATATCTCTTCTTATTCTTGTGTTATTCATTTATATTGCTTATTTACGCTTAACGCGTTTACTTCTGAGTAAATACGTCACGGGCCTCGTCACGTTTCCTTCTCCGTATACTGGGAAGCGGGGCGTGACAACCACCCTCATCTGAGCTGGTCGGGATTGGTTCTGAGGGCTTGCACCATGCTCCATCATGACCTTTGACGAGCTGGGTACCCAATTTCTCGGTCATTTCATAGGTAACCGACGACAGAAAAAGTTGGTCGACTATCTGTTCACCATTAAGAGCGGAGATAAGGAATCCTTCAAGGGGTATATCACCCACTTCTACAACGCCCTCCTGAAGGTTCCCGAGCACCGCGACGAAACGGTTATCATTGCGCTGAGTTCGGGTCTTAGGCATAAAGAGTGGCTCCGCTCTTTTGTATTGGCGCAACCTAAGACCATGGCCGAAGTGAAAGCATGGACCGAGCGAGAAATCCAACTCGATTCAGAGGTGAACTCCAACCTGCCCAGAGGCGACCAAACAGACCTGAAAAGACGGGACATGGAAGAGAAAAAGAAAGTTGATCGCCCGAAACCTTATTCCCCGAAGTTTTAGGAGTACACTCCTCTAAACATTTCCCAGACTGAACTGTTAGAAGAGGCTAAGGGCGAGAGGTTTTTAAGCTCCCACCAGCTACCCAGAGGACGGGTAAGCGACTCCGCGGCCCGTACTGCGCCTATCACAAGTCGCAGGGTCACCCGACCGAGAGCTGCAAGCAACTCCGTGACTACATCGAGGAATTGATCCACTCTGGCCACCTGGCGAAATACCTATGGGACAAGCAACAAACGGAGCGGGAGCAAAAAGACCAAACCCCACCCGGGGAGTTAACAATCGGGCAAATCATGGTCATTTTGACGAATCCAACCAAGGAAAATGGGAGGAACCACCACCTCCTACCAGTCGGGAACACAAGTGATCCACCCCATAAGAAATGCAAGAAGGATTTCCCGATCATCTTCACCGACGAAGACCTTCACGGCATATCACTTCCTCACAATGCCCCTCTTCTGATAACAGCCCAGGTCCACCGTTACGAGGTCTAGAAAATACTGGTCGATTCAAGGAGCTCAGCGGATATCCTGTTCTACGACTGTTTCTAGCATATGGGATTAATTCCATCCGACCTTCAGGTTATAAAATCCGTGCTCTATCAGCGGTTCACATTTGACGGAGAGATTGCGCCATCGGGTTATAAAATCCATGCTGCTTTCGTTGTTCTTTGGCTTGGTCCTTACGAGCTCGGCAATGGTGATCTTATCGCTGACGCTCATGAAGCTCTGCCGAAATAGAGACTCCATTTGGACGAAGGTTGTGACGGAGCCATCCGGTATGCTCGTGTACCAGTCGAAAGCAACATCGACCAAGCTATTAACGAACCGGCGGAGGAGAATAGCATCATTGCCCCCAGTATTCCCGCATGAGGCTTTAAAGTGGGCGATGTGCTGATTCGCATTTCCCGTCCCATCGAATCTTCCGAATTTAGGGATGACATAGCCGCTAGGAAATTCTACCAGTTCATACCGAGCAGGATATGGTCTCTCGCTACTGCTAACATCTTTTTGCGCTTCGGCTTTAGCTACCAATGATTTCACTTTGTTGGCAACCAAATCCATGATTTGATCTTGAGTTAGCGGGCTACTGTCATCGGTAGCCAAGACATTTCTTGAGATAGGATACGACTGGCTTTCGTGCGGTCCGCCCACCTTTGGATTTGGGGGAATATGCATCGGCTATCTCGGGACACCGTTTCCCGGTTCATGAGCAGAGCCCTGCGCTTGATTGGTCGGCTGAGAGGCAAGCTGGGCCATGAGCTGCAATACGACGTTTGTCAAGTCAGTTTTTGAGTAGAGCTTGGCCATCTCCTTGTCTTTGTTTCTAAGCTGCTTTCGAAGCTCCTGGAGAAGTTGCTGCTATGCGGTCTTCGGATGGAAAGTTGGCTCATCTTCGCTTTCCGAGCCTGACTCCTAGTGAACTGAGGGCTCTTTCCGCCTATCAGCCTCACTGGGAGGATTTTCATCACCCTCCGGAGGATGCTGGTCTTGAGAAGTGACAGCTATATTCACACCAGGTTGGATTTGAGATGTGGTGGCCCCATCCTTGCTCTTGCTATGCCTTCCCACCATATAGACAGTATGGACTACATATCCAGCCATCTCTTTATCTTTGGCGGGGTAACCCTCTTCCCCGAATCTCATGAAGTTCAGCCTAGCAGGAGCCCTAGCCCTTTTGTTGGCTCTGTACCTGAGCCTTTTCTGTCTTAGCTTCTCAATTTTGAGGGCTTGGAGGGCATCCGTCATCCAGGAAGCCATCGTGAGCCGGTTAACGGGGAGCTTAGAGAAGATACACAATTGAGCAGTTGTCAGGGACGCCGCTGGAGCTTGCCCGAGATGCCTTGTTGCGTCGTTGACGTTGATGGCCTTGCCCCCAGCTCGAGCGATGGAGAGTCGTTCGGAAACGGATTTGTGCTTGGGTTGAGGTGCCCTCGCGACCATGACATTCAGCCTTTTCCCTTTTGAGACCGGTTTATCTGTTACCGGAGCTTGAGTAGCTGGGACGACATTAGCTGACATGAACATAATAGAGCCAAATGGTAGCGGCGGCTCCGCCCATTGTCGCCCGAGACTGGCTGGAAGGACCGTCCTGGAGTCTATCTTCATCGTGTAAGAGACGGGAGCTATGCTGAGAGCTGAGTTCATCTTTAGAGACATTGTTGAAAAGTGATTGCTTGAAAAGCTGTATGAAAGAGCATTATTTTAGTATAAATATAGGTATGTATATTGATTGAGTTCGCATGAACGTTTAACCCGAAATATGGGAGGAGAGATAGGTCCCACCGGGCGTGCCAGAACCTATAGGATGTTTTTCGTCACCCCATTGAGATGGGAATGCGCGTGCGCTTATCAGGCGCAGTACAGATTAGCCCCCTGCCTAAGGTAGGCTGGGATTTATTGATTGCGGGGATCCGAATCTCCGGCAGCCGCGGACTAACATGCCGTTAATTATCCCTCACATTTGGAGCGAAGGAACCTCCGATTGACGGGTTAAACTGGTCATGCGAACTCAATGTGCAGTGCGTCGGTGTGCATGTGTTTTAAAAAGGATTTTAGATATATTGGGGGCCCCACAGAGTTTTTACGGGGGTCCCGCTACCCGGATAGCGGGCTGGGGGTTAAGGGGGCTAGCAGCCCCCTTATGGGGTGCGGGGCAGCGCCCCGTCAGAAATTTTTTCTAACGGGGGAGGTATATTTAGTGCGGAGTGCATAAAAAAGGGGGGAAGCGTCTTGAAGGCGCATGCATGGCACGTGGGCGCATGGTGCCCGGGGTCACGTGTGCGCACACAGGCGCTTTAGTGCCTGGGGTCACGTGCGCGCACGTGACCGATGGGCGCCTTAGCGCCCGGGGTCACATGGCGCACACGTGACCGCGGGAAACACCCACGGGAAGGGCCTAACCCCTAGGTTGGGGAGTTGAACTCCCAAGGATTTTTGGAGTTGAACTCCTAACAGAAACTACTTTATGGAGTTAAACTCTAACAGATCTAGAAAGGAGTTAAACTCCTAGGAATCTTTGGCTCTTCTTTTGAGCCTTGGATCTGTCCAAAATTAGATTTTTGGAGATGGGTCTTCTTCTTCCTGCTCTTGATCGGCGGGATCTTGGAGAAAAAGGGGTGAGACTTAAAAGTCTCCCCTTTTCGAGATCTGATTGGAGATTCGAGCTCTCCTTCGTGGGTTTTGTGGTGAAAAACTATTTATTTTTGAGAAAGGAAGAGTTAAACTCTTGATTTAATTCAAAAAAAGAGGAAGAGGGTTTTAAACCCTTGAGAAAGGGGAAGGAGGCACAAACCCTAATTTTTGGGAGGAATGAAAAGTATCTCTTTATTCATCATCATGTTGCCTTATATAGGCTTACATATTTGCATATAGCCCCTTGGGCTTTAAAAAAAATGGCATTTTGCTCATCTCATGGCTCATGTGCCATTTCCTTTGCACATAAGCCATGGGCTTACAAAAAATTGGCTTTATACCCATTCATGCATAAAAAATTACATAAAAATTATTTATTACATGGTTTATTGTTTGCATAGGGGGGCCGACCGCTTCATCTTCGTGCTCAACTCGGGCATGGGCCCACTTGATCTGGGCTTGAGCCCACTTGGCTTGGGGTTGACCTTGACTTTGACTTGGTCAACCGGGGTGCAATTTTCGACCCCAACAGCTGGCCCGGGGCAAGGTGAAAACAATGAAGCACGGCGCAAACTTCAGGTGGGAAGGGCAGACACATCCCTGCCCGGAATGCTTCCAAGTACAGGGCAATCTCTTTACCCTGTACCTGGTCTGCCCGTTCACCCTCCCTGGCCAAACGAAGTGAATAGCCGGAGGGGATATGAAATCGAACCCGGATGTCAGAAATCTCATCCAGATGGTTCAAGACCGAGGGCGCATCGCGGATGTTCCTGATGCGCGCCTTTGTCGTCCCCCGACGACGTGAGACAAGGGCGACAACCCCCTCAGAAGATGAAGAAGAAGAAGAGAAACTCTCTCGGCTATCGGAAGCCGAGGAGGAAGAAGACCCTGGACTCGGCTTCAGAAACTAAAACCTCATCGCCCGACTCGATCCCTATTACGTTAATAGATACTTCGGAAGAAGATATCTAACCTGATTCAAGAAAGGACTCGCCGAGGAAAATTTTGGTTGAGATTCCGACCTAAGCAGAGGGGCGCTGATTGAAATGATTAAAGTTAACCGCAATCAAGACGGTGTCGCTATGCAGCTAGCCGGTTGAGCACGGGTCGATCCACAGGGAGATGGTTGTATGTCCGTTCTTGTCTTAGACGAGTCAATAAAGAATTTGTGTATGTTTGTTCGAGACTAACCTATGTGTTTTATTTGCAAGTATAAAGTTGTTAAGAAAAAGATACGAGATTATAAGCTAAGGAAATCCGTACTCAAAACCTTTGAGCCGAATCTTGACCAATTGAAACTAGAGCAATCGGCAACAACGTGGATTAGAGGATTTAAGCGCGGTATTCGTGGAATCCGGCTTATTTACCCTTGTCCTTCCGTTCTTGTCTCTTGCTTTCGCCTCCGGCCAAACCGAACGCAACTGGTCGCAGTTAGAAATCACCGTTACCTTGTTAGGGTAGGGTGCCTAACGGAGCGCTTGCGTATCGTTTGGGCGGAGTTCAATGGAAAATACGGGAAAAGGAAATGAGCAAAGAAACGTTAACTTATAATATCTATTTCTTCTTAACAAAAATAATTACATTCATTCACAAAATGAACAAAAGAGAGCAAAAGAAAAGAACAAAGAAAAGAAAAGATTGTGCATGAATTTAAGTGCATGAAATAAATTGCAAGTAATTAAAGACAAGAATGAAAAATGCAAGAAAGTAATTACAAGAACCATAGAACTCAAAACAAGCATGGGATCAATAGTCAACACTTAAACTTGCAAGCTCAATCAAGAGGTTGCAAGATCAAGAGAAGGGTAGAGAACGCATGTGAAATGAAGCACTAAGGAGAGAACAAAATGATACAACCCCTTGAGACCAATGACCAAAGCTTAAACTTGCAAGCTCACTTAAGAGATTGCAAGATCAAGTTAAGGTAGAGAGCTCAAGGGGGAAGCTAAACAAAAAGAATAATACAAAAACCTTCATCTTTATTCACATCCACTAAATGCTCTCACTACATTTCCATGGAGGAAGAATGAAGAAGAAGAAGAAGAACTAAAACTAACAAAAAGAGGCACAAAGAATTAACACCCTTGGTTTGGCTCAGATCCGGGGTATTTATAGGAGGGGAATGGGAAATCTAGGGCAATAATCTGGACCAAGATGAAAGTACCAAAGTGCCCCCAAAAGATTACGCAGAGAGGGCCCCACATGGCCGCGGATCCGCGGCCAATACCCCCTATTGGCCGCGGATCCGCGGCCGTATAGTGGAGATGGGCTGTGTGGTTTTGTGGGTATCCCTGGTTTGGCTTTTCCTCGTGTTTGAAATCTTCATACTGCACAGAAGTCTTCCAGAATATCTGCAGATTTCCAAGTCCAAGATTGCATTATCTTTTTCACTTTTGACTTCTCTCTCCCTCGAGCTCCGCGCACCCATTGATTCTTGTGCAGTCCCCCTCGTGCTCTGTGCTTGTCCCAGACACGAATGACCACTGTCACATGTCTTGTATCTGGAACCGGTACTCGGCACTGGACGGATATGGATGGCTGGAACCCGACTTTTATCAGCTGTGACAGATGTTCTGTATTTTGACGTAACTGTGGAGATTTTGTCTTGATTTACACTATTTGGACTGGAAACCTGTAATCTGTAAACATGTAACAAACACGGATTAAAAGCACCTACCTATAAACACACGAGCGTAAGAATGGGCGGTATAAAATGCAATATTCTGATATGAACAAATACCCCCAAACTTAACTTTTGCTCGTCCCGAGCAAAACCAATTATTCACAAAAATAAAAACCTATCCGCACTTTCGCAGGGAACGCGATTGCACTGAGCACGTGCAACAAGCCATTAAACCTCTAGGTGTCCCTAGTAGGAGGAGTGTTGTCTCCTGAGGGTTTTCAGCGGATTACACCCACAAAATCCCGTCAAATTAGTGTAATAAGTTAACGTTGATTCTATTCCTACAGTTTAGTATTTACACTAGAAACTCTATCATCCTAAGTTAGAAATATTCAACCCTAATGCTTCACACCTCCTATCTATTTAACCTTAGATCATATACGTTCCAAAAAAGTTTAGAAAGATGTCGGTTCACCTGAGTTTTCCTTCTAAAGCGCGGCCTCAAATTAGGGATTTTTATCAACTTTACAGAAAACACAAGTCTTATTCTTCATTTCTATCTTTTATCCAAACATCGATTGTATACCCCTACGTGTGTGTATATTTGCACCCCTACACTTGAGAATTCAATTCAAGCTATAATACCCTTGCCCTAATACCTAATACTACTTCTTTTCATTTAATGATGGACGGTGTTGCTCACACACCTTTCATGCGACTATTAATGCTTCTTGAGGCACTAACGGCCGATTACTGAATGTGTGAGCTTTAAAGCGTAAATAGCAGTTTCCAGGTCTTGATTTTATTCTATTTTTTTCTTTTTCTTTTTTCTTTTTTTTTCAAGACCGGATATATTTTTCAATATGCTCTTTTGGTGTTTAGTTTTAAATACCGTTTTTTCTTTCATACTAGGCTTTCAGGCAAGAGTATTTCAAGGTATCCTCTACTATATCAAGTTTCAAGGTGCGTGTAAGTGCAGTTTGTAGGGTATATACTTTCTAAATTTGAACTCGAGAAAAGAAACTATTTTTCAGACTTATCCTTCAGTAAAGCATCAATACTTTCCCTTCATCTTGACTTAACTCAAGAACTGAACTCAAGATTACCTATTTCTCAAAAAAACTGTAAGGACGTATACTTACCAAAGTTAGACAGAATGAGGGTTATTTTTAGGGTTTTCAATCCCTAAGCCTAGAATTTAGTTATTTCTATCATATCAACTAAACTTTCGGAATAAAGATCTAAGTTACCCTATTAGCTAACTTGACGACAAAGTTTTTATATTTTTTGGAAATTTTTTAATTTTTGTGGGTTTTTTAATAAGGTATGCAAATGCAAAATATACAAATGAATGCGAAGGAAGAAAGCTTACCGAGCACACCCCCAAACTTAAACTTGACAGTGCCCTCACTGTCAGGCTATACCAAGAGGGTCAAAATTGTCGGCGCTCCCTAGAAAAAAATTATATACAAAACAAAAAGGAAAACAAAAAAATATATACAAAAAAAGAGTCCCCCCCCCAAACTTAAGTAAAACAGTGTTTCCACTATTAAGCGTTGAAATTCAGGATTAGGGGGGAAAGAACAGTATCAAGCTATACAAGGCCTTACAAAGGCCAAAAGTTAACACCAACCATTCAAAAATTCTATCTCTGTAAGATGCAGGTTGGTGAAGAAGGTGAAGAGGAAAGAAATAGAGATTACGCGAGACCGTATGGAGATAGACGCGGGATACGGTCTCGGTATATGAGAAGAAGAATGGCGGAAGGGAGAAAGAAGTGGAATACGAACTTGAGGGTGAAAATGGAGTGAATAGATTAGCACAATTTGTGATGACCGATGTGTGAAAAGCGATTGTGCTAATATATTAACCCGTCGAGAAATGGGGTCAAATCCCTCAAGATTCGTGAGAAACCATGGGTATGCCGAACTTGGTAAACCAGACAATGGAAATGGAAGTGATACAGTTACTTGCAGGGTCGGAACGATAGAAAGGGTAGAGGAAAGTGATCGAGGAGGGGTATCAGGTAAAGGTTCGGGAGGGGGTACACAGTCAATGGAAGGGACAAGATGAATTGGAAAATCCGACTCATCAATTAAAACTGGTTCATCCTCAAAGCTATCCTCAAAATTCTCCTCAAAATTTAGCACATCCATGCATTTCTCTTCAAAATCCAGACGCATATGGGGTTCGGGAAAAATATTTAATGACTCGGGATGATGAATTGGAGAGAAAAACTCAGCCAAATCTGCGGGTTCATCATCTAAAATAGTCCCAGCGTCAATATCCTCAATCAAGTGAAAATTAGAATTCTCAGACACCTCATCAAAAGCATGGATTTCAATCAATTCAGGTTCTAAGATGGAGGTGTAGAGGTCAAAAGGATTGTGTGTGGTTTCACTTGGCAAGGTCCCTTCACAATCTGGCAAATCAAATACTACAAAGTCGCACAACTCATTAAACATTCTATCTTCAACTGATAATTCATTTGGGACACTTGATAGACTTTCAACACAGGAGTTGTGGGATTCAATTTGAGACGGGTAGGTTTGATTTAGAAGGGTATACAGCTCACTTTCTCCACTCAAATTCACATCCTGTCCTACCGCCTCTTCATACATTGGAAAATTTGGAGCTAGTTGAAAACTAGCTACCGGGTCACTAGGTTGTATGAGGACGGCCATGGACGCATTCAAATCCATCATCTGTTGGCTTGACGCTACCCTAAAGTCTTCCAAGGACTGTTCTAGACTAGACATTGGTTGTGAATGGGTTTCAGTAAAAGATTCAAAGTTGTTTGGATACTGAAAATTCCTAAATGGCGGTTCAGAAACAATGTCTAGGGAAGGTGAAAAAGTAGGGTAGGACTGGTAGGAATTGAATGGTTGGACAGGGGTAGGATCAACATTTGGATAAGAAGGTGAATGAAATTGTTGATCCCAAGAATTTGAAGTGGTGACAGGAGTGAAAGATCGGCTACGAGATTGTTCAATACGTTCTGCAATAGACATAGGTCCCGGAGTTGCAACATGACTCGAAGAAGGGGTATCAACGTAAAAAGGGGTGAATGTTTGAAATGGTTGATACGAAGTTGATTGCGGAGTCAAATTGTTTGTCCTAGACGCGTCTATCCGATCTCTCAATGAAATTTTTGGCATGGATGGATCGTTCGAAGTTCGGCCAAAGCAAGAACCGTAAGAAGTAATGTCTGGTTGGGGGTACCAAAGTTCGGCAAGAGTTTTTCGAGGTGGGGTACCCATGATATGAAGAGAGAGAAAGAAAGGTAGAGAAAAGGAGGGGAAAAAGAATGTGATATTTTTTTTATAGTTTATATATTAACAGAAAAATGAAATATACACAAAAAAATATGGACAAAAACAATCACGACACAAAAATACCACACACCTAATCGTTCTAGGGTTCACCTAGGTCAACTAGACCTGCTCCAGAACTTGATTGTCGAAGTAAAACTGTGTCGAGAAACGGGCTTAAGATACACTGATCACGAAGCCAGGTAAGTGCAGAGATAAGAGGAGGTTTTCCAACGCTTTCGCGAAGTTCCTTAATTAAATAACCCTTTCTCTTTTGACGGTTTCGCCGTTAACACTTTCTTAGACACCCCGTAAACAGTATACCGTTAAGCGAGCTTCTAAACACAGTTAACTTCTCCTAGTGAGCGCGAAGTCCTTAAGGCTTAAAGTCTAGTTTCTTTTAAATTTTTGTGCGGGTAAACGTTATGCTCAAGTTCGTGATTTGTGGGCGACGGGAAAGGTGATGAAATTCTTTACCGTATGTTGTGGGGTTCGCTTGCCCTTAAGTCCGTATTAATGTATGCAATGCGCAATTCAATAAAAATTCTATAAAGAATCAAACAATCGTTTTTTTAGTTTAAGCGCGGTACTGCAACAAATACGGGTTAGTCAATTTTTAGCGTTTGCTAGCGAACTTGCAAAGAATCCTGCAAAGAATAGTATATTGGATGCGTCGGATTTGATAAGAAGGTGTTAGAAAAATACGTACCGTTAAGATTTTGGGTTAGGAAACCCCCGTTGAATCAAATCCGGTAAGCTTGAAAAGTTCGCTTGCGCGGGTCAAACTACCCGGATCTTTGGCACTGTACTTTGCAATCACCTTAGCCTTGAATGTACACTTTGCTCCCCACAATCGCAGTTTGCAAATCTGCAAAAATCTGCACTCTTGCCCACAAAAATGATCAAAAACAACAAAAAGATATTTTTATTTTTATTTTTATTTTTTTATATTTTATATATATATATATACAAAAAGAATATTAACCCGAATAACAAGAAAAGAAATACGTTACCGTCTTCCCGGCAACGGCGCCATTTGATTGAAAGAATTAAAGTTAACCGCAATCAAGACGGTGTCGCTATGCTGCTAGCCGGTTGAGCACGGGTCGATCCACAGGGAGATGGTTGTATGTCCGTTCTTGTCTTAGACGAGTCAATAAAGAATTTGTGTATGTTTGTTCGAGACTAACCTATGTGTTTTATTTGCAAGTATAAAGTTGTTAAGAAAAAGATACGAGATTATAAGCTAAGGAAATCCGTACTCAAAACCTTTGAGCCGAATCTTGACCAATTGAAGCTAGAGCAATCGGCAACAACGTGGATTAGGGGATTTAAGCGCGGTATTCGTGGAATCCGGCTTATTTACCCTTGTCCTTCCGTTCTTGTCTCTTGCTTTCGCCTCCGGCCAAACCGAACGCAACCGGTCGCGGTTAGGAATCACCGTTACCTTGTTAGGGTAGGGTGCCTAACGGAGCGCTTGCGTATCGTTTGGGCGGAGTTCAATGGAAAATACGGGAAAAGGAAATGAGCAAAGAAACGTTAACTTATAATATCGTATTTCTTCTTAACAAAAATAATTACATTCATTCACAAAATGAACAAAAGAGAGCAAAAGAAAAGAACAAAGAAAAGAAAAGATTACAAGAAATTAAGTGCATGAATTTAAGTGCATGAAATAAATTGCAAGTAATTAAAGACAAGAATGAAAAATGCAAGAAAGTAATTACAAGAACCATAGAACTCAAAACAAGCATGGGATCAATAGCCAACCCTTAAACTTGCAAGCTCAATCAAGAGGTTGCAAGATCAAGAGAAGGGTAGAGAACGCATGTAAAATGAAGCACTAAGGAGAGAACAAAATGATACAACCCCTTGAGACCAATGACCAAAGCTTAAACTTGCAAGCTCACTCAAGAGGTTGCAAGATCAAGTTAAGGTAGAGAGCTCAAGGGGGAAGCTAAACAAAAAGAATAATACAAAAACCTTCATCTTTATTCACATCCACTAAATGCTCTCACTACATTTCCATGGAGGAAGAATGAAGAAGAAGAAGAAGAAGAAGAACTAAAACTAACAAAAAGAGGCACAAAGAATTAACACCCTTGGTTTGGCTCAGATCCGGGGTATTTATAGGAGGGGAATGGGAAATCTAGGGCAACAATCTGGACCAAGATGAAAGTACCAAAGTGCCCCCAAAAGATTACGCAGAGAGGGCCCCACATGGCCGCGGATCCGCGGCCAATACCCCCTATTGGCAGCGGATCCACGGCCGTATAGTGGAGATGGGCTGTGTGGTTTTGTGGGTTGTTCCCCTCCGAACGGCGGCCGAGACATGGAATGCCTTACCGGAGATTCGGGGCAGATGCTAATTGGTGCTATCCGTCCACCTCTCCGAAGATGCCAAGTTGATTTATGGCACCATGTATCGAAGGTTTAGACGGATGCGTCCGATGTAGCAGACTTCGTCAGATTCCCCCTCGTTTGAGGGGTTTTTGATTGTGGGGACGCTCTTCCCTGCAGGCGCAAGCCCCTGCAGTTAATTACGCTACCGCGTTGCGGTAGCAACTTTCTCCTTCTCCAGATGGTCACTTCATGTCGTGGGTGTTTGTGTTGTATTTTGTTGCCCATGGATTGTTTACGAAGACTGAGTTATGTCGTCGCCCGTAGGGCGTGGACTAGTCCAAATCCGTATTATCTTAGATTTGGGTTTGGGGGTTTGGTTCGAGGATACGTCAGCCATACTTGAGGCTAAGATCAACTCAAACGTTTGTTAAGGATACGTTAGTCCAGTTTGAGACTAAGATCAACTTAACGGGATCGTTTAGATCCGACAAAAGAGCAATTGGCTCTAATGTTCCAGTTTAGGGACCTAGTGGTCCATCGTATGTATGGCCGTCGGGACCCGTCACCTCTCTGACGACGTTGAAGAATTACAACGACGGATATCAGAGGAGTTCAGAGATGTACCCTCGAGCCAGAGTTAATTGGGGGGATTTATAGTCCACTCTGTTTGAAGGTTTAAGGATACGTTAGCCATCTTTGAGGCTAAGATCAACTTAAACGGGACCGTTTAGATCCGACAAAAGAGCATGCGGGGGCTCTATTGTTCTAGTTTAAGGACATTGCGGTCCATGGGTAGTTTAAGGACGTTGCGGTCCATTGTTAGTTTTAAGACATCTCGGTCAAGGTTAAGGACGTCGTAGTCCATGGGTTTAAGGACCCCACAGTCCATTGTTAGTTTTAAGACATCTCGGTCAAGATTAAGGACGTCGTTGTCCATGGGTTTAAGGACCCTACAGTCCGGTATGTGCTCTGGATGCTTCACACGGGTTCATTGCCGTGCTCTGCAAGGACCAGGCTCCGCTCTGGATGCTTCACACGGGTTCACTGCCGTGCTCTGCGAGGACCAGGATCCGCTCTGGACGTTTTCCACGGGGTCAAAGAGTGACATTATCCGCGTTCCACGTGACCAGGAATTTTGCATTAAACACGGGTTTAAGGACCCCGCGGTCCATATCAATGTGTGGTCGTCGGGACCCGTCACCTCTTTGAAGACATTGAGGGATTACAATGCCAAGTATCAAAGGAGTGAAGAGATGTACCCTAGAACCGGAATGGCTTAAATAGTCTTTGACCCAATTTGGGATCAAGACCGATTAATTATGTTATGAGCCCAATGGCCCAGTTAATCAAAAGTTGAGGACTAATGGCCATCTTGGGCTAAGTCCAATCAGGAGAGGCTTTGCCTCCATCCATTTAGCCAATTGGGCCAAAGCCTAGTGTTAAACACTACAGAACAATCAGTGTTGAACACTGGGAACGAGGTTGACAAGTTAGTGTTTAACACTAAAAGATAATCGGTGTTAAACACCAGCAACAAGGCTTTTCAAGTTAGTGTTAAACACTAAAACAGATCAGTGTTGAATACTGCAAATTAAGCTTTTTGATTAGTGTTGAACACTAAGGCCCAACAGTGCTTTAACACTGGGTTCGAGAGTTTCAATTTGGTGTTAAACACTAAGGCAAGAGGGGTCACGTGGCAGCACGTGAGAGCGCCCTCCCTTCATTTATTCTGCTGAGATTATCGCGTCTTTCAGAGCATCACTGCCATCACGTGATGGGCATTCAAATGCCTGTGTATTAAAGCTTCTGTCAAGGGTCACGTGGGTCACGTGGGGTGCTGCCTCAAAGGGGTTTTTTGTAGATCTCCTGGGGGGGTCACGTGGTGACACGTGACCCTGCCTCTATGTATATTGTTTAGAGGATCTGTTAATCTTTTCCAGGAATTAAATTCCTCGTAGGGTTAAACCCTGACAGTAATTTCAGAGGAATTAAATTCCTACTTCCTTTTGAAGGTTTATATTCTGAATAGAGTTGAACTCTGAATTTTCCGTAGGAATTAAATTCCTCATACATGTGAAGAACCAAATAGGGTTAAACAAAAGCTTTTTAAGGAATTTGAACTTCCATCCTTTGTTAAATTATGATTAAGGGAATTAAATTCCCGCTGCTTCAACAGAACTAAGTTCTTAATTAGGGTTAAACCCTGTCTCTTTTGTTCTGAAGGAATTAAATTCCCATAACACAGGGTCAAGCCCTAGTTTTATTTTAAAGGAATTAAATTCCTATAGTTCTGTGAGAATTAAATTCTCGTGCTTCCATTCCCTCTCTATGTTTTGGATCTGCATGGCAGGATCTCGACCCATTGAGAATTAAATTCTCAACTTCAAGGGGAGATGTGCACTTTGCGGATCTTCTATCAAAGAGAGAAGAAATATGTTCTTCTGTTTTATATATCAGAGTTAAACTCTGTTGAGAATTAAATTCTCTTTCTTTTAAAAAGCCTTCCCTTTCTTACCTAGGGTTTTCTTTTGCAGAAGATCCAAGTTCCTCGAAGTATCAAGGCTCTCTCTTTCTTTTCTTTTCTCTGCGTGTATATCTCTCTCTCGTATCTCTTGGCTCCTATTTATAGGAGAAGCGGCCGAATCAATCAGTTTTTGACGAATCTTCATTGAGAGATTTGATTTGCATCCATCATTCGTTTTGGACCTTTGGATTATTAGGTGAATTTTATTCACGATTGGATTTCAAATCCAGGGATTCCCCTTTGCTATTTCGGTTAGATTTAAAGGGGAAATCTTTCCAAACCCGAGATTTTCCCATAGATAAATCACCTCTGAATCTTCAATTCGATTGGTTCCAGATAATCGCTTTCCTTTGGAAAGATTTGAATCTTCTTCAGAATTTAATTCTGTTAACAAAATGGGCTTTGAAAGCCGGTCACGTGTGACCACGTGACCCTTGGTCACGTGTGGACACGTGACCCTCTTTGGAATGAGCCTCCCTCCTTCTTTTTGCGCTGTCTTCTGGTTGCTGCTTAACCGTCACGTGCCACCACGTGACCCCCGGTCACGTGTGAACACGTGACCCTTGTTTGGATTCTTTTTCTTGGTTTAACTGGAGAACAATTCTGATGTTTTGAGCGTCACGTGCCAACACGTGACCCCTGGTCACGTGGGAGCACGTGACCTCTTTTGAAGCTTTTTCCTTGATTTGATCAGGGATCCGGTGTGCCTTTGACGCTTGCATTTAAATGTCACGTGCCGACACGTGACCCTGGTCACACGGGAGCATGTGACTCTTTCTGAAGCCCTTCTCTTCGATGTAGTCAGAAAACTGAACTTGCCTTGATGATACGTTTAGGTGTCACGTGCCCACACGTGACTGCTGGTCACGTGTAAGCACGTGACCCTTTTCTGAAGCTTTTCCCATAAGCTTTCCTGATTTTAAATCAGGAACAAATGCCCCCACAGCGTTGTTCTCACGTGTCAGCACGTGAGTGCAACGCTGTCACCTTTTGTGACCGTTGGATTCCTTTAGGGATTTAGGGAGATGAAACGTTTCTATCCCCTCCTATAAATACCTCCGTCTCTTCATAGGAGCCTTCACTTTGCTCATCTTCTTCTTCTGAGAACTTTTTCGGATAATTTAATTCTCTTCTTCCAGAGCTTAGTTCTCTGCCTTGAAACCATTTTCAGAGTTTAACTCTGTTCGAAACGATTTCTTTTCTTTAGGTAATGTTCTTGGACAAACGATGGACCTTCTCATTCCTCTGGATTTTAAATCCAAAACAAGGGTTTTTACCCCTTTTTTCTTCATGTTTTCCCATAAGAACCGCTTAACCTTCAAACTGTAGATCTTTTAGGGTTTAGATGATCTTTGGGGAGATGATGATGGTGTTTCAACTCCATGGAATTTAATTCCATCAAAAATGTTTCTGGGAATTTAATTCTCTTTTCTTAATAAGGAATTTTAATTCCAATGAAGGACTTGATTTGTTCACGCCAAGGCTTCCTGGGGTCTTTTGGCCCGAGGTTGTTCTTCTGCAATTAATGCAATGGGGGTTTTGTAATGATGTTCATGACCTTCATTTCAGGTATCATGGATGCCCATCTGTATGGTCTTGACGAGATCATCTCCTATGGGAATATTCGTGCACTGGGCCGCAGTCAGAACCAGGAGTTCACCGATGCTCAATGTGCCGAGATCATGAGCCGCTTTGATGAGTACGACCATCGGCTACTCCCCCGTCGCTCTTCTCTTCTGAGGCTGATCGTGCTGGCGATCAGGGAGGCTCTCCCTCTATTCTGTGCTGGTGTGCCGCTTGGGGCATTGGACGCCGCCGAGGATAAAGTACACTCGGTGTATCTGATGCACCTGATCTCAAAGAGAAGGCGGGATAATCTCTTTGATCTCCTGCATCAGATGTTCCAGCAGTCGGCCATACTTGCCGCCTATCGGAGGGTGGAGGACATTCGTGAGGACCCCGATACTTGTGATCGTGAGAGAAAGCATACTCGGGAGGTTCGAAATGCTTGGAAGATTTTGAATAAAGTTAATTTTGAGTTTCTCAACCCATGCCCCGCATCTGAAGTTTTACCATTGTAAATGTACCCTCTATATTTGCATGAACCTCTTGTAGTATGAGTGACAAGTTCTATTATGTCTTTGTATGTCTGCATGCTTTTCTCTGGGATTTTATCATTTTGCTACTGTTGTTGTTGGTGGCTTTCAATATTGAGGGTGCTATTCTATTTTTTTTTTGTGTACATCAGGTTTAGGCCTCACGTAGTCTGCACGTGGGGTCCCTTGATGTGGCTGTTCACAAAATCTTCCCATGCCCTATTTTCAGTGCACAATATTAGGCGCAGAAGAAAGGGCCTTGAAAATAGTTCCATCTCCTTGATTTTCGATGCCTTTCCTTTTTTTTTTGGGCCTTGGAAATAGCTTCACCATGCAAGATTTTCCGCGCACAGCACTTAATGCATTTCTTTATATATGAGTTTATAGCTTCCCTTTTCCTCTCACAAAGAGATTTATATTATTATTATTTTTTTTTTATCTTGGAGTAACTTGTCTTGAGAAACAAACGAGCGCCATGGCCTGCAATCGCCCTCATGCTCGTCGACAGCCATGGGAAGTTCCTATTGAAGAAATGGTCCCCCGCTTTGCTGCTCGGTTGGTGGATCCCCTCCTTACCGACAACGCATGCGACTCAGCCATGCATGAACTCTCGATCCGTAGGGGGTCCCCCATCCCGATGGGTTCTCTCTGGCTCCGGATGATTCTCAAGGCCGTGCTTGCCGACATCCCTCTTCATCCGGCGGAGATGACCCTGGCGATGCTCGACGCGGCAGAAGAAAAGCTCGAGGGTTTTCATGAAGCGTGCCTGATTACCCAGGCTTTGAAGGATTGCTCAATTTATCTGCTGAGCCAGATCAAGGCCCGGTGAGCTATTATGTCTGCTTTCGCGGACGAACACGGCGCCAATCGGTGGGGAGCGACTCCTCGTGAGAACCGTCGCTTTGACGTGCTGGAGAAAGCAGAGAGAGAGATGGAGAATTTTGTCCTCTGTTTCATTAACCCTTGTGCCGTTGATCCCATGTTTGGTGACCTTTTCCATTAGCGTAGAACATTTTTTTTTTTAATTAGTCCCTCCTTTTTTACACTTTATGCCGAGATTCCATGTAGGCTTGGTGCTAGTATGTATGTTTCCGCTTGCATAAATAAACTTTGTATTCTTCTCATGAGAACTTTCTTTAATTGCAAATGCTACCATCACTTTCCTGCGCATCAGACCTTTTTGGGTATTATGAACGTTCATGCGTTTGCAAATGCTATTATTATTATTATCCCCTTTTTGAATACTCATATGATTGCGAACGCATACTTGAAATATGTCGGAAGCCTTTCTTGTTGCCTTTCACATCAGGCGATGTGAGCGCGTTTTAGATCGATTATTCCCGTCGATTGGAAGCCCATTCATATGGTTTTGTCAATGTCTTGTTTCCAAGTCTGTGGTTATGAAAGCGAGCTTACGTGGCCTGATAGAGCGATACGTAGCGAACATAAGGTTGTGGCTCTCGATAAGGCTGCCACGTTCACTCGTGAGAGGGTCGAGGCTCATAAGGCCACTGAGAAAGAGCTTGAAGCCCGGCTCGCTTCGTATCAAGCTCAGCAAGCTCAAGCAGAGGCTCGTCTTTTGGAGGTCTTGCGTCATGGAGCCGTGGTCCAACAAAAGCAGGATGAGCTGACCAAGCTGCTGAATCGCCCGCCGGCCTGAAACATTTGTATCTTTTCCTTCCTTCTGTACATACTCATGGATGAGAGTATTTTCTTTTTGTTTCTTTCATGAATTGTACTTCGTACCCATTTTGGTTTATGAATAAAAGATACATTTTCCTTCTCAATGATGTGTTTCCTTTTCATTGAATGTATTCTGTGAATATTCTATCTTGATCTTCTTGCAGGACAGCAATGGCTCAGGACTCAGGGTTAAGATCTGCTTCCTAAGACTTTTGCCTTTTACGGGCCACGAGTGTCTCATAACGAGTTTTTTTCTTCTACAGGTCGAGAGGATCCCATAGGTGTGAGTTCTTCTTAGAGATCGTGGGGATCCTTAAGCGGGTTTTCCCTTGAGAGTCGCAAGGATCTCACAAGGGAGTTTTTCTTCCTTACAGGTCGTGAGGGCCTGCAAGTGCCGGATGTGATCATCCTTATCCGTGTTTCACGGAGTCAGGGGTCTATCAAGGTATCGTAGTTTAAAGACGTCACGGTCAAGGTTAAGGACCTCATAGTCCGTGGATTTAAGGACTCCACAGTCCGCTGTTAGTTTTAAGACATCACGGTCAAGGTTAAGGACCTCATAGTCCGTGGGTTTAGGGACTCCACAGTCCGGTGTTTGGTTGCAGGGACCCGTCACCTCTTTGAAGACGTTGAGGAATTACAACGCCGGGCATCAAAGGAGTGAAGAGATGTACCCTTAAACCAAGGCAGAATCCGTAGGGAATCGGGGTGGTTGATCGTTAGTTTTAAGACATCACGGTCGAGGTTAAGGACGTCATAGTCCGTGGATTTTAAGGACTCCACAGTCCGGTATTTGCTCTGGATGCTTCACACGGGTTCACTGCCGTGCTTGGCGAGGACCAGGCTCCGCTCTGGGCGTTTTCCGCGGGGTCAAAGAGTGACGTTATCCGCGTTCCACGTAACCAGGAATTTTGCACTAGATGCTTCACACGGGTTCACTGCCGTGCTAGGCGAGGACTAGGCTCCGCTCTGGACGTTTTCCACGGGGTCAAAGAGTGACATTATCCGCGTTCCACGTGATCAGGAATTTTGCACTAGATACTTCACACGGGTTCACTGCCGTGCTCGGCGAGGACTAGGCTCCGCTCTGGATGCTTCACACGGGTTCACTGCCGTGCTCTGCGAGGACCAGGATCCGCTCTGGACGTTTTCCACGGGGTCAAAGAGTGACATTATCCGCGTTCCACGTGACCAGGAATTTTGCACTAGATGCTTCACACGGGTTCACTGCCGCGCTCGGCGAGGACTAGGCTCCGCTCTGGATGCTTCACACGGGTTCACTGCCGTGCTCTGCGAGGACCAGGATCCGCTCTGGACGTTTTCCACGGGGTCAAAGAGTGACATTATCCGTGTTCCACGTAACCAGGAATTTTGCACTAGATGCTTCACACGGGTTCACTGCCGTGCTCGACGAGGACTAGGCTCCGCTCTGGATGCTTCACACGGGTTCACTGCCGTGCTCTGCGAGGACCAGGATCCGCTCTGGACGTTTTCTACGGGGTCAAAGAGTGACATTATCCGCGTTCCACGTGACCAGGAATTTTGCACTAGATGCTTCACACGGGTTCACTGCCGTGCTCGGCGAGGACTAGGCTCCGCTCTGGACGTTTTCCACGGGGTCAAAGAGTGACATTATCCGCGTTCCACGTGACCAGGAATTTTGCACTAGATGCTTCACACGGGTTCACTGCCGTGCTCGGCGAGGACTAGGCTCCGCTCTGGATGCTTCACACGGGTTCACTGCCGTGCTCTGCGAGGACCAGGATCCGCTCTGGACGTTTTCCACGGGGTCAAAGAGTGACATTATCCGCGTTCCATGTGATCAGGAATTTTGCTGAATATATCCGCATTTCACGGGATGGAGGTTTGACTATTGGCGATATGTATACCACCGAGCCATGGAACTGGAAGTTGCCGCTGTTCCGCTTAGCTTGAAGTTGTGTCCGTTGTTACGAGACGAATGTTGGGCTGATCTCTAGGTCGCTTGTGGCCCATCGAGATTCGGCTTCTTCTTCTAATGAAACCTGGGGAAGAAGAGTGTGACTCCTTCTTTGTTTGCGCCCCTGGATTGTATACAGGGATTGATGTAGCATCACCTGTAGGGCATATATTTTATTTTTATTTTATTTCTTTTCCCGCGATGCTCTATCATTTCAGCTTTTTATATCGCGAAAATTGCGATTGCCCAATCATTTCGGCTATTTTTCGCGGTGCCCAATCATTTCGGCTATCTTTCTTTTTACCCGCTGCTTTTTATTGCGAGTTGCCCAATCATTTCGGCTATTTTTCATGCATACATTTTTACTTGCTGATTTTGTTTGCAAGTTGCCCCATCATTTCGGCTATTTCGTATGCATTTTTTTTGCTCGCTGATTTTTTTCTCGCGAGTGTGGAACTTGGAATCTGGTGCCAATCTCAGCATCAGCATCGCTGCGACTGGAATATAGCCAGGAGCGAATCATCATTTGCCATGAAAGGACTTGGAATTTGATACCGGTTTAGGCATCAGCATCGCTACAACTGGGATATTGCCAGGAGCGAATCATCATTTGCCTTTGGCGATGTCGAACAAAGGTGGCTTAGTAAACAGGGTTAAGGGTCCTGTCGGCTAAGGCTTTTGACTTCATGAGCCGTAAGGGTCTCACAAAGGTATTTCTCCCTACAAGTCATGAGGATCTCGTAGGCGTGGTTTCTCCTTAGGGATCGTGAGAATTCCTAAGTGCATGTTCTCTTGTAAGTCGTAAGGATCTTACAAAAAGGTTTTCTCCTTATAGGTCGAGAGGACCTAAAAGGGTTGCTCACCATATGGACATGTCCCTAGTCACGGGTGTGACTTTGCTGGGGAAATGTTTTTTCGTGCCCGTGGATTGTATACAAGGGTCAGTATTGAGCCTCTTGTAGGGCAATATCGAAGGTTGTGGAGGATTTGCTTAAGAATAGGTTTAGGTTTCTGTAACTTAAGACTTTCAAACCTCATGAGCCGTGAGGGTCCCATAAGAGAATTCTCCTTACGAGTCGTAAGGATCTCGTAAGTGTATTTTCTCCTTAGGAATCGTGAGGATCCCTAAGTGTGTTGCTCCTTTGTGAGTCGTAAGGATCTCACGCAGGTGGTTTCTCCTTACAAGGTCGAGAGGACCCTACAAGTGTCTTTTAACGAGGTTGCGCCCTTTCGGGTTTTCACAAACACTCGCCGGTAGTCCTGCTGTTTTTACTCACGGAGCCCTTTCGGGTTTTCATCCGTGCCCATTTTGCTTATGGACATACCGTTTTTTTTTTATATTCTTTTTCATATATTTATTTTTTTTATTTTTTTTTCTCTTCTTTTTACCTCGTCAGCCTAAAGATGCTGCAGTAGTAGTTTTAGGGACGTTTCGGTCCGTCGTTAGTTTAAGGACGTTTCGGTCCGTTGATAGTTTTAAGGACGTTTCGGTCCGTTGTTAGTTTAAGGACGTTTCGATCCATCGTTAGTTTAAGGACGTTTCGGTCCATCGTTAGTTTAAGGACGTTTCGGCCCGTTGATATGGGGAAGGCTGGCTGCTGCTTGTAAAGTTTGAGCCTAGGAAAATAGTGAGCGGACATAGTCGTCGTCATCTATTATTGACCCAGGCTGCGGCTTATTAAGCGTAGTATTTCTTTAAGAAGCGGCCGTTTATTAGCCTGAAAGGCCTTTCACCGTGCATGTCCATGAGCAGGTAGGCTCCCCCCTGGTAGACCTTGTCTATGATGTACGGGCCTTCATAGTTTGGCTCAAATTTTCCTCGCTTGGCACGATTGGGGATCATAGGTCTTTTGACCACTAGTACGAGTTCGCCTTGGCGGAATGTCCTCGGCCTGGTCAATCTTTCGTACGAGCGCGTCATCTTTGCTTTGTAGGCCTCTAGATGTTGTTGCGCTATGAGCCGGGTTTCGTCGAGGGCATCAAGCTCCTCAAGCCGAAGGTGAGCATTTTCTTCGTTCGTCAGCTCGTGGTGGACTGCCACTCGCAGAGAGGGTAACTCTATCTCGAGGGGGAGCACTGCTTCCGTCCCAAATACCAACGCGTACGGCGTTGTGTTCGTGGCCGTCTTGAATGTAGTTCGATAAGCCCAAAGGGCTTCTTGCAGCCTTTCGTGCCAGTCTCTCTTATTCCTGGAAACGGTCTTTTTTATGATCTTCGTCAAGGTCTTATTGAAGGCCTCGGCCAGACCGTTAGCTCGTGGGTTGTAAACCGAAGAATATCTCCAGTCTATATTGTGCTGCTATGCGAAGCGGCTAATCTTATGGCTTCGGTAGGCCGGCCCGTTATCGGAGATAATCCGCCGTGGAGTTCCGAACCGATAGATGACGTGCGTCTTGAAGAAATGGAGGATATTCTCCGTTTTCACTTCCCTCAGTGGTACTGCTTCTGCCCATTTGGAGAAGTAATCAGTTGTCGCCAGGATAAAACGGTGTCCCCGGGATGATGCTGGCTCAATGGGGCCGACTATGTCAGTCCCCCACATTTCGAATGGCCAACTAGCCAGCGTTGGGTGCAGTGGATTCGGATGTCGGTGGATGAAGTCTCCATGAATTTGGCATGAGTGGCATTGCTTCGCATACTCAAGGCAGTCCTGGATCATCGTGGGCCAGTAGTAACCCATCCGTTTAATTTTTAGCTTCATCTTTGGGCCTGCTTGGTGAGAACCGCAAAGTCCGTCATGCACTTCCTGAATGACTCTTTCTGCTTCGTCGGGTCCTAAGCATCTCAGCCATAGAGAGTCAAACGATCTTTTGTATAGAATATCGTTGACGAGAGCGAAAGATAGAGCTCGTTTCATGAGCTGATGTCTTGAGGACGCTTCTTTGGGCGTTCGGTGGGACTTAAAGTAGTCTATGAAGACTTCCCTCCAGTCTTCGGCCTTCTCATGGTCTTTTATTCGTAGGGTCGTCTGGTCAGTCGCTCCCTTTTCTTCGCGTGATTCCGGAGATATTTCTGCCGGGGCGAGCACTCGACGGCTTTGTACCACGATTCTGACGTCATCGAGGTTCTCGTCAGCCAGTTCTTTAGCGAGTTTAGCCAACGCGTCTGCTTTGCTGTTTTCCACGCGCGGTATGTTCTCCAAAGTATAGGAGGGAATTCGGGTCAATAGTTGTTGCACCCTTTCGCCGTACTTCACCAACTCCGGTTTGTACGTTTGGTAGTCACCATTTACTTGACTAACGACCAGCTGAGAATCCCCGTATATAAGGAGGTCCTCAATTCCCATGTCGATGACGATCTCGAGGCCTGCTATCAGAGCTTCGTATTCAGCTTCATTGTTCGTCCTCGGCTCTGTTAAGGAGAAGGCGAAGCGCATTATCCCTCCTTGTGGAGTTGCAAAGATGAGGCCTATCCCTGATTTGATCATTGGGATACCTTGTTTCTGTTTCTTTATGGAGGACGCTCCATCGAAATAGAGTTCCCATCGGGTGCTTCCGCCGCTAATCGCATCAAATGCATGCTCGTCCGGCAAATCACAGTTCAGAGGAGAATCGGCCGGTATCGGGTGCTCAGCGAGGAAGTCGGCAATGGCCTGGCCTTTCACTGCCTTGAGAGGTTAATACGTTATCGAGAATTCCATCAAGAGCAGGGCCCACTTAGCGAGTCGTCCCGTCAATATGGCTTTCGACATCAAGTATTTAAGGGGATCCACTTTTGAGATGAGACGGACTTCATGTGCCAACGCATAGTGCCTGAGCTTTGTTATCGCGAAGATTAACGCCAAGCAATGTTTTTCAATGGGAGAGTAGTTGCTTTCTGCCCCCAGTAGAACTCGACTTAAGTAATAGAGTACCCTCTCTCTCCCCTGATCGTTCTCTTGTGCCCATAACGCGCCCAAGGAACCTTCGAGGGCGGTCGTATAAAGAATGAGGGGTTTTCCCTTGACTGGTGCGGCCAACACCGGAGGGTTCTGCAGGTACTGCTTGATCTCGTCTAGTGCACCTTGACATTTGTGATCCCAAGCGAATGGAGTTCCCTTTTTCATCAGGTGGCTGTAAGGACGGCATTTGCCCGAAAGATTAGCGATAAACCGCCGGATGTATGCGAGCTTCCCTTGGAGAGATCGCAACTGCTTGAGGGTTCTTGGTGGAGGCATTTCCATGATCGCCTTAATCTTTGATGGATCTATTTCAATACCTCTGTGTCGAACGACGAATCCCAGAAATTTGCCCGAGGAGACTCCAAACGCGCATTTGAGGGGATTCATTTTCAAATTATATTGCCGAAGGCGTCGAAATACAGTCTCCAGATGCTTTAAATGATCTTCGTATGACATGCTCTTTACTACGAGGTCATCGATATAGCACTCGACGACGTCGTGTATGAGGTCATCAAAGATCTTTGTCATGGCCCTTTGATAGGTAGCGCCAGCGTTCTTTAGACCAAAGGGCATAACCCTGTAGCAAAATATACCCAAAGGGGTGCGGGAAAGCGGTGTGCTTCTGGTCTTCGGGATGCATCTTTATCTGATTGTATCCTGACGAACCATCCATAAAGGAGAAAACCTCGTGAGTGGACGTGTTATCTATCATTAGCTCGGTTACTGGTACTGGGAAATCATCCTTTGGACAGGCTTTATTGAGATCCCTGAAATCCACGCATATGCGTACCGTCCCGTTCTTCTTCATTACCGGGACGATATTGGCGATCCAGTCGGGATATTGGACTTCTTGGATAAATCCAGAATCGATCAGCTTCTTGACTTCGGCGTTGATGCTCATCTCAAGCTCGAGTCGCATCCTCCTTGGCGCCTGCTTGACTGGCTTAATATCTGGGGATATTGCTAATCTATGCACAGCAATCTCCGGGTCTAATCCTGGCATCTCGGAGTAGTTCCACGCGAAGCAGTCTTTATGCCGTAGAAGCACGTTCTTTAACGCAGCCACCCTCTCTTCGGATAACAGCTCGCTGACAAATGTCGGTCGCGGGTCGTCTGCCGATCCCAACTCAATCTTCTTAAGGTTATCTGCAGTAGTATGTATACCATCTTCCAGTTCTTTCGGGGCGGGCGGAAATTCCGAGATCACCTCATCATCGCTGTTCTCAAAGCACCGGGGAAGGTCATCTACGTTCTCGGGCTCTTCTCCTAATATCGTAATCGTATAGCAAGTGCGAACCCGCTCCCCGGACTGAGATGGACCCGGTTCTGCTCTTGCGGCCTTGGGCTCATGCTTTTTGCGGCGGCGTTACCTTCCAGCCGTCGGATAAAGTGAATCTGCCCCGTCGGTACTGGTCCTCGACCCAGTTCTTGAAGGTGAAGCAGTCTTCGGTAGGATGTCCTATGGCTTGGTGATAAGAGCAATAACTCAGATGAGAAGCCTTGCTAGCTTGCTCAGGATGTCTAGACTCTGGAAGCGCGATCATTTGATGTTTTATAGCGAGGTTGAGTAACCTCTCCGTCTTGTCTCGGGGGAAGGAGTACGCTCGACTCATCTTCTTCATGAGGGACAAACCTGAGCCGCTTCTTGATTTATTTCCGTCTCTGCGTCGGACCTTTCGTACAACGGATTGACGAGGATAAGCGTCTTTGTCTTTTGCAGCACGTTGAAATAGACGTTGCGTCCTGGCCTTCTCGTAGATGGCCATTTCGCGGTTGTGGTCTTCCCAAGCTTTCTGACCCACTTTCCTGACAGGCTTGCCCATTCGTTCCTCAAACGACGGACTCGGCGCTTCAATCGCGGGGTCTAGTTTTGATGAGGGGTTGGCATCTCCCGACGAGGCGTCCTCTTCTTCATCAAAGGTATATATGGCGTAGCTACTGTGAGCCCGTTCCCGTTTTCCGGCTCTTGCGTATCCAAGCCCGAGTGTTTCCATTTTTCCGTTGGGCAATTTGCGTTGAGTTCCGGGGACATCCCAAATCCTGTTGTAGAACCGAGCCTGCCGAACGGTCTGTTCTAAGGGTACTCCTTGGCGCTTCAGTAGCTTCTTTAATCCATTTGTATAGTATCTGGGCAGACGGATGGGTTGGAGCCTGTCAAGTGTAGCATCCGCGCCATGCCAGATCTCTTTCTCTATTTTCGACTCTGAGGATCGGTAGAATAGGATCACCTTCTCACCCCTTTGCCTGGGAGGGACGTAAAATGTTCGCAGGTCCTGCACATTATTAGCCTGCAGCGTGTCGAGATCCTTGTAGTGTTCTCGCTGGTACCATGGTGATTTGCAAACTATGGTCATCGCCAGGGAGTGTTTGTATTGACAGCCGATTGGAGAACACGGCATTAACTTCATCTTCTGAATCACTTCCGAAGACCAACATGGGGGCGAGCGTCCCCAGGTTGTTGCGTTGAGATGGCCCTGCATAAACTATCTCTTCCTCTTCTTCGGTATCGCTCCCGAAAACAGGGATGGTGGCGGCGGTTTTGTTCTCCGGATTGCGACATCTTTCTATATCCTCGAAATCTGGCAAAAAGTACTTCGCATCTTCGTATTTGCGGACTTCGTTCACGGAAAATGGGTTTAACTCACCTGTTACGGTATACTCGAAACCATCCTTAAAGTACTTCATACACTGATGTTGTGTAGAAGGGATGATGTTGTATTCGTGTAACCAAGGACGACCGAGCAAGGTGTTGTAGCAGGTCTTGGCGTCGATGACATGGAATTTGATGTCTGTGACGAGAAGTCCAAAGCGTAATGTTAGTATCACAGATCCGAGAGTCCGTGACGATTGTGAATCGAAACCGGAGATAGTAATCTTGTCACGAGCGAGGTGTTGCACGCTCATGCAGATTTCCTTTAACACCCGAACATTAAGGAGATTGACGGAGGATCCATTATCCACCAGAATCTTTCCTATCTTGATATCATGGCAGTATCCGGAGACATATAGGGGACGGTTGTGGTCGCACGTCCCGAGAAGGAGGTCTTCATCACCAAAAGTGACGTCGGCCGTATGCACTTCCTCCAGTTCATCCTTCATCTTTTCAGTGGCGAGGAAGGCTTGGAATTGCTCAGGTTCTTGTAACGCCTTAATTAGTGAGTCTCACGCTTCTTTTGATAATAGGAGGGCATCGAGAATGCTAAGCTGAGAGGGTAGCTTCCTTAGGTGCGCGAGGATGTTATAGTCCACCTTACCCTTCCTAGGAGGGTCTTTGGCAGCCAACTCTCTCATGGCTTGGTCATCTAAAGTGATATCTTCAGTGACCTTTTCCTTTCCCTTATCCTTTTTACTTACGGGCCCGAGATTCTTTTCTGGTAGTGTGCGATTGCGCAGCTGAATGTTCTCGCAGATCTCCGATTTCTCCTCTTTCCCTAAAACGGATTCTTTGAAGAGAGGGCCCAGAGCGATTTCTTCATCAGAGTCGCTCCCAAAGGTGAGAACTTGTGACCCCCTGGCGTTTACCATGTAACAGTTGCCAGTAGTTCTGTCGTGCCCATCGATGGTACTTCTTCGCTCCCGACGGATCTTGCGTTTCATGCGCTTAAAATGTTACCGATGAGCAACATATCCTTGCCACCATATCTTAAAGGCGTCGCACTCCTCCGTGGGGTGTGAGATTTTCCGGTGATATGCGCAATAATCAGGGTGCCTCTCCACCCCATCGTGTGTGTTTCCTTCCGAGGGCGGTAGCTTCATCCCCAGTGACATGGCTTTGGCAAACCTTTTTCTCGTCTTGAATATCTTCTTGTCTACTTCGGATGCCTTTCGCTCCGGTAGTTCAACTCTTTTGTTCAGTTGCCCGCATTTGGCTCCTTCCGATGTGGCCATCTCACGCTCCTGGTCCGCTTTACATTTTAGACGAATCTCGTCTAGAAAAGCGTCGATCATTTCGTCTGTTGGCCATGCACGCTCTGGTACAGGCTCTGCCTCTAGCTTCTTAGTACCAGGAGTTTTCCCATCATCGGTAAACGAGTGGGAGATTACGTTACAACTCGCCACATATCCTTCGGATTCATCTGACGAACTCTCTCCATCATCTTCCTCTTGAAAGATGTGGTTGAGGAACTCTTGCAGTGTGACAGGAGTTCGCGCCTTTTGATTGTATTCTTCCAGCGCGTCGATTTGCTTCTGCAAGTTCGTGTGCTCGTTTCCAAGCTTCACGGGCTTCCTGGATTTCTTCTTCTTTTTCTTCGAAGATTTTGACGATTGGGCGTGAGTATTTGGGCTCTTATCGCGAGTCTTTGTAGTTGGGCGGCGTCTTAGCATCCCTTCGATAATTTGAGGTTCAAGAGGGTCCTTCCATTTGATCGCAGGGCACGCATGAAGGTCTCTCAGCATTCTTTTGGTTTTAGTTGATAACACGACCTCCCATGGAGCTTCTTCAATAAAGGAGCAGGTTGCTCCCGGTGTATCTGCTTTCTTAGGAGTATGCGGTTGTGGTGGGTTCACCTTCCACTTTTCGGACAGTACAAACTTCCCCTGGAGGTACTGGTCTTCAATCCATCCTTTGAAGACGAAGCAATCTTCAATCGGATGGCCTACCGTTTGATGGTAAGGGCAATAGTTAGGGTTATTCACCTCGGTGAGTTGCGGCGGTCGCCTTGGATTTGGTAGGCTTATAAGTCTGTTGCGTATTGCCAGCTCGAATAACCGTTTCGTCTTGTCTCGTGGGAACGAGTAGGGACGCTTCATCTTCTCATTATAATACCGACGCCTTTCCTCGAGTTGATCTGCCGGTTTTGGGGCGTTAGGTTGCTGTTGGGCATTCGCAACAAAGGTTGCCCTTCCTTTACCCTTGTCATTCCGAGGTTCCGACTTCGGGGGAGGTGGTCTATGACCCATCTGGTCCATCTGAGCCAACTTGTCGATTAAAGCCTGGAATGTGGTTGGCTTAAAGAACATCATAAACTGGGAGATAGTTGCGTGGGGGTCTAGGGTTCCCACGAACATGCCCACTGCGGGTGCCTCCTCAATGCGTTGTTCACATCTCGACCACAAGTTCCGCCAGCGTATAGCATACTGGACCCAGGTTTCGCCTGGTTTTACCCTGGCGTTAATTAGTGCAGTTATTGGAATGCGTTCGCTGGCACTTGCGAATCGCTGGGTGAATAACAACTCCATTTCGGCGAATGTCTTGATAGAATCGTTCGGGAGTTCCGAATACCATTCGAACGCTGTTTCGGATAAGCTGCCCACGAACTGGCGGAGCAACAGTTTATCATCACCGCCGGTGTTACCGTAGAGGGCCCGGAACTGGGCGACATGTTGATGGGGGTTGCCGGTCCCCTTGTACACGTGGAATTTTGGTATCGTATAGCCTTGCGGGTATTTGATTTGGTCGTACCAACTTGGATACGGCCACCCCGTTTTCACGACTTGACCAGCTGTCTCAGTCGCGTGATGAACCCGGATTTGCTGGGCTATGTAGTCAACCAATTCCGCCTTAGAGATTGCCTCCTCCTTGGCCGTTGAGAGGGCTGGTGGTGGATTTGACGTTTCTCCTCGGTCGTCTTCAAGAACGATTGGGGGATCCTCGGCGGGTAAGTCCTGCTGGATCATCATTCCTATCATATCTTGGAAGAGAAGGCCCATACGTTGTATGTTGGCCGCCTGTTCAGCAGCCTCTTTGTCCTTTTTCTCCAGTATCCGGCGAAGGAATTCAGTGTCGGTTTCTTCCTCCTGGCGCGCGTCTGAGGACGTTTCTGGTTTTTCTTTTGGCCCGGTAAGTGCGGCCATAGCATTCATCATTTCCTGAAGCTTTTGTTGCTGCTCCTGGGCTTTCGTCACGGATCGGGTTAGCGGTCGGTGGCCCGTAGAAGTGCGGCTTTCCTCTTTTCCAGAGGCCATGTAAACAGTGTGCACCACCATGCCCCCAGACTTAGGGCGTCTGGGCTCAGTGCTTTTAGCCGTCGTTGCATGCTGGGGGGTCTTCTCTGGCCTCCTCCTTTTATGAGCCATGGAGGTTGAGGGGGCCGTTGAGGTGGGCGTCCAGACAGCCTTTTGGGATTTAGCCTGGTGACCAGCTTCCGGTTGGATTTTCAGCTTCTTGTGCTGGAGGGAGAAGTTTGGATCGATGATCGAGTCTCGGGCCTGCCGCCAAACCTTATAGATTTTGGAAGACAGCCGTTGAGGAGATCGGGGCTGTTCTGGTTTTATTTCCACAACCTTTTTTAATGGGGGAGGAGACCTCTTCAGCACTGCAGTAGCAGAATTCCTTCGCACCTTATTTAGCATTTCGAAGCTGTTCCCAGTTGGAACAGCAGCATTATCTTCTGCCACCGGGGCCGATGGAGTCAGCCCGGAGGGGGAGTTGCCCCCAGCCTTCCTTACTCGGCGCCAATGGCGACGTCGAGCGTGTCGAGCGGACGGCGTAGGGTCAGCGGTAAGAATGGCTTCGTCTTGCCCCCTGTCTGGGTGGGGGGTCGCTGTTGGTATTAACCTGTCGAAGACCGATGTCCTTTGGGCAGCAGGAGCGGGAGCTGAAGCCGTCAATCTTGTAAAGACCGACCTTTTGGCCGGAGAAGCTGCCTTGACGACTTCGGGGGCAGGAGCGGCCACCTTCTTAGAAGCAGCCTTCGCTGAGATTGTAGGCCTCATGATGAGTTCGCAGGATTTCTGGCCCAATCTAGAGAAGACCGAGGCGTTGACGTTGGGCGACTCGTTGAGAGGAGCCGCGACAGGGGTAAGACGATCAAAGACCGACTTCTTGAGAGCTTCCGTTGTCAGCACTGGAGCGGTGAAGTTTGTCGGCGGGAGCATGGTCCCAAAGAACAATCCTGTGGTGGCGCGAGTGACCTGTTCCACGGGCATTGTGAATAACGAAGCAGCTTGGGGTCCGTAGGCTATACCTCTTGGCGAGGCAGAGCGTTGGTTGCAATTGCAGTCTGAGCAATTGGAGAATTTCACGGAAGTAGAAGCCATCGATCCTTTGCTTTCTGCAATAAGCGAGATGCCAATTCTTAGTATCTTGAAACCCAAGGGCAACCAATAGCGAACCGCGATTGGTTCGCGAGTCACGACACACGAAGTGTGGAGTGGAAAGAAGAAAAGGTCCCACCGGGCGTGCTAGAATCTGTTCCCCTCCGAACGGCGGCCGAGACATGGAATGCCTTGCCGGAGATTCGGGGCAGATGCTAATTGGTGCTATCCGTCCACCTCTCCGAAGATGCCAAGTTGATTTATGGCACCATGTATCGAAGGTTTAGACGGATGCGTCCGATGTAGCAGACTTCGTCAGATTCCCCCTCGTTTGAGGTGTTTTTGATTGTGGGGACGCTCTTCCCTGCAGGCGCAAGCCCCTGCAGTTAATTACGCTACCGCGTTGCGGTAGCAACTTTCTCCTTCTCCAGATGGTCACTTCGTGTCGTGGGTGTTTGTGTTGTATTTTGTTGCCCGTGGATTGTTTACGGAGGGCGTGGACTAGTCCAAATCTGTATTGTCTTAGATTTGGGTTTGGGGGTTTGGTTCGAGGATACGTCAGCCATACTTGAGGCTAAGATCAACTTAAACGTTTGTTAAGGATACGTTAGTCCAGTTTGAGACTAAGATCAACTTAACGGGATAGTTTAGATCCGACAAAAGAGCAATTGGCTCTAATGTTCCAGTTTAGGGACCTAGTGGTCCATCGTATGTATGGCCGTCGGGACCCGTCACCTCTCTGACGGCGTTGAAGAATTACAACGACGGATGTCAGAGGAGTTCAGAGATGTACCCTCGAGCCAGAGTTAATTGGGGGGATTTATAGTCCACTCTGTTTGAAGGTTTAAGGATACGTTAGCCATCTTTGAGGCTAAGATCAACTTAAACGGGACCGTTTAGATCCGACAAAAGAGCATGCGGGGGCTCTATTGTTCTAGTTTAAGGACATTGCGGTCCATGGGTAGTTTAAGAACGTTGCGGTCCATTGTTAGTTTTAAGACATCTCGGTCAAGGTTAAGGACGTCGTAGTCCATGGGTTTAAGGACCCCACAGTCCATTGTTAGTTTTAAGACATCTCGGTCAAGGTTAAGGACGTCGTAGTCCATGGGTTTAAGGACCCCACAGTCCGGTATGTGCTCTGGATGCTTCATACGGGTTCATTGCCGTGCTCTGCGAGGACCAGGCTCCGCTCTGGATGCTTCACACGGGTTCACTGCCGTGCTCTGCGAGGACCAGGATCCGCTCTGGACGTTTTCCACGGGGTCAAAGAGTGACATTATCCGCGTTCCACGTGACCAGGAATTTTGGATTAAACACGGGTTTAAGGACCCCGCGGTCCATATCAATGTGTGGTCGTCGGGACCCGTCACCTCTTTGAAGACATTGAGGGATTACAATGCCAAGTATCAAAAGAGTGAAGAGATGTACCCTAGAACCGGAATGGCTTAAATAGTCTTTGACCCAATTTGGGATCAAGACCGATTAATTATGTTATGAGCCCAATTGCCCAGTTAATCACAAGTTGAGGACTAATGGCCATCTTGGGCTAAGTCCAATCAGGAGAGGCTTTGCCTCCATCCATTTAGCCAATTGGGCCAAAGCCTAGTGTTAAACACTACAGAACAATCAGTGTTGAACACTGGGAACGAGGTTGACAAGTAAGTGTTTAACACTAAAAGATAATCGGTGTTAAACACCAGCAACAAGGCTTTTCAAGTTAGTGTTAAACACTAAAACAGATCAGTGTTGAATACTGCAAATTAAGCTTTTTGATTAGTGTTGAACACTAAGGCCCAACAGTGCTTTAACACTGGGTTCGAGAGTTTCAATTTGGTGTTAAACACTAAGGCAAGAGGGGTCACGTGGCAACACGTGAGAGCGCCCTCCCTTCATTTATTCTGCTGAGATTATCGCGTCTTTCAGAGCATCACGTGCCATCACGTGATGGGCATTCAAATGCCTGTGTATTAAAGCTTCTGTCAAGGGTCACGTGGGTCACGTGGGGTGCTGCCTCAAAGGGGTTTTTTGTAGATCTCCTGGGGGGGTCACGTGGTGACACGTGACCCTGCCTCTATGTATATTGTTTAGAGGATCTGTTAATCTTTTCCAGGAATTAAATTCCTCGTAGGGTTAAACCCTGACAGTAATTTCAGAGGAATTAAATTCCTACTTCCTTTTGAAGGTTTATATTCTGAATAGAGTTGAACTCTGAATTTTCCGTAGGAATTAAATTCCTCATACATGTGAAGAACCAAATAGGGTTAAACAAAAGCTTTTTAAGGAATTTGAACTTCCATCCTTTGTTAAATTATGATTAAGGGAATTAAATTCCCGCTGCTTCAACAGAACTAAGTTCTTAATTAGGGTTAAACCCTGTCTCTTTTGTTCTGAAGGAATTAAATTCCCATAACACAGGGTCAAGCCCTAGTTTTATTTTAAAGGAATTAAATTCCTATAGTTCTGTGAGAATTAAATTCTCGTGCTTCCATTCCCTCTCTATGTTTTGGATCTGCATGGCAGGATCTCGACCCATTGAGAATTAAATTCTCAACTTCAAGGGGAGATGTGCACTTTGCGGATCTTCTATCAAAGAGAGAAGAAATATGTTCTTCTGTTTTATATATCAGAGTTAAACTCTGTTGAGAATTAAATTCTCTTTCTTTTAAAAAGCCTTCCCTTTCTTACCTAGGGTTTTCTTTTGCAGAAGATCCAAGTTCCTCGAAGTATCAAGGCTCTCTCTTTCTTTTCTTTTCTCTGCGTGTATATCTCTCTCTCGTATCTCTTGGCTCCTATTTATAGGAGAAGCGGCCGAATCAATCAGTTTTTGACGAATCTTCATTGAGAGATTTGATTTGCATCCATCATTCGTTTTGGACCTTTGGATTATTAGGTGAATTTTATTCACCATTGGATTTCAAATCCAGGGATTCCCCTTTGCTATTTCGGTTAGATTTAAAGGGGAAATCTTTCCAAACCCGAGATTTTCCCATAGATAAATCACCTCTGAATCTTCAATTCGATTGGTTCCAGATAATCGCTTTCCTTTGGAAAGATTTGAATCTTCTTCAGAATTTAATTCTGTTAACAAAATGGGCTTTGAAAGCCGGTCACGTGTGACCACGTGACCCTTGGTCACGTGTGGACACGTGACCCTCTTTGGAATGAGCCTCCCTCCTTCTTTTTGCGCTGTCTTCTGGTTGCTGCTTAACCGTCACGTGCCACCACGTGACCCCCGGTCACATGTGAGCACATGACCCCCGGTCACGTGTGAGCACGTGACCCTTGTTTGGATTCTTTTTCTTGGTTTAACTGGAGAACAATTCTGATGTTTTGAGCGTCACGTGCCAACACGTGACCCCTGGTCATGTGGGAGCACGTGACCTCTTTTGAAGCTTTTTCCTTGATTTGATCAGGGATCCGGTGTGCCTTTGACGCTTGTGTTGGGGTAAAAATTTACACCCCCGTTGACCGAGTCAAAGTCAAGGTCAACCCCAAGCCAGGTGGGCCCAAGCCCAGGTCAAGCGGGCCCATGCCCAAGTCGAGCCCGCAGCCAGCCTCCCACATGCCAACAACAAAATCATGTAATAAATAATTTTTATGTAATTGTTTATGCATGAATGTAAAAAAAAAAATGGGCATAAAGCCAATATTTTGTAAGCCCATGGCTTATGTGCAAAAATGAAATGGCACATGTGCCATGGGATGGCTAAAATGCCATTTTTGTAAAGCCCAAGGGGCTATATGTAAATATGTAAGCCTATAAAAGGCAAAATGATGATGAATAAAAAAACACTTTTCATTCTCTCCAAAAAAATTAGATCTGAGATCTTTCTTCTTCTCCAAGGTTCTAAAACCTTCTCATTTCTTTTGAATTAAATCAAGAGTTTTACTCTTTCTTTCCCAAAACTAAGTGGTTTTCCACCACAAAACCCACAAAGGGGAACTCAGATCTCCCATCAGATCTCAAAAAGGAGTGATTTTTAAAATCTCCTACTTCTTGATCTTCAAGATCCGGCCAAACAACGGGAGGAAGAAGAAGAACCCCCTTTATCAGCTTCAAAACATCATAGGAGTTTAACTCCATACATATATACATAATAAATACTTCATTTCTAAAGCACAGCTTCTGTTCTTAGGCTAAAAGCCTCTTGAGCCTCTCCTGCGCGCAGCGCAAGTGCGCAAGGCGCCTGCGTGCCGACACGTGGCGCGCGCGCTTGCGCACCTGCGCGCTTGGGCAAGGCACCCGCGTGCCCACACGTGGCGCGCGCGCTTGCGCACCTGCGCGCTTGCGCAAGTGCGCAAGGCGCCCGCGTGCCGACACGTGGCGCGCGCGCTTGCGCACCTGCGCAAGTGCGCAAGGCGCCCGCGTGCCGACACGTGGCGCGCGCGCTTGCGCACCTGCGCGCAGCACCTAAGCGCACAGCGCCCAAGGCCCCACGCATCCCTTGGATGCCTTTTCCCCCTCTTTTTATGTATATACATATATATATACATATGTATATAAATTTATACACACACATACTCCGCAACATTCTCCCCCTCTAAAAAATTTTCAGGCCGGGGCGCTGCCCCGAACCCCGCAAGGGGGCTGTTAGCCCCCTTGACCCCCAGCCCGGTATCCGGGTAGCGGGACCCCCGTAAAAAAAACTCTGCGTGGCTCCCGATATATCCAAATCCCCCTTTCAAAACACAACACACGTACACTGCACATTGAGTTCGCATGACCATTTTTTTTAACCCGTTAATCGGAGGTTCCCTCGCCCCAAAGGCTAGGGGTAATTAACGGCAGCTTAGTCCGCGGCTGCCGGAGATTCGGATCCCCACAATCATTAAACCCCGGCCTACTCCAGGCAGGGGGAATCTGTAGTACGCCTGACAAGCGCGCGCGTATTCCCATCTCAATGGGGTGACGAAAAACACCCTGCAGCTTGCATTTAAATGTCACGTGCCGACACGTGACCCTGGTCACACGGGAGCATGTGACTCTTTCTGAAGCCCTTCTCTTCGATGTAGTCAGAAAACTGAACTTGCCTTGATGATACGTTTAGGTGTCACGTGCCCACACGTGACTGCTGGTCACGTGTAAGCACGTGACCCTTTTCTGAAGCTTTTCCCATAAGCTTTCCTGATTTTAAATCAGGAAACATGGGTATCCCTGGTTTGGCTTTTCCCCGTGTTTGAAATCTTCATACTGCACAGAAGTCTTCCAGAATATCTGCAGATTTCCAAGTCTAAGATTGCATTATCTTTTTCACTTTTGACTTCTCTCTCCCTCGAGCTCCGCGCACCCATTGATTCTTGTGCAGTCCCCCTCGTGCTCTGTGCTTGTCCCAGACACGAATGACCACTGTCACATGTCTTGTATCTGGAACCGGTACTCGGCACTGGACGGATATGGATGGCTAGAACCCGGCTTTTATCTGCTGTGACAGATGTTCTGTATTTTGACGTAACTGTGGAGATTTTGTCTTGATTTACACTATTTGGACTGGAAACCTGTAATCTGTAAACATGTAACAAACACGGATTAAAAGCACCTACCTATAAACACACGAGCGTAAGAATGGGCGGTATAAAATGCAATATTCTGATATGAACAGGCGCCGAGCAATCTTCAGGCAATGTGAGTCAACTAGGGCAAAGTGCCGGCCATAAGAGAGCCCTTCCTATTTATACACTCCATGAAGAGGCATCCAACGGACCAAATCGGTTCCCGCCAAAGCGAAGCGTCGCGCCTAGCAGATGTCTGTTCCCCTCCGAAAGACGCGGCGGAGACGCGGCGAACGTCTTGCCTGAAATTCGGGGCAAATGCTAATTGGTGCTATCCTTCCACCTTTCTGAAGATGCCAAATTGATTTATGGCACCGTGTATCGAAGGTTTAAACGGATGCGGCCGATGTAGCAGACTTCGTCAGATTCCCCCTCATTTGAGGGGTTTTTTTATTGTGGGGACGCTCTTCCCTGCAGGCGCAAGCCCCTGCAGTTAATCACGCTACCGCATCGCGGTAACAACTTTCTCCTTCTCCAGATGGTCACTTCGTGTCGTGGGTGTTTGTTTTGTGTTTGGTTTCCCGTGGATTGTATACGGAGACTAAGTTATGTTGTTGCCCGTAGGGTGTGGACTAGTCCAAATCCGTAGCTTTCTTAGATTTGGGTTATGGGGGTTTGGGTTTAAGGATACGTTAGCCTCATTTGAGACTAAGATCAACTTAAACGTTTGTTAAGGATACGTTAGTCTTTTAGACTAAGATCAACTTAACGGGATCGTTTAGATCCGACAAGAGAGCAATTGGGCTCTGTTGTTTAGTTTAGTGACATTGCGGTCGATAATTAGTTTAAGGACATTACGGTCCATTGGTAGTTTAAGGACATCTCGGTCCAATGTTAGTTTTAAGACATCGCGGTTGAGGTTAAAGACATCATAGTCCGTGGATTTAAGGACCCCACAGTCCGATGTTAGTTTTAATACATCACGGTCGAGGTTAAGGACATCATAGTCCATGGGTTTAGGGACCCCACAGTCCATTGTTAGTTTTAAGACATCACGGTCGAGGTTAAGGACATCATAGTCCATGGGTTTAAGGACCCCACCGTCCGATGTTAGGTTAAAGACATTACGGTCGAGGTTAAGGACATCATAGTCCATGGGTTTAAGGACCCCACAGTCCGATATTAGTTTAAAGACATTACGGTCGAGATTAAGGACATCATAGTGTCTGGGTTTAAGGACCCCACAGTCCGTAGTAATGTGTGGTTGTCGGGATCCGTCATCTCTCTGACGACGTTGAAGGATTACAACAACAAATATCAAAGGAGTGAAGAAATGTACCCTTGAACCAAGGTGAGTTGGTTGAAAGAGCAGATGTGCTCAATTCAAAATAAGTTGAGGACTTATGGCCAGAATTGGGCTAAGTCCAATTAAAATGTTTTAACATTTTATTTTTTTGTTCTGGCTGTTAAGCCTTTATCTGGGCTCGGCCCTTTTAATAATGCTAAGCATTGAGTTTTGACATATTTTGTCTAGATCAGAACAAATTGTGTTCTGACAGTGCGCCATGTGGCACGCCAGGCGCTTTGCGCCAGTCAAAGAGCGCATTGCGCTTCTGTCGGGCAGCGCACACGAAGAGGACACGTGTCGCGCTTAGTGCTAGTTTGTTAGTGCATTGCGCTTTTAGTTTATGAGCACGTTGCGCTAGTCTGTTGGCACACCAGTGAGTGACACGTGGCGCGCTTGGCGCTGAGCGCCAGCCCATGAGCGCAGTGCTCTGTTTTAGAAGCGCAAAGCGCAGATTGTGTCTCTGGTTGACACGTGGCAGGTTTTGGCGCTGAGCGCCAGTCCAATGAGCGCAAGGACGCAATTCATGAGTGCAAGGCACTTTTCAATAGCGCAAGGCGCACCTGATCAATTTTAAAATCAAAGAACAAATTTTATGTTCTTCTTAAAGGAGGCTTTGCCTCAAGATTCAATAACAAAAGTTCTTGTTTTTATAAAAGGCTCTGCCTTTATAGATCAAAAGATCTGTGAATGAAGTAAAATACTTTTTTTAGTTTTTTTTTATGATTAGATCTTTTTGCTATTTTCTTTTTTATTAAAGATCTTGGTCTTTTTCTTAGATCTCTGATCTTTTTAGAAGATGGTTCTTCTTTTTACGAGATGGTTTCATCTCTATTATTCAAGAACATAGTTCTTTTTTTTACCTTGAAGAAGAAGAAAAATCTTCTTTTTTCTAAGAGCTTGCTCTTTTTTGCAGAGGGTTTTTCTCTCTCTTTTCTTCTGTCTTCTGTATGTCTCTCCCTCCTTTAGACTTGAAGTCTAGGGTCCTTTATATAGGGCCAAATGATTTGTTAAATCAGTTTTGAGAGATCTTTCTCTGATTGATTTGGGAATATTTCCCACCGTTGGATCTTTGATCCTAAGGTTTCTGTTTTACAGAAGATAATCTTCTTGTTTCAATAAGATTGAAAAATCTTTCCATAACAGAATTTTAGTTTTGATTAATTAATAATTTATTATTAGTAGATCTTTTGATCTGACGGTGGGGGAATTTTTAATTCCAGCGCTGGCGTACCTTGCACTAGCGCATCTACGTTCGACACGTGGCGCGCATGGCGCGCAGCGCAACTGCGCTAGCGCACCCGTGTTTGACACGTGGCACGCAGTGCAGAGCGCTGGATCTGAAGCGTTGCTTCATTTTTTGAATTTTGAATTTTGAAACAGAGCTTTGCTCTGATTGAGGGTGCGCTGCCTAGGGCACAGCGCCCCTGGCGCCAGCGCGTTTGCGCTTGACACATGGCGAGCAGCGAGCAGCGCGCAGCACGCAGAATCTGAAGCGTTGCTTCAATTTTTGAATTTTGAAATTCAAAACAGAGCTTTGCTCTGATTGGGAGAAACAATGTCAGGGCTCCACGTGGCGATCGTCCATTAGACACGTCTCCTCACTGCAGGATTTGGTGACGATTCCTCACGTCCCACCACCCAGCGGCAGACACGTGGCACGTAATCCAACCGGCGGGCGAACGAAACGGCGCCCCCTCTTTAAATGCGCAATCATTTCGCTGATCCGCTGACCTCACCAAAGACACGCATGAGAACTGAGGCATTCCGTAAGCCGCCACGTGGATCCAGCGACCCAAGAAGCGCCGCCGCCAAATGTCCCGCCGTCGTTGGGTAGCCCCTCACAGGGAAATCTTCGGCTGAGTCATGAAAAGCCGGGCTTACCACTCTCGACCCTGACCCATAAATAGACCAGGGTGAGAGTGGGGGGATGATGATGGGGCTCATGAACGGGAACACCCCAGATTGCGACACGTGGGAGATGACGTGTCGTCAGCGCATACCCTCTGGACCCCTGGGGCTACGACGGGGAATCAGTGCGACACATTACGAGTCTTCCTTGGGACCACGTGACGAGGTGGTACCTGACCTCTCGGAAGAGCCTCCCTGGAGTACCCACCATATGCGCTCAGAAAGCCAAGACCCCTCGGCCTCCTCGCTCGACTCCGAGCAGATACAAAGCTGAGCATCCTCGGCTTTCTTGCTCGACTCCGAGCAGATACAAAGCTGAGCATCCTCGGCCTCCTCGCTCGACTCCAAGCTACCCACCAAGCTGAGATTCCTCGGCCTCCTTGTCCAACAGGGAACATAGAGCCCAAGCGCTTCCGTAACGTCTCCGCGTATTTCGTCAGAACGAGATTTCCACCGATCCACGTTCGGCATCCCATTCTGGCACGTTCCTTCATCAACGTGCGTATCTCGCTATTAATAGGCGTGTCTCGCCATCAACGCGAACGTGCCGTTAGGGGCGTAACGGACGGCGGGAATCTCACGCAGGATCGCCCCTACGCGACCGCTATATAAACCCCCTCTTCCAGACGATTCAGGTAAGCCAAAATCAATTCCAATACACCGCTACCCTGCCTTTATACCTCGGTACTTACTTGATCGTCGGAAGGTCCTATAGTGGTCACCCACCCCGGGACTTCCCATGCAGGTAGCTCAGCGTCAACACCAACCCATTGAGATCCTGATGATGCTCTATATTGGCGACCTTCCAGATCAGGACACGTGGCAGATGACGTGTCCCAGAACTCAGAAGAGAGGGCCCATAGGGGCCGATCAGGCCACCCCTGTACCCGACCTACAAGCACAAAGCTGGCACCTCAGAGCCCCCTGCAAATTGGCCTCCTCGGCCTCTCAGCTCGCCTCCGAGCTACCGCAGGACCAAGATACCTCGGCCCTCTCGCTCGTTCCCGAGCTCTCCCACCGAGGCAATCTTCCTCGGTCCCTTCGACCGACCAACTCCATCACTCACAGGCGTAATCGCCGCTCCGCAAATCTCGCCATGCGCAGATTCTCCGCCAGCAACATCCCACATTCCACGCCATCACGATCCCCATTAATGGGCGATCCGCTCTTTACGCGGGCGTGATGTCGGGAGCGTAATAGCCGGCGAGATTCTCGCGCCTTCTACTGCGTGCTGCCGCCACTATATAAACCCCCATCACAGAGGGGTCAAGTAAGCCATTTTATACTCTTTTAAGCCGTTACTCTGCTCGGATCTCATCATTAACTTGATCGTCGGAGGGTCCTTGGTGGTACCAAACCACCCCGGGACTTCTTTGCAGGTACTCGGCACCGATCTCCTCATATCACCTCTTCCACCAAAACCCATTGAGACCCACACGCAACGAAAGGTAACCACCTAAGTCCATCAGGAGATCAGCGGAAGACAACATCTGACGGAGACCCGAAAAGGACCTCCATCAGTTGGCGCCGTCTGTGGGAAACGAAACTCCACAAAAACAAAAGTTGGCATTCCGATCTCCGTCCACATGGCGCGCGATCACCCTGAAGATCCAGATATCAGCCGTCGCCTCCCCCTCATTGGGGGCACGGATGAACCTCCTCCGGCGACCGTCATCAACGCCCTCGCCGGCCGATAGACCGACTAAAGTCCAAACGGCCAGGCCAGGGCCCTAGATCGCCGCTCCCCCGCCTCCAGAAGACTCTGCCCTCGTCGGCACGGCTGACCACCGGCAGGCTACGTCCTATGGCCACAGATCTCACGGGCCGATACTCGTCCGCTGGGCGATCATTGAGCCTCCTCCGGCGGAATCGAAACGACGCGGCCCTGGCGCTTCGCCTCCCTACACAATCGATGCGCGTGCTACGCGCACGTTCACCGCGACCGTTCCTGTTCTCCATACCTGCAAATGGATGGTTGGGCGAAACCTCATGAAGAATCAGCCGAGCAGCTATCCTGCTCGGTTATCCCTGGCCGGTAGCTTCCTTACTCGCAACGCCAGGGATCAAAGTCCTCCGTAGAGGCAGCCGAGCAGCTTCTCTGCTCGGCTATCCCTGGCTAGTAGCTTCCCTACTCGCAACGCCAGGGATCAAAAGTCCTCCCAGAGGCAGTCGAGCCCGAGGATCTCTCGCTCGGCTATCCCAGGCGGGTAGCTTCCCTACCGCAACTCCAGGGATCAGAAAGTCCTCCCAGAGGCAGTCGAGCCCGAGGATCCCTCGCTCGGCTATCCCTGGCGGGTAGCTTCTCTACCGCGACGCCAGGGATCAGAAAGCCCTCCCAGAGGCAGTCGAGCCTGAGGATCACTCGCTCGGCTATCCCTGGCGGGTAGCGCCAGGGATCAGAAAGCCCTCCCAGAGGCAGTCGAGCCCGAGGAACCCTCGCTCGGCTATCCTTCAGGACACAAGCCCTCGCCAAGAGGCACCGGACAGTAACCCTGCCCGGCCAAGGGTCTTTGGTAGACTTCTTACAGCCCCTCCCGCGCTAAGGACCAAAGTCCTCCCAGAGGCAGTCGAGTCCTTGCTCGGCTATCCCCGGCTGGTAGCTTTCTACCACAACCGACAGGGATCAAAGTCCTCGCCAAGAGGCACCGGGCAGTAACCCTGCTCGGTCCCCGTCCTGAAGGATCAAAAGTCCTCCCAGAGGCAGTCGAGCCCGAGGATCCCTCGCTCGGCTATCCCTGGCGGGTAGCTTCCCTACCGCAGCGCCAGGGATCAGAAAGCCCTTGCCAAGAGGCGCCAAGTAGCTACCCTGCTCGGCCATCCTTCACAGGCCTCTCACGGCCCCTCTAGCGTCAAGGATCAAAGCCCTCGCCAGGGGGAACCGAGCAGCTACTCTGCTCGGCCATCCTTCGCAGGCCTCTCGTGGCCCCTCTAGCGTCAAGGATCAAAGCCCTCGCCAGGAGGCACCGAGCAGCTACCCTGCTCGGCGCATCCCCAGCGGACATCCTCCTGCCCATCAGACGCTGATGGTCTGAAGCCCTCGTCGTGAGGCCGCCGAGTTCCTTCCTGCTCGGCGCATCCCCAGCGAGCATCCTCCTGCCCATCAGACGCTGATGGTCTGAGGCCCTCATCGCGAGGCCGCCGAGTTCCTTCCTGCTCGGCGCATCCCCAGCGGGCATCCTCCTGCCCATCAGACGCTGATGGTCTGAGGCCCTCATCGCGAGGCCGCCGAGTTCCTTCCTGCTCGGCGCATCCCCAGCGGGCATCCTCCTGCCCATCCGATGCTGAGGATCTCAAGTCCTCATCGTGAGGCCGCTGGGTTCCTTCCTGCTCGGCGCATCCCCAGCGGGCATCCTCCTGCCCATCAGACGCTGATGGTCTGAAGCCCTCATCGCGAGGCCGCCGAGTTCCTTCCTGCTCGGCGCATCCCCAGTGGGCGTCCTCTTGCCCATCAGACGCTGAGGATCTGAAGCCCACTTCGCGAGGCCGCCGAGCCCTTTCCTACTCGGCGCATCTCGGCGGGTAGCTTCCTACCCAACAAAGACAAGGATCAAATTCCTCCTTAGAGGCAGCCGAGCGACTTCCCTGCTCGTTCGTCCCAGGCTGGCGGTTGCCTACCCACGACGCCAGAGATCAAAGCCCTCGCTAAGAGGCAACCGCGCAGCTTCACTGCCCGGTCATCCTTAGTGGGCTTCTTACAGTCCCTCCAACGCTAAGGATCAAAGTACTCCCAGAGGCAGCCGAGCGGCTTCCCTGCTCGGCTATCCCTGGTCGGTAGCTTCCCTACTCGCAACGCCAGGGATCAAGGCCCTCGCCAAGATCAACCGAGCAGCTTCCCTGCTCGGTCATCCCCAGCAGGCATCCTCCTACCCAACAGACGTTGCAGGTTTGTAGCTCTCATAACGAGGCCACTGAGCCCATCACATGCAGCGGACCCGAAGCCCCGACAAAAGACATTAGGTGATCGAAGTCAATTCGACGACCGATTGCTCCACTTATCGTTCCCGCACTGGACCGCGCCCCATCAGACGCCACAGGTCTGCACACGTCGCATCGGTCAACCGACGCTTGACACGCAGACAGTCGCTTCAGTGACAGGATGCACAAATCGGCGCACCTTCCTTAAATGCAGAGATTTTGCCCTGATTCGCTGGCAGGAAAGGCAGCTGACAGCCCGGGGACGTGACGAAATCTTAGGAGGGAGCTCTCCCCGGGCGGCCCGGCAGTCCACTCTTGGCCCGACCCGCCAGCTGGTCGGGACAAGAGTGGGGGGCTAATGATGATGCTCTATATTGGCGACCTTCCAGATCAGGACACGTGGCAGATGACGTGTCCCAGAATTCAAAAGAGAGGGCCCACATGGGCCGATCAGGCCACCCCTGTACCCGACCTACAAGCACAAAGCCGGCTCACCTCAGAGCCCCCTGCAAATTGGCCTCCTCGGCCTCTCAGCTCGCCTTCGAGCTACCGCAGGACCAAGATACCTCGGCCCTCTCGCTCGTTCCCGAGCTCTCCCGCCGAGGCCATCTTTCTCGGTCCCTCCGACCGATCAACTCCACCACTCACAGGCGTAACCGCCGCTCCGCAAATTTCGTCATGCGCAGATTCTCCGCCAGCAACATTCCACGTTCCACGCCATCACGATCCCCATTAATGGGCGATCGACTCTTTACGCGGGTGTGACGTCGGGAGCGTAACAGCCGGCGAGATTCTCGCGTCTTCTACTGCGTGCTGCCGCTACTATATAAACCCCCATCACAGAGGAGTCAAGTAAGCCATTTTTTACTCTTTTAAGCCGTTACTCTGCTCGGATCTCATCACTACTTGATCGACGGAGGGTCCTTGGTGGTACCAAACCATCCCGGGACTTCTTTGCAGGTACTCGGCACCGAACTCCTCATATCATCTCTTCCACCAAAACCCATTGACACCCACACGCAACGGAAGGTAACCACCTAAGTCCATCAGGAGATTAGCGGAAGACAACATCAGACGGAGACCCGAAAAGGACCTCCATCAGATCCACACGCCCGATTTTCACTCTCAATCTCAACCGTTCAGGAGCGCTTGCAGCAAGATCGACGGATTCCAACATCTGAGGGAGATTCCAACATCCATCACTTACTCATCGACAATGGTGAAGGAGGCAATATAAAGGGGTGATGGTGGCAGTAAACTTAAAATGTTGAAAAGAAAGAAATGGTTTGACAACAATTGTGGAGGAAGTGAAGACGGTAGCGATGATGATGGAAGCTATAGCAATGCCGATGATGTTGACGATGGAACGATCAACAGAGTAAACGACAACGACGTCGCACATGTAATGGAAAAACTGAAGAAAAGGGTTTTCCCTTTGCATGATTTTATACGAGGCCTAACAATTAGTAGGCCTCAGAGTAGTTGGGCCAGGCCAGGCCAGGCCCATATATGAGCCTAAACATCCATCACCACCACAACCCAAACTCCATTTTTCTAGGGTTTCGTTTTTCACCAACACCTCAACGATTTCATCATCAATGGCTGAATCAGATTCAGGTAAAAAAAAATAACTCCTTTTTCTTTTTATTTTTACCGATAATTCGATTGCGTTGTAATCTTAGTGAAATTAGTGAGTATTTTTGGATCAATAGAAAGTTGATCTTTTTTGTTACACCCATAGATTGAATGGCTTATTTTGCTCATTATTTGAAACTCATATTGTAAATTTTTGGGAAAAGGTCAAGAAAGAACAATTACACAACCAGGCAAAGGAAAAACTCATCTGTTTGATGTTTGCTGAATTGGATAAGATCATTGCTTGGTACAATTTCATTTTTATGTCGCTGTCGTCTATCTATTTCCATAAAATTGAGTAGAGAGGGGGGCTTGAGACAATATGGTTTATGAAGCACCAACGAACTTTCAGAGTTTTTGAAATAACACCAACGAATTTTAGAAGTGCCATAAGCCCTACTTGAACTGGCAACGTTGTCTGAAAATTCTACTTCCGTTAACTCATTTAAGACACGAGTAGACCAATTAACCCCCAAAATAACCTTGTGCATGGACTAAATAACCCCGAATCGCCTTCAAGAAGGGCTTGTGCATGGACTAAATAACGGTGCTATCTCAAAAACCTGAAAGTTTGATGGTGCTTTATTAAATTTACCTTGACTATAATTTTGGACATGTTTGTTTGGAGCAAGGATATCCAAAGTTTATTTTCTAGGGGTGGCAGGGGCTGACCCGGTATTGAGAAGAATTAAAATTAATTTGATACATATCGAAAATAATATTATTCACATGAACATTTTTCAAGGTTTCATATCTTGAACTACATCACATCACACAATTTATGCTTTTGTTGATCTAAACACTAGTTTATGAAAACATATTTTATTTAATACCAACTCTTTATTTAACGATTTGGGGTTAAACTTCCCTTGCTAAAGAAAAGTTTTCAATATGAGAGCCTATCACGCAAAAAAAATATCTCAATGATATTCTTAACCATTTCTTAAAAGGTAAAATATAAATATGTGTATGTTGGGAATTGATATCCTTAACCATCTTATTGCTTGTGCTAGACATTATTGTTGTTTGTTACACACACACACACACACACACACACACACACACTCAAAAGCTCCAAAACTCATAACTGGTGTCCTTTTTCATTGAAATTTGAGTGGAGGCACATTCTTCCTCTCCTTTCTATGTGGATCCGCCCTTGGGTGGAGCCATCGATGTATAGATTATGCAAGTTTGCAAGGATTTCCCTCAGTAGCCAAACATGGCCAAACTCGACTTTGGGGTTAAGAGGAAAGAAAGAAAAGGTAGGAACACCCGCAAGTATGTCGATTTTGGAGCTGAGATAGCTGTAATGATCCTAACTTTGGCAGCAAAGCCAAACAAGAAGTAGTTACTAGTTATAGTTTTAGACCCAAGTTTAGATAATTTTAGAAAACTTTATCCATCTAACTTAAAGCCAAACAGTGTCGGCCTATATATTCTAATAGATTGTTGCAATGTTTCTGTTTTACTATTGGCTTCATCGGTTCCTCGAGAGTATTCTCGATAGCAACATTATCTTTCTCCTTGTGTTTCTGCAGAAGTCTTGTATTTGAAATATATGCTTTTACAAGTGGATTTGTTGAGTTCTTCAGGTTGATCCATTTGTTAATTTATTTATTTTCGTTCTCCAGCTAAGGATCTAACATATTTATCTTCTTAAATCGTTGATAGGTAATAAGGATGTGAGATCGCCTAACTTCTTTGAGAGAGCAAAGGAAGAGTTTGAAGCGATCATTCACAAAGATAAAACACATCACAAGGAAACTCATGGTACGAGCAATGACATCGATGAGAACACACCGATCGATAAAGTGAAAGGCCCGAGTGTCTTCGAACGAGCAAAAGAAGAGATCGAGGCTCTTGTAGAAGCCATACACCCGAAGAAAGAGGAAGAGAGTAAGTCGCCTAAAGGGAAGGAAGGCGGCTGCTGGGCTTCGCTTGGAAGGACGTTTGAGAGTGTTTGCTCCCCGTCAAATGGAAAGAAAGATTAATCTTTAAAGGCCAAGAAAATTTGGCTAGATCTTCAATTGAATTTTTCCACACCACGAATTGCTTTCGATGTGTATGTTTTGTATGTCAGTTTGTTTTTCTTGTTGCAGACTGAATTCCTATATATCAGTGTGTTAAGTACTTTATTTTCTCTTGGCGCACTGCTTCTCTTGTGGAAGAAATATTTTCTTTAAAATATTTCTTCACTTTGGAAAGTTAGATTTTTTGAATCTAAGTGAATTGGATGTCATTACTGTGATCTATCTAATTTAAGTCCAATAAGTTATCAAATTGCTCTAAACCGATGGTATCTTTCGTTGGAAAAATTTCTCGTGACCGGCTTAATAGATAGATCTCAACTTATTTTTTGGCTGATCGACACCGTCCATTTTGGTTTCCTTCATGTGATGCATGAGCACATCAACTTTCAAGTCATCTCTCTATAAAATGATTTCCACTAGTTATGGCACCTTATTTAATGTGATGTCTACTACAGTATATTTTTTGTATGGAATTCTTTCCATGTGCCCTTAATGATAGTCAGTCATTTGGAAGCTCATTATAAATACTCTAATGGACGCATGCTTTCCATTCCAAGCTGCCAAAGGATTCTTCCTTTTTTTTATTCATGAAGGATTTGATATAAATCTCTAATGTATAGTAGTAATATTAATACTTGTATGAGGTTGTAGATCACCATTAATAAAGAATAACATCATTAAACTTTATGCTTTGGAACTAACTAAACAAATATGGAACCGAGGAGCATGCATCCCAACTGTAAATGTTGGAAATTGATAAAATGATTAAGGGCAAAATTGAAAATTAACATGTTAAGTAACTACACAAATTGGACTATATTTTGGGACAAGCCAAAACAGAAACCTTACCTGTCTTTTGAGGGGCGAAGGGGGTATATATCAGGGTAAATTGTCAAAAAGTTCCCGGCCCACTCGGGAGTTGTCTAAAACCCTTGTAATTTTTGAAATTGTTAGGAAGGGCCTACTGTTCCAAAATCTTTGTGAAAAACCCCTATCCTATTTCATTTAGGCCTTGTATTCTCTCCACCGTTGGATATTACAGACAACTGGTATATAGAGGGTTTTGATTCGGCCCAGAGGTTTTTTAACAAGAGAAAAAAGTTTAGGGATTTTTACACAAGTTTGAAGTGGGCAGGGGGCTTTTTGACAATTTACCCTATATATATTTTAAGTTTTTGCATGAAGAAATGTCAATGTGATGGTGCATATTGTGGGCATCACGATAGCTCAAGACTCATGTAAGATATTGAAAAAATGAAATCATTATATATTGGTATAATTTTGTTACACCCATCCTACTACTTATAAATAATGAGACCCATTGTGCCAACGAGAAATTCATCAAGTTAAAAGTGTAATTGATGACGTTCTATATAATGTTTATGTTGTTCCAAACTATACTAGAATTATCTTATTATAACAAGAACTCATGAGTGAATGACAAAAAGTTTATCATTTTCTCATTTAAAAAATGCAAGAAAGAAAAAGAAAAATCTATATGAGGATTCTAGAGTAAGAACATGCCATGTCATTTTTTCTTATACATGTAATTACTTTTATACCTTTCAACAATTGTCAATGCAAAATATCTTCTCTTTGGGAAATAAACAAACTTTGAAAAATGAACAAATTTAATCAAAATGTCTTTAAATTAATGACCATCAAGCAAGCATACTAAAATCTTGATACATGATTAATTTTTTCTCATCACACACGTACATATTACTAGTCCTAGATAAGGGAAACTACTCACTAATCATCACAACGAGATCAATAACAGACACACAGAGTGCATGGATGTAAAGAACATTTAATAAAAGACAAGAAAAGAAAATAAATTACTTGAATTAAAATTGCAAGAAAATTAAAGAAAAGTCGCCTAGGGTTCTCTCAATGAAGAAAAATCCATATTAGCTCAACAAGAACGAAAGAGAAGAGAACAGTGGAAAAGTCAATCTTTTTATTACTCTCAAGAGAACATAACATGAAGTTAAGCAAGAAAAAAATACAATTTTCAATACAGACCAGCTAAGCTTCATCCATGCTATGAGCACTAGTAGAAAAAAGGCGCAACAGCGAGGGAAAACATTTGTGAGGGACAAATTTTCCTACAATAACAAGCGAATTTTCCCACTTACTAATATTCTCTCCGTAATTATCTGTTTCTAAAGGTGAAAAACTAAACAACCGAGGGAAAGTATAAAAAACGTAAATTTAATTGGGTCAAAACATAACAAGGAAAACATTGCCGAGAAACATATCCCTTAGCAATAGTCGCGATAAAAGAAAAGCCAAGAAAACTTTGCCTCATGTTCAAACCTATAGGAACTTTTCAGTAAATAAGTCTATAACAAATTGACTCTCTCCCTTATTTCTCTATGTACTGTGCTAGATATTTTCTGCTTATCATGCTGTTATAAATTCCTAGGCCGGAGAGATGCTACCAAGCCGAGCTCGAGTCGGGCCAGGTTTGGGAGCTAGCTAGGTCGAGTGTCTGACAACGGCTAACCGACCACTTAATTGGGAGCTAGCTGGGTCGAGTGTCTGACAACAGCTAACCGACCACTTAATGGGGCGGGTTTTGACCGGGTCGAAGTCCCAAAGTCCATTCCATGGGCGCCCAACCTTTTAAATCAATATAACAACAAAATAATAATTCCAAATAAACAAAATGGGAAATATGGAAACGCCATCAAATTTATTAATTATTACTGAAGGCATGAACAACTACTTAAGTTAAATCTTCATGGTGGACACACAAGTTGGCAAACACATGCATCCCAGGGATTACAAGCATAACCGACGATTTCGCGACCATATTGTTTGGCAAAGTCATTACATAGTCCGTTGCATTCCCCATCCTCGCAAAATACACCAATTGTTGCGATGAATCTGCTATTGACGCTTCAATGGTGTCACCATGCAGGGGAATGCAAATCTTGAGAACATCTGTTGTTACATCTTCCTTTAATCGTCTATATGTTCCGAAACCATGGGCAGTAGCTGCTCCGAACTCTCTATCCTTCAATTTGCAGATTGCCTCATTTTGTCGTTCAGGATAGTATGCGAACTGTATGTATGCTGGCAGGCCTACACTACTTTCAAATGCACTACTGACAATAGCCATCTTCCCATGCATAAAGGCTACGATTATCAACAAGTGCATCGACAAAACCTCATAAAATTACAGAAGGGTGATGTAAACCCGGAAGTTCTATTTTAAAGAAAATTACCCCTTACTACGGAAGATGTTGCATCGATCAAGCAAGCATCACCTACTATCCTTTTTGTTCCCTAAGTAGGGTCGAGAAAATGTTCGCTTGCACTCGACCAAAGTAAAATTTCCCAAAAGAAGTCGTAAAACTATTTGATGTTGTTAGCAAAATATACCTCGATGTATTGAAGATTACAATTTTTCACAGATGTGCCAAACTGAACAGCATCTTCATATGTCCATTTTCGATTTGCATCAGCACGGATGTTGATCTGGCAACCAACCATTTGTCTGATTTCTTGGATTACAGAAGCATCTTCATTAGGGTTTTCCCGACGTGCAACCTGTATGGTAAAGTCACCTAAGAAAGAATGTATGGAAGTGTCAAGCATTAAGAAACGGTGATCTGACATACTAATGGAAATTAAAAGCAAAAAATCCATTATGAAGATGTTATTAGTTATAACAATCTCCTCTGCCATAATTAGTTCAAATTTCAATACACATAATCAATCTTCTTCTCACAATAGGAATCTATTGGACAACTATAATTAACTCTAAAAAAGTTTCTTACCTTCATTTTTATTGTTGTGAAGCCTTCATTGACTAAACAGGACACCACATGAGCTACTTGCTTTGGGCTGCCATCGCAATCTACAAGGGCACATATTGGTATCCCTGTTGATCTTCTCACCATTGTATCATTATAGACTGCCTTAGCATCTTGGAAGGAGCTACTACATCAAGTGAATAGATTTGACAGACTTGAAGCATGTTTTGCTGCCAGAGCATTAAGAAAAGTCATCTCCAAGCCACATCTTACACTTGGGAAGATAAAGTGAGGCCGTAAGAAATAAGAATTGTTTCCTTTATCCGTCGTTTTCCCCACATATTCGGCAGATATATTCCTAACAACTGGTATCAGAGCGTGATTAGGGAACCAAAGGGTCTTTCGATTCTACGATCTGGTTAACGGTGGGTAACGACACCTGTGTCCTCTTTCCCATCTTCTTAGATTGTAGTTTTGAAAGTGTTGTTTCATATCCGAAAGAGAAGTTGAGTTTGCCACGACTGGAGACGAAAGATGACGTCGGATGAAGAAAAAGTAAAGATTGATAAATTTGATGGGAAGGATTTTGGGTTCTAGAAGGTACCGATTGAAGATTAGTTATATGAGAAAAACCTTCACGAACTCTTATTGGGTACGAAACCAGCAGATACAAATGAAGAAGATTGGGATCTATTAGATCGTTAGACCTTGGGTGTGATCTGTCTAATGTTGGCGAAGAATATTGCAGTCAACATTATCAACAAGAAGACTACAACGGATCTAATTAAGGCGCTATCAAATATATATGAAAAACCATCTACCTATAACAAAGTATATTTGATACGTCGTCTATTTAATCTGAAGATAAGATAAGGTGCGTCTGTAGCAGATCATATTATTGATTTTAATGTGATTACAACTCAATTGTGTTCTGCTGTGATAGACTTCGATGACGAGATCAAACCTTTATTCCTGTTATCCTCCTTACCTGAAAGCTGGGTCGCAACTGTGACCGCGGTGAGCAATTCTTCAAGGAGTAAGAAATTAAGACTCGATGAAGCCCGAGATTTGATTCTCAGAGAGAATTTTCGCTGGAGAGAGTCAGGAGAATCTTTGGGGTCTGCTTTGGGTACCCAAAACAGAGGAAGGAGTTTTCAACGAGTACATAGGCCGAGCAATGGCAGATATAAGTCTAAAGGAAAGAGTAAATCAAAGCCTTGCAAAAATATCAACGGCCGGAATTATGGTATTCGAGACCACTTCTCAAATGATTGCATTAAACCAAAGAAGAACAAGAAGTTTCAAAAGTACCAGAAGAATGATCATTAGGAAGAAGCGTTTTCTTCTGCAAATGTTGCTACTGAAGAGATCCATAATTCTCTTATATGTAGAGTTGACAGTCCTTTTGAGTTCTGAATTCTGGACTCTGTTGCGTTGTTTCATTCAACTCTGTGCAAAGACTTATAGCATAATTTCGCTGCAGGGAAGTTTGGAAATGTTTATTTGGCTGATGATGAACCTTTAGAAATCACTGAGAAAGGTGATGTTCATATAAAGACCGCAAATAGAACTCGGTGGAAGTTGTAAGATGTCAAATATATTTCTGACCTGAAGAGAAATCTTATCTCTATGAGTCTGCTAGACAGTATAGGGTATACAACAATTTTTTGGAGGTGGTGCTTGGAAGATCTCCAAAGATGCTATGGTTGTAGAAAGGGGCATTAAGTTGGAAACCTTGTATATGACCGCAGAATACAAAGACACAGAGACAGTGGCCAAAGATGGTGGTGATTCTAAACTATGGCACCAAAGGCTCGGACACATGAGCAAAAAAGGAATGAAGTTGTTAGCATCAATGGGACAACTACCTGAAATGAAGACCGTAGATATCGGCTTGTGTGAGGATTGTGTTTATGGCAAGAAAAAAAGAGTTAGCTTCTCAAAAGTTGGAAAGCCACCAAAAAAGAGAAGTTAGAGCTGATGCATACAGATGTATGGAGGTCAGTCCCGGTTCATTCTCTTGGAGGCACTCGCTACTATATCACATTCATTGACGATTCCACTAGAAATATATGGGTTTATTTTTTGAAAAATAAATCTGATATGTTTGGTACTTTTAAAAGGTAAAAAGCTGAGATTGAAAATCAGACCGGTCTAATAATTAAATGTCTGGAATCTGACAATGGTGGTAAGTATGACAGTACAGAGTTAAAGGTATTTTGTGCAGAAAATGGAATCCGGATGATAAAAACGATTCCGAGAACTCCAGAACAGAATGGTGTCGCTGAACGAATGAACATAATCTTGAATGAGCGTGCTAGAAGCATGAGACTATATTTAGGGTTGCCAAAGCATTTTTGGGCAGACACTGTCAACACAACAGCTTATTTAATAAATCGAGGACCTTCAGTTCCGTTGGGTTTCCAGATACCAGAAGAGATATGGACTGGAAATGAGGTAAATCTTTCTTATTTGAAAGTTTTTGGCTTTGTTTTATATGTGCAAATAGATTCTGATAAAAGAGACAAAACTTGACCGTAAGGCTAGAAAATGTTATTTCATTGGTTATGGTTCTGACTGATTTGGTTATAGATTTTGGGATGATCAAAATAGAAAAATCATAAGACACAAAGATATAACCTTCAATGAAAATGTATTGTATAAAGACAAACTTGTAGCAGGATCTGATAGTGCAGAAAAACAGCCAGAAGAACGTGAAAAGGCTGTATTAGAAGAGATCAGAGATAGTGATGTAGCTATGAGATCTCAAGAAAATCCTGAAAACACTACAACAGAGCAGAAAGTAGAACAGGAATAAACCACTCCTCAAGTGGTTGTAAGAAGATCGGAAAGGATGTCTAGACCCACACAACGGAATTCTCCATTTTTACATTATTTACTGTTGACTGATGCTGGTGAACCGGAATATTTTTATAATACCCAGCCCCTTTTATACCAATATTTGTATTTTTCACCTATAAAATTTATTTATAATTGTTTATTTATTTAAATCCCATTAAACACCAAAACCCAAACCCTACTATATCTCTTTTTTTCCAAAATCTTCCTTTAAGCCCTGCCCCCCTCTCCATTATTATTTCTTTTATTCATTAAAATTTAAACCTAGCCCAACTCCCCTATTTCTTTTATTTAAAATTTAAGCCCTATAACCCAAACCAGATTTTACTCAGCCCATAACCTATATTTTTCCCAAGCCCATGTAAATTAAAATAGGATTTAAACCAACCCGGCCCGCTTCTTTCTTTTCCCCATTTGAAATCTTTTCTCCAAAGGCCCGGCCCTCTTTCCCAATTCCTTACTGTTAGTTATATGTATGCCCTAGAGGCCATTACTGTACATTGGATGTATATTGTAGTGGATGCTGGGACATACATAGGGATGACTTTCTTGCTCGACATGATAGTATGCTATCTGGTTGCTCTTTACCTTAACGTGTATACTGATTGTCTCTCTGTTACATGTTGGTAAAGCCCTTAGGATCTATACTTGACTACCTGGACTATGATGCGGATCATACTAGTGGCGACATGGTAGTCCATAAGTACATCCTTCAAAGTCCCTAGTCGAGGGTGTATCGAGACGGGGCATCGATATACCAGAGTAGACTAGCGTATACCTTCTCGACCCATACAGATGGGCGATGGATGATCCCATATCCATTGGTGTTTGACATCAGGGATGATATACGGGTGCTCAGTAGAGACTGGGTACACTGGACGGACTCGCCGAGAACTCCCAGATGGTATTATACCTCACGTCAGATGGCAGTTCTCTGGTGACACTGGTACAGAGTAGTCTGTTGACCCGAGATCGTCATAGAGTCTTGTGTGGTTCCCACTGTGCTTTGATCTCCATCTTACCACGTCCAAGAGGACGTGCAAAACGGTGGTTTTTGGGTACAGTCCCGAATCACATGGAGGCAATGAGCGATAGGAGGGGATTCGTCTCTCCCGGTATAGGGAGTTGATGTTGCGCTGTGTTCGATTGGCTATAACAGGAAATCCCTGGCCAGGGTTGCTGAGATTTACTGGTAAGTGTTACCAGTAGTTTCTCGAATTGTTATAGACCTCATATCGACACGACTTATCGAGCTATTGGGGTCTGACGTTTACCACCCCTAGGCGAGATATGCGACATATCAGACGATCAGACCGGACTGTACGGTAGTGTTACTGGTTGGATTCACTGGAGTGTGAGCGGGCTTGCTCGTCGATCTTCAGATCGCTCAATACCCGGGTGGCCGTTACGTTTAGCAGACCGCTTGCGGCTTGTGGGTGCTTGATATGATCATCACCTGCTGCCGGCGTATTGACGAGTCTTTAGAGTCCTACACAGAGGTTTCCTGGCTCAAGCGAAACGAAATAGGAGCGCATATGAGATATGTGCGGGACCGAGAATGATGCGTGTATGTGATACCGTATTTCATTCTCGCGATGTGACATTGATCGATTATATGCGATATAGCCGGGTTATCGGATCTAGTGTTGATTCGATAAGTTGTTACTGATGATACCAGTCGGTTATGTGCGACATGACCAGATCATTGAATCAAGTGTTGATTTAGTGATTTAATGCATAATTATATATTTGATATATTACTTTGCATTAACTAGTATCGGTTCACTTTGAATGGATTTTCTCACTCGGGTGTGCGCATTGCATATGCGATATGATTTTGTGCACTTGATTGTATCATGTTTGATGATACATATCTTTTTTGTTAAGTGTAATGAATTAAACCTAGGTTAAGTAAATGATTAGGGTTTTCTTTTATTCATTCATTTATCTTTTCATTTGCATTTAAAAGATAAATGAGAAAAGGAAAAGAAGTCAAAAATGGTGGCTAGTTTTGTTTTCAACATGAAGCTTCATGAAGCTTTCATGAAGTCACCATTTTTGTCTCATCTCCTTAACCCTAACCATTCTTTAACCTTGGTCAATTCTCTACACTTGACTTGGGTTATGTTATGATAAGAATGAATTTTTCTTTTCTATTATTATTCTTATCATAATAATTATCATCTTCTTGCTTTCTTCTTCTTCTTCATTTCAAGAAGAAAAGCTTGACTACATCAATGGAGGATTGATGAAATGAGTGAGAAATCCAAAACTAAAGTCTACCCACTTCCTATTTCTTCATCCTCTACCTCTTGCCAAGTAGTAGAGTGTGTTTCCTTCATAAGTTTTTAGGGCTTGGTGAAGGTGGAGCTTGATTTAGCGATGCCTCGACGTAGATCATCTTCGGCATGGACATCGACGACCTAGCTCGCTTTTTCTCCGATGAAACCGACTCTAGAGCCCGGATTCCTTTTGGACAGCGGAGACGACTTCGTTGCGGAGCCGTGGAGGTGGAGCACCGGATCTACAAAGGTTGTATTTCCGATATCCCATTAGTTAAGTTGTTAACTAGATTGTTTTTCGCCTAAACTTCTAGCCGACGATCCGTAGTCGGGTCTCTCGGCACCTAGAATTTTTGTAATTGGCATATTCAATGCCTTGTGAGACCTCACTAGTGTGCCTAAGAACCCAACAGTGGTATCAGAGCCTAGCTAGAGCCTTAGGCGAAGTCCAGACGAAGTTTGAAACCCGAACGAACCCGAAACCCAACTCAAAAATAGCTCTCTGGACAATTTTCAAAATCGTGATTTTTTTCAAATTAAAAATATTCAGAAAAATCAGCAGGAAGATATAAGGTTTACTGCAAATTTCGAGCACGTGATTCAATGAAGAGAGCGCGGATCCGCGGCCTTACAAGAGGCTGACGCGGCGGATCAGCGGCCCATTTGTCGTTTTGTGCTTCGAAATTTGCACCATAATTCTTAGTTTTCAGTTTTGGTTTTCCTGGGAATTTTTAATATTTTTTCCAGAGTGTTATTTTCTGAGTTGTTTTGGGGATTCGAATGTTCGGTCGAATTATCAAATTTTGTCTGTGTGTCTTTCCGGATAAATTCTTGAATATGTTAAAAAGTTCGACCGGATATAAATACCCAATTTTTCCCCTGTCGGGAAATTTCCAAGTGTTGGATTTTTCCGTAGTTTAACGACGTTCTAAGTAGTGCAAGTAACGCGATGGACCCTCTAGAAGACAACAAACCTTAACTCGATTATGTGACCGTCTTGAACTGCCCTTTGAACCTTCGGGTTTGGGGCAGTACGGCGTGCCACATGTGAGGCGTTGGCTTGACCCTTCTACGGCTGGACCGTTGGTACTGAGGCACGAACTGAATGTTGTTAGACTCATATTTCATGTGTTGATCTGTATCGGGAAAACTTGGGTGTTCGATTGTTCGATCGGAAAGTTTGACATTTTCTATTTATCCGGAATGGGATACAATAATTGGAATTCACAAGTAGTTATGTGATAACTAAATGAATGTTATAAACGTAGCACTTTAGTCTCACTTGATCGGTTGCCACGGAATTTTGATGTGATCAAAAGTCCGTCGCAATCACGTAGCATACGCGGATACTCACCGGGTAAACTTAATAGACAGCTTCACTCCATAGCCCCGACCAAGTGACTATAGGAGAACCCCGTCGCCGAAAGCATCCGTTCGGGTGCTCGTGGCAGCGGTGTTCCGCCTTGGTGCACTTCGTCGACGGTATCGGGAGTGCGGCCGTCTACTGAAGTTTGCGACGAGTATTCGATCAGGATGTCGGGAATCTTGTTGAATTGCCCGACTAGGTATTGAAAAGAGTTTTCGATAATGAGACTAAAATGCGGGGTTTATAAATGTTAGGCATGCGATGTCTAAGTAATTCATTTGGTCAGGCATGCGATGTCTGAGGTGGTTGCGGATTCCAACTGTTGTAGTTTTACACTTTCTTTTCTGTGACCGTAAGTGTAATATGTGATATCGCCGGTTTCGTTGCTATATGTCAACGACAATTGGGATGCGCATGTTTACTTACGTAGATGACATGTGATGTTATGTGTTGCTGGATATGTTATATTGGATCGTTGTGTTTGAATAGCCGGGGGGTTTTTATGTGAGATGAGTGTTTTTCATTTTCATTCATGTAAAAACTTGTATGTAATATTCTTTTATTTGGGGCGCTTCCAGGTTGCGGAAGTTGTCACCCTTTGTATATTATTTACTTTTCCGCACTAGGATAGACCCAAGGAGGAGGGCACAAGTAACCGGGTTCTGGAGTCCATGGGAGACCAACTCGAGGAGTCGAGTCCGGGACTCCTAACTCTAGAATTGGTAGGGTTGCTTGCCGCTCTCGTAGGGGTCTAGGGGTGTGGGTTTGGCTATTCATCACGATCGTGGAATCCGTGTTTTATACTGGCTCGTATTGAAAACACGGACGTCCTAGTATATCCAATATTTCATATGTTTCTTCTGCTGCGATATCTGTGATGTGATCATGTGATGTTCTGTGATAGATACAGTATATAGTATATATGATATATTATATAGACGTTACTTATGTTTTACACCCGCGCTAGCCCTGCCCTGCTCTGCCGTTAGTTACCTAACCTAACGGTGCACTAGGGGACATCGAGGCGAATGCGGATGGCATAAGTGCACGTCGTATTTATCTGTGATGTTTAGGTAATTAAATGATGGGACTTCATTAATGTGATTAATGAAATAAAAGAAACCTAAGATGTTGTAGAATCGAATTTCAAAATAAAACAGGTAGCTACAGTTCTTGCTTTGCACAGCGGTATATGTGATATATCCTGCACCTTATTCGATGAGGAAAGGACCGAGATCCCTTCACCGGGAGTGACTCCTTTAGCAATAACTGGCAGATGTTACACATTCGTTTTGTCGTTTGATTGCTTTTAAGAGTTTTTGCTTTGCACAGTGATATATATGATATATCCCGCACCTCATTCGACGAGGAAAGGACCGACGATCCCTTCACCGGGAGTGACTCCTTTAGCAAAACTAGAAAAGCCTCAGAAACACTCCATTTTAAAATCATTTGATTCTACAACGATATCAAGTTCATTACGCAATAGGTTTTCAGAAAAACCTGTCGTAGCCCTCCGTCATTTCAGATATGTACTAGTTAGTATTCGTGCTGCGGTAGTTTGGCATTCGTCAAGGCGTAGTGTACGGTAGCTAACTAGTATTTATCTGCTTGAGCATATGATGCGATTGGATTAGGGTATTCGTACGGCGTTGTTTGGCATTCGTCAAGGGTCGTGCGGGTGGGTTTAATTCAATCAAGAAATGTACGGGTTGAACTTGACTAGTGGATTATGGGTTGTTTGGCATTCGTCAAGGTCATAGCGAGCTAGGGGCAAAACATTATCGGGAATTTCAAGTGTTGAAATTTGCAATGAGATTGCATACCTTCTATGAGATAGTTGGATCCCGATACCCGCTGCGAGTAAGAGTTGCTCCTGGGAGAGTTTTATACATTACAATTAGCCGATCAAGTAGGTGTCTAGAAAGGTGTCAACGGGGTTACGCCTCTGGGAAAACGAGGTTTACATTAATTAGGTTCGTGCGAAAGCACGGGGGACCTCCCTCAAAGTACCGACACTGGCCTGGCTGAAAGATTGGCGAACTTGTAGTGTGTAATTAATCCCGGCTAGTCTTTCCTTTTTGGGTTTGAAGGAAGATTTGATAAAAAGCAGTGGGAGCCATCCTGATTAGATAAAATAATAACCAATATATTCTTGCAAGAGCGCACGCTGAGTGTTTTCTTCTCTCTCTCTCCAGGTAGCGACCATATCACGCCTTAATCAAGATAATAATACGGATTATTGACCGAACCCGCTTGTTATACTGAGCTGGGGAACGTTGGTCCCGCTCCAACTTATAATTGTTATAAGACAGAGCAGGAAATTGGGGAATACCAGATTTCCCGTGCCGCCCAAACGAAGAGAGTGCATGCTGATGCATCATCTTCGGGTGTGTTCATTACAAAGAACTGTTTCTCTGTATCCTCTACGTCCTGGGTATATAATACCGGATCAGGATCCCAGATATGTAATCTGTTACATAGGGCTACAGATAGGTAGAGAACTGAGAACGGGTGATAAGTTTCATGAGGCAGAAAACGGGGCAAGAGTTGCAGCCAAGTCTGTTGGTCACTGTCACCCTGTATTACAATACATTGATTCTGAACGAATGTTGTTAGATACCGAACCTGATATACAAAATCATATCTATCTCTTTATTAGTAAAGAAATGATAAAATTTTGTATTGTTGGATAATGTTTTGAACATTTCCTATATTAAAAGTTGATCGGTTCAGGCACGTTATCTAAAAGCATTGATGTTCTAAATCAAACTACAGTTCTTAGTATACGGAACACACACAAGAGGAAGAGTTCAGAAATGAACGAATCCTTCTTGAGGTATTGTAGACTAGGTCAGATCAATGCGACCCGACTGGCTGGAGTTACATATAGATGTATATTTAAATCAGTTTGAATTTACATCTTGTGAAACTCGCCAGTCATGTCACAAAGATAAGATGACTATAGCTCCGTTTATTAGAAACAGAGAAAGAGTTAGTGAACTCTTGGGATGATACATGTTGATGTATGTAGGTCCCCTGTCTACACATACCAAGACTGGTTCTTTTTAATTCATTACATTCTCTGATAATCTTTCGAGATTCAGACCCATGTTCCTGTTGAAACACATGTCCGAACCTTTTAAGATATTCACAGAATATAAGTTAGAAGTAGAGAACCAAAATACGGGTATAAGTATTATGTCCTTTGATAAGATCAATGAGGAGAATACTTGAGCACGGAAATCCTGGACTATTCTAAAGGAGAATGAGATTCTCTCTCAGCATTACTCCTCCATATACACCATTGCACGATGGTATATCGGGGCAGAGCAATCACACCCTATATGATAAGGTGTGCTCTATGATGAGTACTACTGAGTTACCTTTTTCCTTTTTAGGAGTTATGCGCTTAAGAAGCTGCATACCTATTGAATAGGGTTCAAATCAAATCAGTTGCCTACCACTTCATATTTGATATGATAAGGGAAGAGCCCATGTCTTAAGTTAGTTAAGATTTGGGTTGTCCGGCTAATGTCTAAAAGCAAAATCCGGACAAGCTCGAGGCAAAATCTGTTATGTAGAACTGGAAAGGTTCCAGCTATACAAACAACAGCTGATGATTTGATAGAACCAAAGGATTCAGTAGATACCAACGAACCTCATCCTCTCCGCCGATCTAGTAGGGTTCCTCACCTGCCTGAGAGATACTTCGGTTTCTCGATGACAGTGGGAGCGAGGATTACATCATGAGATGATGACCCAACTAGCTTCGAGCTGGCCATCGAGAGTAAGACTCTGTAAGAATGGCTGGATGCTTAGCGATCTGAGATGGAATCCTTATACACCAACAAAGTATGGACTTTGGTTGCTATATCTGAAGGGTTAAATTCCCATCAGGAGCAAGTATATCTTGAGAAGATTACTTGGTGTACATAGAAAAGTTGCGACTTTCAAAGCTAGACTTGTTAAAGGTTTTCGTCATCGACCAGGCATGGACAATGATGAAACCTTTTCAAGTAGCTATGCTTAAGTCCATCCAGATCCTACTTGTCACGGCTACATACCATGACTACGATATCTGGTGGTTGGGTGTCATGACTGCTTTTCTAAATAATGTTTTAGAAGAGTGCGTCTATAAGTACACAGCCAGAGGGCTTCGTAGACAGTGGGAGCAGCGGAAACGTGTGCAAGATGCTTTATAGGATTAAAGCAGGCATCGCGGAGATGAAACATCTGTTTTGATGTGTTAGTCAAAGAGTTTGACATCATCAAAATGGTAGATGAACCTTGTATAAACAAAAAGGTAGTAGGGAGTATGGTGACGATCCTCGTAGAGTACGTGGATGACATACTCTTGATAGGGAAGGAGTTTCCTATGCTACGCTCGATCAATCTCCGCTTATCACAATGATTCTCCATATAAGATCAAAGTGATACCTCCTAAATCCTGGGTTTTTAGATCTATGAGATACATCTAATTGGATGTTAGGACTCTCACTAGTTGTAGTGAGATGGTATCAATCGATCCTGGGGAGAATCTCTGGAAGTGTTCCAGGGTGATAGAGACGACTGAATGTCAGTCACAGGCATTGTCTTTACCCTCAGTGGAGGGACGGTATGTTGGAAGAGTTCCAAGCTAGATACCGTGACATACTAGACGATAAAGGCACGATACATCGCTACTTAAGATGCTGCCAAAGAGACTGTTTGGGTGTATAATGGTTCATGAGATGAACTATGTTCCTCCCATTGTGTGACAATGGAGTTGTGGCTTATGCCAAGGAACGCCGGTCCCATCAGTGATCCAGACATATTCTAAGGCAGTATCACCTGATCATGGAGATAGTTGATCTCCAGGGTGATCGAGGTTTGGAGGGTAGACTCAGAGGACAACACAGCGGATCCACTCACAAAGGCCTGTTCCCAGAGAGAGACTTTTATGGGATGGTTGAGTATGAGATACTACAACCACTGCTACAGATGGCCCTAGTGCAAGTGGGAGATTGTTAGTTATATGTATGCCCTAGAGGCCATTACTGTACATTGGATGTATATTGTAGTAGATGCTGGGACATACATAGGGAGGACTTTCTTGCTCGACATGATAGTATGCTATCTGGTTGCTCTTTACCTTAACGTGTATACTGATTGTCTCTCTGTTATATGTTGGTAAAGCCCTTAGGATCTGTACTTGACTACCTGGACTATGATGCGGATCATACTAGTGGCGACATGGTAGTCCATAAGTACATCCTTCAAAGTCCCTAGTCGAGGGTGTATCGAGACGGGGCATCGATATACCAGAGTAGACTAGCGTATACCTTCTCGACCCATACAGATGGGCGATGGATGATCCCATATCCATTGGTGTTTGACATCAGGGATGATATACGGGTGCTCAGTAGAGACTGGGTACACTGGACGGACTCGCCGAGAACTCCCAGATGGTATTATACCTCACGTCAGATGGCAGTTCTCTGGTGACACTGGTACAGAGTAGTCTGTTGACCCGAGATCGTCATAGAGTCTTGTGTGGTTCCCACTGTGCTTTGATCTCCATCTTACCACGTCCAAGAGGGCGTGCAAAACGGTGGTTTTTGGGTACAGTCCCGAATCATATGGAGGCAATGAGCGATAGGAGGGGATTCGTCTCTCCCGGTATAGGGAGTTGATGTTGCGCTGTGTTCGATTGGCTATAACAGGAAATCCCTGGCCAGGGTTGCTGAGATTTACTGGTAAGTGTTACCAGTAGTTTCTCGAATTGTTATAGACCTCATATCGACACGACTTATCGAGCTATTGGGGTCTGACGTTTACCACCCCTAGGCGAGATATGCGACATATCAGACGATCAGACCGGACTGTACGGTAGTGTTACTGGTTGGATTCACTGGAGTGTGAGCGGGCTTGCTCGTCGATCTTCAGATCGCTCAATACCCGGGTGGCCGTTACGTTTAGCAGACCGCTTGCGGCTTGTGGGTGCTTGATATGATCATCACCTGCTGCCGGCGTATTGACGAGTCTTTAGAGTCCTACACAGAGGTTTCCTGGCTCAAGCGAAACGAAATAGGAGCGCATATGAGATATGTGCGGGACCGAGAATGATGCGTGTATGTGATACCGTATTTCATTCTCGCGATGTGACATTGATCGGTTATATGCGATATAGCCGGGTTATCGGATCTAGTGTTGATTCGATAAGTTGTTACTGATGATACCAGTCGGTTATGTGCGACATGACCGGATCATTGAATCAAGTGTTGATTTAGTGATTTAATGCATAATTATATATTTGATATATTACTTTGCATTAACTAGTATCGGTTCACTTTGAATGGATTTTCTCACTCGGGTGTGCGCATTGCATATGCGATATGATTTTGTGCACTTGATTGCATCATGTTTGATGATACATATCTTTTTTGTTAAGTGTAATGAATTAAACCTAGGTTAAGTAAATGATTAGGGTTTTCTTTTATTCATTCATTTATCTTTTCATTTGCATTTAAAAGATAAATGAGAAAAGGAAAAGAAGTCAAAAATGGTGGCTAGTTTTGTTTTCAACATGAAGCTTCATGAAGCTTTCATAGTCACCATTTTTGTCTCATCTCCTTAACCCTAACCATTCTTTAACCTTGGTCAATTCTCTACACTTGACTTGGGTTATGTTATGATAAGAATGAATTTTTCTTTTCTATTATTATTCTTATCATAATAATTATCATCTTCTTGCTTTCTTCTTCTTCTTCATTTCAAGAAGAAAAGCTTGACTACATTAATGGTGGATTGATGAAATGAGTGAGAAATCCAAAACTAAAGTCTACCCACTTCCTATTTCTTCATCCTCTACCTCTTGCCAAGTAGTAGAGTGTGTTTCCTTCACAAGTTTTTAGAGCTTGGTGAAGGTGGAGCTTGATTTAGCGATGCTTCGACGTAGATCATCTTCGGCATGGACATCGACGACCTAGCTCGCTTTTTCTCCGACGAAGCCGACTCTAGAGCCCGGATTCCTTTTGGACAGCGGAGACGACTTCGTTGCGGAGCCGTGGAGGTGGAGCACCGGATCTACAAAGGTTGTATTTCCGATATCCCATTAGTTAAGTTGTTAACTAGATTGTTTTTCGCCTAAACTTCTAGCCGACGATCCGTAGTCGGGTCTCTCGGCACCTAGAATTTTTGTAATTGGCATGTTCGATGCCTTGTGAGACCTCACTAGTGTGCCTAGGAACCCTACACTTACAATTCTTTTTATTTTAATCGTGGCCCGGCCCATTCTTCTCATCCCCGCACCCGCGCCTTCACCTGACCCGACCCGCTTCGCCCCCATCTTCCCCCAACGGCTACTTCCGCCCTTCCCGCTCGCTCGACCCACCTCCTTCGCCCACGTCCACGCCCACGCTCGCTTGGGCGTTACCCCATGACGCGCGCCCTCGACCTCTCCTCGTCGACACCCTCACTCCTCTCCTTTCTCAAATCTCCCATCTCATTCACCAAACCGACCAGGAACCCACTGCAGTTCCCAACTCCGTTCATCCCAACCCGACGAACCCATCATCGTCGACGAGCTCGCTTCACCAACCACCACCTTCCTCCCCTCTCACCGCAGCTCCTCAACATCACCACCTCCCCTTCTCCTCCTCTCTTCCTCCGCCAAGCTCACTGCACACCCGAGCTCCAACTCACTCGACCACCGAGCTCATTCCCTTCACCTGCATACCCACCTCGGCCCCCTGCACCTCAACGCCGGCGATCTCCCTATCATCGTCGTCGCCATCATCCCCTCAATCACCTTCTCTTCTCGCTCTCCCCTCTCCATCACCGGAGCTCCGAGCTCGACTCCCCTACACCCATCTCGACGCCCCTGCAATCTCCCTATCTCTTTCTCGATCTCTCTTTCTCTCTCTGTGTTCTCTCTCTCTATGTTCCCTCTCTCTCTCTCTCTCTGTGTCTCTCTTACTCTCTCTGCAATCTCTCTCTCTCTTGATCTCTCTCTTTCTGTCTCTCCCTCTCTTTGCAATCTCTCTCTCTCTTGATCTCTCTCTCTCTATAACTCCCTTTTCTCTCTCTACACTTCTCTCTCTCTCTCTCTCTCTCTCTCGCCCCTCTGGCAACCCCCACTGCACATTACCGTCGCTAAGTCACCGCCGACGAGCCCCTACAAACCACCGCACAACCACCATCGCTACAAGCCCCCAAGCTTCAAGCCAAATAGCCCGGCAATTCATCGAACACCTGCAACCGTCGGAAAATCCGCTATTCCAGCCGCCGTGTATCGTCAGAACGTCTCCAGGCAAGTTCCATACTTGCTACATGCTAATTTGTATTAGTTACGAACTATAATCTTTTAGATTCCCTACTTGCTATCCTCGATAAATTATACGACGCAACTGTTCGCTGCATGATCTCAATGGAAATCCTCATTTAATTTGACGGAACTCAATTGTATAGTCTGGCCCGTATGGCTGTGAATCCAGTTTGTGAATTTTATTGGAAAATATGACCGTTAATGACTAAAACGAATACCCCCAAATACATCCGTAAAACTGGAAATTTCTCGTATCTGAAAACGGTTAAAATCACCATAAATTAGATACACACTGAAATGATACGTTCGAGGGCTCAAATCGAAGCCGACTCGACGAACTATAACTTTATGCAAGTTTCTCATGGTTTCTGTACTTAAATTGTGACGATATTTGGTTCGGAGTGCGACTCTGGACTGCAGTCCAGAGCGACTCTGATTATTGCTTACTGTCCCGTAATGGGTACCACCTTGTTTCCTTAACTCGTATGTTACGGAACTCTGCTGTTTATAAAAGGTGAAACTGTTAGCTAGATAACACAAGTGGTTTCATTCTATTTCATCATCGTTTGCTTTTTAGGCTGTAATTTAAAAGATGGGGACGTATAACAGTCCCAACAGAATCAGAATTGACATACTAGTATTGAACAGTGTATATCTCCTGATGTACAGACGTGATTGAGAATCCGTTTGTTGCGTTGAAAACCTTACTGAAAACCTAGATTTCATTCAACTGTAGCGTCGCTAAATTCTGATCCCAACTGGGATTAAAATGCGTTGCGAAACGGACTTCCGATTCTGAAACCGGATTTCCAGCCGTGAACGCTTAAAATGAAATGGCCATAACTAGTGATTCTGAAACCCGATTGACGTGAAACTAAATTCGCTGGATAGATAATTGAACATCCTATTTATTCCCCATTCATTGTTTCGCTAAACTGTACCCGTATGATTTATGATAAATTGTGCAAGTGGTAGATTACTGATTCATGACATCCTAATCATGTGTTTACGCATCATATCATACATATGTCACTGCATTGATAACCTAGTGATAATGTGCATTACCCAGTGTTAGGTATTAGTGATGATTGTGGCAAGTACGTAAGTGTTCGTGCATGAATGAATAAGTGAAAGTGACACGTACTTGTACACAATCAGTGAACCTTATTATTCTATTGCATTGTCGACGTCTGTGGGACGCGTGTACGTGTGACTATAAGTGGTATGGGACACTTATGGAAGCTCTTGCATGGGTGTCACAGATAAGGCACCAGACACTGCCATTTATCTTGAGTATTAGTCGGGACGTGCTTGATGAAGATCTTGTCTCCAGCTCTCGTGCAGACTTGTCACAGACCGACTGGTATTTGAGGTTATGGTTAACGTTTGATGTAGACCACGGGGTGTGGGGTAGTTTGAGTGTGAGTTCAACAGAATCTCGGGAGTCCCATGCCAGCTTATATATATGGAGATATATGGAGATTTACAGGGTACATGATTATTACCGTGAGTTACATGCTGGGCCCGTGGTCTCTTGCCCTTGGGTTCTACCCTTGAGTGGAGAACACTCACGAGTGGTTGACTCTCATACTTGGACTGACGATAGGCTTAGTGACCTTTACAGTGAGACTTAGAGACTGATAAGGATAATGGCATTGATATACATTACTTACTTTGTTGACATACCTGGTATATTATTTTACTGCTTTACTATTCACCTGCTCTATTAGACACTTCTTTGGTTACTGCATGTTCATACCTATACCGTCATTGACTTACTGTTATATATATTTATTATCACTGTTAGAGTTGTCACTTGGATTTATATATTATATTGCTATTGTGTCGCTCTGACGACCTGAGTATGCATGCTCAGTGTGAGGAGTGGATTTAGCCGGGACCAGGACTAGACGTACATCGCGGACATCTTGATCAGCTATCCAGAGTTATACTCTTTTACCTCTATCAGGTCAGTTTCTTGTATTTGATTGTTTCAGTTACTGCATTTCTCATTACATGCGCATTTTTACTGATTACCATGTAAAGCTAGAAGCCGAAGTGTGACTACGGTAGGATATTCCCTTGACCGTAGGAGCATGGCTGGCCTTGTCAAGCTCTCGTATTCCGTATTTTGGGAAGCGGGGCGTGACAATTTTGATGAAGCAATGCAAGTGAAAGGTTCTGTCAAGTGGGAGTTAGCCATGAAAGATGAGATGGATTCTCTAGAGAAAAACAGAACATGGATACTAACTCAGTTGCCAAAAGGAAAGAAAGCTCTGCAGAACAAATGGATTTACCGGATCAAAAAAGTGAATGATGGCAGCACAAGATACAAAGCAAGATTAATAGTGAAGGGTTTTCAGCAGAAGAAAAGTATTGACTACACTGAATTTTTCTCTCTTGTAGTCAAATTAACTACTGTCAGATTGATGCTCAGTATTGTTGCTGCTGAGGATTTGCATCTAGAGCAACTGGATGTGAAAACGGCTTTTCTCCATGGTGATTTAGATGAAGATATATACATGATGCAACCAGAAGGTTTTCAAGTTCCCGGTAAAGAAAATCTTGTGTAGTTTAAAGAAGAGTTTGTATGGCTTGAAACAAGCTCACAGGCAGTGGTACAAGAAGTTTGATAAGTTCATGTATGATAATTGTTTCATAAGTGAGATAGACCATTATTGTTATTCAAGAATTTTGATGACTCCTATATTATTTTGCTTTTGTATGTGGATGACATGCTTGTTGCAGGATTTAGCATGAAGGAGATCAACAAGCTAAACATACAATTGTCAAAAAAATTTGAGATGGACTTAGGACCATCAAAGCAAATTCTTAGGATGAGAATCACCCGAGATAGAGCAGAAGGAATTCTGAAGTTATCCCAAGAGAAGTACATAGACAAGGTTCAATTTTCATAATGCAAAACCTAGAAGCACACCTTTAGTAAGTCAATTCAAACTTACGAAGAAGTAGTCGTCCAAGACTGATGAGGAGTGGAAACATATGGAAAAAGTTCCATATACATCGGCGGTTGGAAGTTTGATGTATGCTATGGTTTGTACCAGATCTGACATAGCACATGCAGTGGGAGTAGCAAGCAGATACATGGCGAATCCTGGAAGGGTACATTAGGAAGCCGTGAAGTGGCTTCTATAATATCTCAAAGTCACCTCAGGTATGTCACTTCAGTTCAAGAAAAGTAGTGTGACTTTGCAGGGATTCACCGATGCAGATTTAGATGGTGACTTAGATTGCCGGAAGAGTACAATAGGTTATGTGTTCACTTTGGGTGATACGGCTGTGAGTTGGATGTCTAAATTCCAGAAAAGTGTTACTTTATCAACCATTGAAGCAAAATATATGGCTATATCTAAAACTGCAAAGAAGATGATTTGGTTGAAGAATTTTCTGAAGGAGTTAGGCAAAGAGCAAGATAGCAATTTTTTTTAGTGACAGTCATAGTGCTATTCATCTTGTAAAGAATCCAATGTTTTATTCAAGAACAAAGCACATCCAGTTGAGATATCATTTTATCCGCGAGCTTGTAGATAGTGGAATATTGTCATTAGAAAAAATTCTTGGATCGAAGAACCCGGCAGATATGTTTACTAAGATTGTCACCATTGAGAAACTGAGGTTGTGCAATATCTCGGTCGGCACGATTAGTAACGAGGTGCCACACTAGGAGCATTTTTTGGGTTATGAGAAGAAGACAAGATTGCAGGAGATTGTTGAAACGCGGATTGATCGGTATTCAGCCCAAGTAGGAGATTGTTGAGAAAAATGTGATGAATAAAGGAAAAACACGTGGTCAAAAGAAAAGGAGAAAGAAAGCTTGTTTTTTTTTGGTTGAATTATTCAAAGCTTTAATGTTGGGCCAGCATGATTTTTTAGGAGTTTGTTGTTTTACATGCTAATTTGGTGTTTTCTTCCATGACATGATAGTTTTTTTCTTGGCTTTATCTTCAAAGGCTTTGCTATAAATAGGAGATATTGGGAGAGGATTAAATATAGCAAACATCTGAAGGCATCAAGCTTCAATTAAAGCCACAGAACAAGCCATCAAAAACCCTCTTCAACAAAAATTGTTGTCTCTTCTTCAATTGCCGATAGCTTGAGAGAAATCATGTATCTTGTAATCTTGGAATGAAAGAAGAAGAAAAACTAGTGCGGCAAGTGGACTAAGCAAATTGTTGAACCACTCTAAAAATCTCGTGTGTCCATTTTATTTGCGTGATTGTTTCCTTTATTCGTCGTTCTTCCCACATATTCGGTAGATATATTCCTAACAATAAGAAATAAAAATACAAACTCGGCTTTAAGTTAGTGCCATGTATCTATAGCAGTATGGAAGCTTAGTTGTGTACAAAAAATTTATAGGATTACTCACTGGGATTCCTAAGATTCTCCATATCCAGGTAGAGAACGAGTCTTTAATCAGAGGAAGAAGATAGCTTATTTCAGATCCTTCCATTACGTGAAGCAAAAACCTTAGTTGCTCTTCAGCATCCGACAAATCTTCTTTATGAATTTCGATTGGCGCAACCTGTTAGATAATCAAGATGTAATTGACAGGCAAACATTTTTAAGAATTAATCTATATAGTATGCATGATATCAGGTAAAACTAAAATGCAATTATTGAATTACAGACTGGACGTAGTGCGCTAGTGCGGTAATTTTGTGTTACCAGAAACCACATGCCCCCCTACAGTCCATAATCCATATCACATGTAGAGAGGGAGTGTAACAACCCTCTTTGAATGCAATAATTCAAGAGTTTATCAAGATTCTTTTCCCAAAATATTTTGAATTTTTAGTTGGCCGCTAAAATATTTTAATTTAGATTTTTTTTCTCTGTGAACAATTTTGATCTGGAAAATATTCAGTTTTTAGATTATATAAATAATTTCTCATACTGTCAGCAAAATAATATTTTTCGTATCTGTTTACTGTTAAAATGAGAACGAGAAAATCTGCACCGAATCTCTAAATGCAACCAATTAAAGATATGTATCCTTATAATATATTTATAAAAATATTTTATATATACAATAAAAATCTCTCTCTATCTCTCATTCTCACATCTCTCTCTCCCTCTCTTATACCCGCATCTCTCTCTCTCTCTTTCCCCAGCCGCTCGTTCCTCACCCACGAAGCCTTAACCTTAGCCGTCGCCGCGCCGTCGCCGCCTTCTTCCCGACCTCGATCTTCTCCCCTCATCCACTTCCTCCTCTCTCTCTTTCACCCCGACTACAACCCCGAGCCTAACCTATCAACCCATCACCCCTTCTCCGTCGCCTTCACCCTCGTCCTCGTCTTCATTCCCACCGGCGCCTCCATGGACCACCGATCACTCGATCCTATCGATCGCTCCAGCAACCCCCGTGATCCCTTCCAACAAAACCCCTGCAACCACCAGCTCTGACCGAACCCTAACCCACAACAGCCACCCTCGTCCACCTCGCCGGAGACTCCCTGACACCAGATCGGCCTCGCTGGAGTTCATCGAAGCAAGTGAACTCTAACTCGATATCCATTCTCTGTAAGTTCTGTAATCCCTGTTTTTTTCAGAAAACAAAAAAATATATATATAAAAATATATGAATAAAAAAAATGAAATGATAACAGTGAACTTTGAAAAGGGGAAGATTAGTATTAAAACCATAAGTTGTTATAATTATGTTTGGTTGTGTGACGATAGTTTTGTAGATATTTATGAGTTAATCGATGAAATTTATCTAGGCGGATTGTGTAACTCAGATCCCAAGTCGCACCTTAGCTGAGATCGTGCCTGCATTTTTGTACATCTTTTTCCGTGATCGCTATCCTCAGGCAAGTACTCTTGCTCTTTTCATTTTGTCGATGCAACATCGGCGATTATCTAAATTAGTTCTTAGCCTATACAAGTTTGGATATTAGAGGAAAGATGTTTCTTTCACAGGTTTATCATCTGTCCTTATCGTAACACTTGCTAATATATAATGCTGACTGCTGCTTGCTTTTTCGTTATGTAATGCTATGACATGAATATTATGCACATGAATCATGTTACATGCTTTATACACATTCGAGACTCATGTTGATTACATATATAGAACACCTTGATTTGACATGCTTATTCGTGATCTTTATTATTTATTTTCTTAAGTGAAATCATTAATTAGAGTGCTGGACTACATGCCATGACACCACTATTCACCAGTTTTATTTCCATACAATTACCATACTGCAAGTTCCTGTCTTTTCAGCATTCTTAATTAGTGATTTTAATATTTACCATAGCAACTATACATACGTGGGTGTTGGGGTAGTTTGAGTGTGCGTTGTACAACAGGATCTCAGGAGTCCCATGCCGGCAGCTCGTACCGGGCTATAGCGGTCACATGATTACAGCTCGTACCGGGCTATAGCGGTCACATGATTATAGCTCGTACCGGGCTATAGCGGTCACATGTTTACAGCTCGTACCGGGCTATAGCGGTCTCTTGTTCATTCCACAGTTGGACCCGTGTTTCCTAGCCCTTGGGGCACCACTCTTGGGTTAGGAATACTCCTGCAGACGTTGACGCACACACTCAAGCTTACGATAGGATAGTTTACCCTTTTAGTGGCTAGTTAGGTTATGACCTGATCCCTTACATGCATATTTCATGGTGTTAATGCACTTAATTACTTATATACATGCTTTCTTGCGTACCGGGCTTCACTTTTATATATTCTTGTTATTATGCTACACACACTTTATACGTTGAGTACTTGCTGGGATGTTCTGACATCCCTGAGATTTGCCATCTCAGGTTTAGAGACAGATCTGCAGGCTGAGCAGGAACAGAGCGGCTACCAGGACTTTGCTGAAGATCAGTAATCGTAGGATTATTTTCCTTTACTTTTAGTTCTTAGCATGTGCGCCCTTATGGGACATTAGGACTTTTGTATCTCTTTCGGATCTTATTTTATTCCGAATCTTATGTTTTGGATCTTTAATTGCATCAATTATCTAGTGGACCCATTTTAGGATTTCTTGTGGTTTCATTGCAGCATGATTATTAGTATTATTTCTTTTGGTATTGGATTTTATTTTTGACGGGTTAATCTAGACAGCCTTATGTGACTATGGTAGGACTTTTCCTTACCGTAGGTAGCACGGCTGGCCTTCGTCGCTTCCCGTATTCCACATTTTTGGGAAGCGGGGCGTGACAAGGTTTTGTTGGTATCAGAGCCCAGGCTGACTTCAAAGTTAGTCTTGGTTCTACCGACCTTTTAGGTTAGAAACACATGTCTAAGTTTTCCCCAGTATGTCATGCTGCAGATTCCGTTGACTCTGACCGTAGGATTCGGGTGACTTACATAAAGTTACGATATTGTGCCCATGTACCGCGGCATGGATACAATACGGTATTCTGTATGAGTAACTTAGAGTCCTACACTTGATCTATATTCTTTGAATTGATTATTTCCTTATCTTTTTGTTTCACTCAGTTTTAATATTTTGAATTTAAACCTTGTTTTCGTTGCTAAATCTCGTCGTTCGTTTAGACCTCAGAATCATGGCCGAAGAAAATTTGCGAGTATATGGGAGACGTGACAACAATACTGCACTACTTGGAGTTATACGTGGCATGTTGGAGAGTCAACAGCAGCAGACCGAATTGCTATAAGGGGGCCTACTTGCTTCTCAGCAGACCGCTACTGCGGCCCTGAACAAGGTGGCTGAGGTTCGTGAAGGTAGACGCCCGGGTAGCGTTGCCGATTTCAGGAGACTACAGCCGGCAGTTTTCACTGGCGCAGGCGGACCACTGGATGCCGAGCAGTGGGTTGTCGACATGGGGAATTTGCTGTCAGCCGCCCGGGTTCCTGAAGAGGACAAAGTGGATATAGTCAAGATTCAACTGCAGGATATTGCTAGAATTTGGTGGCTCGCAGAAGAGAACAGGTTGGAGAAACCGATTACATGGACTGATTTCTCTACGGCTTTTCTTGAGAAATTCTTCCCTAAATCGGCCAGGATCGAAATGGAACAGCAATTTATCAATCTTCGTCAGAGAGATCGCACAGTGGACGAGGTAGCGGCCGAGTTTATCCGACTCAGTCGTTTTGCTCCTTCAACGGTAGCCCAGGAAGAGGATAGGGCTAGAAGATTCTTACAGTGCCTCACTCTGGAAATACAGGAGAAGTTAGCTTCACATGATCTGAGGACTTATTCAGAGGTATTAGATGCGGCCCGCAGAATTGAGACAGTTATGGATAAGAGGAAGAAACTTCAGAGTGGAAGATTCAAACGGCCCGTAAATCAAACTTCAGGGAGGATTCCAGTTAGACAGCACGGAGGAGTTCAGATGAAGCGTACCGCAACCCCACCACAACGGGAATCTCCGGTTTGTGGATACTGTCGGATACCGGGACACGTCGAGAGAAATTGCCGCCGCGCTAAGGGTCTATGTCTGATTTGTGGTGCTAGTGACCATCAGATTGGGAGTTGTCCAAGGAGAGCAGAGTGCAACCAACCTCAGAAAGGACTTGTCCCTCAGGAGCAACTTTTTGAGCAGAGGCGAGGAAACACAGGTCGTGGACAGGGACGGGCCTTTACACTGACAGCTGAGCAGGCGGAAGTATCGAAGCATGTCGTTTCAGGTACCGTTCTAATTTGTTCTGTTCCTGCTAGAGCACTTTTCGATTCTGGAGCTTCGCATTGTTTTATGTCTTTGGATTTTGCCATGACACATTCTATTGCACACAAAACACTGACTAGAGGTTGAGACATTCACACTGGAAATGGAGTAGTTACCACCAACCTAGAGTGCAAGTTTTGTCCGATTGTGATTTGCGGCAGGGAACCTTTCGCAGATTTCCTGTTGATTGGGACCGGTAGTTATGATGTCGTCTTAGGAATGGATTGGTTGGGCACCTTTCACGCACATATTGATTGTCGGGCCAAAACTGTAAACTTTCGCATTTCCAACCATCCAGAGTTCGTGTTCATTGGAGGGAGCAAATCTCTGGGACCCATTAAGTTTAGAGCAAAGCCGACGTGCGACATACTGGCATCAATGGAGGTTGATATGAGTTCGGCACCGGTCGTAGTTCGGGAATTTTTGGATGTCTTTCCTGAGGACTTACCCGGCTTACCCCCGCCTCGTGCTTTGGGGTTTTCGATAGAATTATTGCCAAGAACGGCACCAATTTCTAAGTTACCCTACAGGATGGCACCAGTTGAATTAGCGGAATTGAAGAAGCAGATAGAAGACCTCCTCAGCAAAGGATTCATTCGCCCGAGTATTTCTCCGTGGGGCGCTCCAGTTTTACTAGTAAAGAAGAAGGACAGCTCGTTGCGCATGTGCATCGACTACTGAGAGTTAAACCGGGTTACGATTAAAAACAAGTACCCTATACCTCGGATCGATGATTTGTTCGATCAATTATGTGGTGCTCGAGTGTTCTCTAAGTTGGACCTTCGGTCGGGGTACCATCAAGTTCGTGTTAAAGCGGAGGATGTATGCAAGACAGCCTTCAGAACTCGATACGGTCATTATGAATTCTTGGTAATGCCATTCGGTGTTACTAATGCCCCAGCCATGTTCATGGATTTAATGAACCGAGTTTTCTCCCGGTACCTTGATCAGTTTGTCGTAGTTTTCATCGACGACATTCTTGTGTACTCTAAAAGCAAGGAGGAGCATGCTGAGCATTTGAGGATCGTGTTGCAGATACTGAGGCAAGAAAAGTTTTACGCCAAGCTTAGTAAATGCGAGTTTTGGCTTGAACAAGTTCAATTTTTGGGCCACATCGTTTCTGGAGACGGTATATCAGTAGATCCGGCGAAGATTGAAGCAGTGAAGGATTGGCCAGCACCAAAGCCAGTAGCAGAGATTAGAAGTTTCCTGGGACTCGCAGGCTACTACCGCAGATTTGTAAAGATTTTGCACGAGCGGCTGAGCCATTGACAAGACTTACTCGAAAAGAGATACCATTCGTATGGTCAGAAGAGTGCAACCGAGCGTTCGAATTATTGAAGGAGAAACTCACAACCGCACCCATATTGACCGTACCAGATGGGACAGGAGGACTGGTGATTCATAGCGACGCTTCCGGTAAGGGGCTAGGCTGTGTCTTGATGCAACGTGGGAGTGTTGTCGCTTATGCCTCGCGTCAACTGAGGACGCACGAGAAGAATTACCCAACTCACGATTTAGAGTTGGCCGCTGTAATCTTTGCTTTGAAAATTTGGAGGCATTATCTTTTGGGAGAACGAGTGGAAATTTTTACGGACCATAAGAGCTTGAAATATGTATTCACGCAGAAGGAGCTAAATATGAGACAGCGTAGGTGGTTGGAGTTCATGGCTGATTATGATATCGATTTGAAATATCATCCAGGGAAAGTAAATGTGGTACCGAATGCTCTCAGTCGGAGACCAACAGCGATGTGGTTGACTGGCCAGAAGGAACTCATTGATGAACTTCGAAGGCTCGATCTAGAAGTGGTAGAGCAGGGGACGCCCGGACAATATTGGCAACTACATGTGCAGTCTTCGTTAGTTGATCGTATTAAAGCTGCACAGACTGGGGACCCACAATTGCAGAAACTCCGCGGGTTAGTAGAGACAGGATTGAGAACAGACCTATTGATACACGAAGATGGCTCTTTAAGATTCGGCAGTCGATTATGAGTGCCAAAGAGCGACGTTCGAGAGGAAGTGTTGAAGGAAGCACACAGTTCAGCTTATTCGGTGCACCCGGGTGGTACCAAGATGTATAGGGATGTTAAACAACACTTTTGGTGGAATGGCATGAAGAGAGAGATTGCCCGCTATGTGTCGAAGTGCTTAGTGTGCCAGCAGGTGAAGGCCGAACATCAGCGAGTGGCCGGCCTATTGCAACCACTTCCCATTCCCCAGTGGAAGTGGGAACACATCACTATGGACTTCGTGACGGATTTACCACGGAGTCCTAAGGGCAATAATGCTATTTGGGTCATCGCCGACCGTCTCACAAAGGCGGCCCATTTTCTACTCTTTCGAGTGGGACAATCGACGGAGACATTGGCAGAGAAGTATATGCAAGAGATCGTACGGTTGCATGGGGTGCCTATCACTATAGTATCGGACCGAGACACGAGATTCCTCTCATATTTCTGGAGAAGCTTACAAGAGAGTTTAGGCACTCGTCTTCGCTACAGCACAGCTTACCATCCCCAGACTGACGGACAGTCTGAACGTACGATACAGATACTAGAAGATATGTTGAGAGCCTGTATGCTAGATTTCAAGGGATCATGGGAGGATCATCTTCACTTGGTGGAATTCTCGTATAATAACAGCTATCAGGGGAGTATCCAGATGGCACCGTTCGAGGCACTTTACGGACGTAAATGTCGTTCTCCACTTTGCTGGGATGATGTGGGTGAGCGAAGATTATTGGGACCGGAGCTCATAACCCAAACAGTTGAGAAGGTCCAGTTGATCAGGGACCGTATCAAGACAGCACAGGATCGTCAGAAGAGCTGGGCAGATACTAGTCGAAGACCTCTCGAGTTTGGAGTAGGAGAGCATGCCTTCCTTAAGATTTCGCCGACTCGAGGAGTGATTAGATTCGGTAGTCGTGGGAAACTCAGTCCCCGATTTATTGGACCATTCGAGATTGTGGAACGCGTTGGAGCAGTGGCTTACAGATTGGCCTTACCACCTTCTTTGGCTGGTGTGCACGACGTATTCCATGTATCACAGTTGCGTCGGTACGTTCGCGATGACAGTCATGTTCTCGATCACTCTGAATTAACCTTGAGCACCGATCTCTCGTATGAAGAGCAACCTACAGCCATTGTCGACCGTAAGGAGAAGATATTAAGAAACAAGATCATCCATTTAGTTCTTGTATCTTGGGGCGGACGTTCTGGCGGGAAATCTACTTGGGAGCGCGAGGACACGATTCGTCAAAAGTACCCACACCTATTTTCTTGATCTTGTAGTCGTCTTTCCAATTTCGAGGACGAAATTTTCTGTAAGGTGGGTAGGATGTAACAACCCTCTTTGAATGCAATAATTCAAGAGTTTATCAAGATTCTTTTCCCAAAATATTTTGAATTTTTAGTTGTCCGCTAAAATATTTTAATTTAGATTTTTTTTCTCTGTGAACAATTTTGATTTGGAAAATATTCAGTTTTTAGATTATATAAATAATATTCTCATACTGTCAGCAAAATAATATTTTTCGTATATGTTTACTGTTAAAATGAGAACGAGAAAATCTGCACCGAATCTCTAAATGCAACCAATTAAAGATATGTATCCTTATAATATATTTGTAAAAATATTTTATATATACAATAAAAATCTCTCTCTATCTCTCATTCTCACATCTCTCTCTCTCCCTCTCTCATACCCGCATCTCTCTCTCTTTCCCCAGCCGCTCGTTCCTCACCCATGAAGCCCTAACCTTAGCCATCGCCGCGCCGCGCCGTCGCCGCCTTCTTCCCGACCTCGATCTTCTCCCCTCATCCACTTCCTCCTCTCTCTTTCACCCCGAGCCCAACCTATCAACCCATCACCCTTTCTCCGTCGCCTTCACCCTCGCCCTCGTCTTCATTCCCACCGGCGCCTCCACGGACCACCGATCACTCGATCCTATCGATCGCTCCAGCAACCCCCGCGATCCCTTCCAACAAAACCCCTGCAACTACCAGCTGACCGAACCCTAACCCACAACAGCCACCCTCGTCCACCTCGCCAGAGACTCCCTGACACCAGATCGGCCTCGCTGGAGTTCATCGAAGCAAGTGAACCCTAGCTCGATATCCATTCTCTGTAAGTTCTGTAATCCCTGTTTTTTTTCAGAAAACAAAAAAAAAATAATATATATGAATAAAAAAAATATGAAATGATAACAGTGAACTTTGAAAAGGGGAAGATTAGTATTAAAACCCTAAATTGTTATAATTATGTTTGGTTGTGTGACAATAGTTTTGTAGATATTTATGAGTTAATCGATGAAATTTATCTAGGCGGATCATATAACTCAGATCCCAAGTCGCACCTTAGCTGAGATCGTGCCTGCATTTTTGTACATCTTTTTCCGTGATCGCTATCCTCAGGCAAGTACTCTTGCTCTTTTCATTTTGTCGATGCAACATCGGCGATTATCTAAATTAGTTCTTAGCCTGTACAAGTTTGGATATTAGAGGAAAGATGTTTCTTTCACAGTTTTATCATCTGTCCTTATCGTAACACTTGCTAATATATAATGCTGACTGCAGCTTACTTTTTCGTTATGTAATGCTATGACATGAATATATGCACATGAATCCTGTTACATGCTTTATACACATTCGAGACTCATGTTGATTACATGTATAGAACACCTTGATTTGACATGCTTATTCGTGATCTTTATTGTTTATTTTCTTAAGTGAAATCATTAATTAGAGTGCTGGACTACATGCCATGACACCACTATTCACCAGTTTTATTTCCATACAATTACCATACTGCAAGTTCCTGTCTTTTCAGCATTCTTAATTAGTGATTTTAATATTTACCATAGCAACTATACATACGTGGGTGTTGGGGTAGTTTGAGTGTGCGTTGTACAACAGGATCTCAGGAGTCCCACGGCAGCTCGTACCGGGCTATAGCGGTCACATGATTACAGCTCGTACCGGGCTATAGTGGTCATATGTTTACAGCTCGTACCGGGCTATAGCGGTCTCTTGTTCATTCCACAGTTGGGCCCGTGTTTCCTAGCCCTTGGGGCACCACTCTTGGGTTAGAAATACTCCTGCAGAGATTGACGCACACACTCAAGCTTACGATAGGATAGTTTACCCTTTTAGTGGCCAGTTAGGTTATGACATGATCCCTTACATACATGTTTCATGGTGTTAATGCACTTAATTACTTATATACATGCTTTCTTACGCACCGGGCTTCACTTTTATATATTCTTGTTATTATGCTATACACACTTTATACGTTGAGTACTTGCTAGGATGTTCTGACATCCCTGAGATTTGTCATCTCAGGTTTAGAGACAGATCTGCAGGCTGAGCAGGAACAGAGCGACTACCAGGACTTTGCTGAAGATCGGTAATCGTAGGTTTATTTTCCTTTACTTTTAGTTCTTAGCATGTGCGCCCTTATGGGACATTAGGACTTTTGTATCTCTTTCGGATCTTATTTTATTCCGAATCTTTTGTTTTGGATCTTTAATTGCATCAATTATCTAATGGACCCATTTTAGGATTTCTTGTGGTTTCATTGCAGCATGATTATCAGTATTATTTCTTTTGGTATTAGATTTTATTTTTGACAGGTTAATCTAGACAGCCTTATGTGACTATGGTAGGACTTTTCCTTACCGTAGGTAGCACGGCTGGCCTTCGTCGCTTCCCGTATTCCATATTTTTGAGAAGCGGGGCGTGACAGGGAGATAGCATTTGGAAAATATTTACATAATTATGACATTCATTTTTTGACAATCATTGATTAGAAAAGGGTCTACCCGGTAAAGAGAAGCAGTAAGAACGTATTTAAGAATAGCAGGGCCAACTCACTGGCTCAGCATATCAGTCGCAACAATTGGTGAGGTTATGATATATTTTCTGCAGTGTCCAAAGAGAGAATTTTTCGAATGTTGCAGCTCGTTACTGATATTTATGTAGCAAATGTTTCTTTGTTCCCATGACGTCATGAAGACTGTTGGGCGCTTTCACTTCTATTATAGGTGTGTGGACTCATGCTTGAACACTTACACTAGATTTTCCATCTTTTGATTGATAATGACCTCATGGAGATCAACAAATATTGTCACTAGGCCCATTATTAAAGGAGCATACAAAGTTGGCATACAAAAACAATCACTTGGAGCATAAGGAATAAAAAAAAATTCAGTAAACTGTTCACATAAATATGAGTAAGAAACAAAACATTTCTTCTCTACTTAATATTCAATTCAATCACAGCCATACTCCTATGAACACTAAAACATCTAAACTAGATAGTATAATATGAAGCTCCCTCCAAATTCCCGAGTATCTCAGCCAGTCAGTGTCCATCTAATCTAGAATGCATTTCTAATTAACATCTCAAAAAAAAATCTTGAATGTCTATAATAATTATTATTAGTATGCTAATTGCATTGGAAACTACCAAACTTCAATAATATTATTTGGTCAAGATGTTTTTGAAAAACTTGAAAACTTTGCTTAATTTAAACGGTACTCTTCTGTTATTCCCAATTCACCTTGGATTATTTGCATCCTTACAAGTAGAATAAAATGTTATATCAAAGGCATTTCATCTCCAAGAGTAGAAATGATCAGCTCCGTGAATAAATAGTAATCCCATAAAAATAACTGGAACGTATTGTAGCCAACATTACACGTTTGTAAATGAATTGTCTATAGATAACTAAATTTCTAATGAGGACAAACCTCACCAAATCCCACACTTCCGTTATCCAAACATATAGCTAAAATAAAGCCTTCACGATAAAATCCGTTTGTCATTTTTAACAGGACTAGAAGTCAGTGGAGCACAAAGTTGGATCCTGTAACAAAATTAATTTATTCAACAATTAAATAACTATTACTTCAGTTCAAGAAGTTTATTATCTTAATGTGTTAATAAATGTACTTGCCTATAAAATGAATATTTCATCTCTTGGATATTGCAAAGAAATAGGCCATCCTCGTCCTTTTCAGATATCGAAAACCTTTTAAGGACACGGAGTGTCTGTTCTGCTGCTTGGCATGCAAACTTGCTTATGATTCTGCGTTGATTGCAATCAATTTCTTAAAGTTTTTAAGTCTGAGAAATTGAAGAAACCTTTTGGACTAGAGATTTGAAGCACAGGTATGGAGATAAAACCTGTGAAATTTGGCATTATCTGCAATGCAACTCTCAACTTCTGTTACACAGTCGTTTTGCTTCTGAGACATCCTTAGGTCATGCTGCAGTTCACTTTTTGTTTGCACCAGTATATGATTCACACTGCAAATATCATTTCTTACAGTTATGGGGGTGAAATCTTGAGTAAGTAATATGTTCTAATATTATCAAGTACTATGTTCCAATATTATTAAGTAATATGTTCTAATATTATCAAGTACTATGTTCCAATATTATTAAGTAATATGTTCTAATATTATCACTTTAGCCTTTCAAGGTGTGTGTGTGCGCGCGAGAGAGAGAGAGAGAGAGGGAGAGAGGGAGAGAGGGAAGGTTGCAACAACAACATTCACAGACTTTTTAGTAAATTTTCCCAGGTAGTCATTTTAAATGTGGATAATTCATCACTTTTCTGGAAGATCGACACCCTTCATCTCGATTTAGATGGCCTAAATCATGAATCTGCTGATTTATATGCTATTATACTATCTGTCCATTTGATCTAGGGGGTGTTAAATGTTGAATTGTCGGAAAACCATCTAGCTTGCAACCATCTGTAGCGTGGACAAATGGTATTTAAATCACACAAGAATTAAAATATCTGTAGTCTAGCTTCTTTGTCGCAATCTAGATTCTTTCTTTTGGATATTTCTAAAACAATTACTATCCCACCACCAATAGATTGGACTTTTGGTGAACTGACCGTTTACTTGGTATCAGAGCCCCCCAAAACCCACCACCACTAGAATAAACTTTTGGCATAACATAACATGTGGTCTTCTGCGTGAGAGGCAGCATAAATCGATTGATATAAAAAATGGCGGAACATAACACCGTACCGCCCCCCCCCCACACACACAAAAAAATCCGCCGCAGGCCCATTCATTGGATTAATTTTGTCTGTAGTGGTTATTATAGTACTTGGAAAAAGATCCTAAAATCAGTTCTCGCCATAAAAAAATTTAATAAAAAGCTGTAAGACGTTATCTTCCAGGTATAAAGGTAAAACAGTGGGTTGTCTTTCATTGGAGGAGCGATGTTGGAAAGTATAAAAACAGTTCTTGTTCACCCCTCACTATATAAAGCATTAGGTTTAGTGGTTACAGCAATTCCTAGCGATAACTAAACTTCATGACCACTTCAGGATCATTGAAAATTATCATGTCTGATTATACATTTAATCTTGCAATTTAAATCTACGGGAAGGTATATGGACTAACCTTAACATGCAGTATTCTTTACACACTTCATATACTGTATAGCCTTTAATTTAAACCTCTTCGCAAATTTCTATGCACGTTAAATTCATCAATAGGGTTTACACTTCTCGCTTCCATGAACTTAAGTTGCATAACCAACATTGTAGATATTACTAATGCACCACATAATGTCGGTGTTCTATGGAGATGTGCACCACAACATGGTATCCTCGGGTACAAATGTGGATTTCAAATAATTTTCATGCTGATGGCCGTGATACAAATTTGTCAAGTTACTTTGGAGACTTCAGAATGTGGATTTCTGCTCCATAGCAGATATTATTGTGGTAAAAACAGGCTTAGAGGGTGACAATTATGAATCTATGATAAAAGGTGTAGCGGTCATATCCAAATCTGTGATGTTCAAGCTCATTAACGAAAAATAAGACATGGCAATTGAATTTTCTATAATTGAAATACAGCTTCTAACATTTGAAGCTTCATATTACATTTACTTAGGAATAGAATCACATGCAATTCCAACGAGATGCGTCGCTGAATTTTAACTTGTCAGGCAGAGAAATAGAATGGTGTATAATGGGTCATTCTCGAATTTACCTGTGTGCTGAACACAGCTCGCCAATTGAGACATCGTGGGATGTGTAGAAGTACTTGTCTAAAACACTGGTTGGCGTCCTATCCACGATTGGTAGGAGACTGAAAATCGCACCACCATGATTGTTTGTTAAGAGTATTGTCATTGGTTTCCTCTTTGTCCTAAATTCAAAAATACATTATTTAGCGAATGCAATATGCAAGAATTGTTTAAGAAACAGATGGCAAAAAGATTTTCTCTAATAGAACTGTCAGTGTAGCCTTTAAAACCTGTGAAGTTGATTTATACAATTAATGTAGGCTTACAAAGATAAGTTGGCATAGATCGTGCAACCTTACAGACATTAACCAGAAGGCTAATCAAGCGCAGCATAATACAACAGATACTGTGAAAACATGTATTCATAAATTAGAATATAACTGATAATTTATGTTTAAGAGCAAACTTTTTCCTCTTTAAGTTATAATCACAATCATGAAATTGTGTAAGTTGCATATTCGAACCTGCAAACAAATACTTGCATGTTCTCAATTGAACTATGTTCAATCAGATGAATATACCTGCACATGTATTATGGACCATGATACCCTTGCTAGTTCATTCTGTAAAGAAAACCACTAAATATGGAACTCACAAAATGTGTTTTCATACTATTTTCAGATCATATTATGTCCTCATAACATATTATCTTCCTCTCTAATTCGCATCCCTACTCTCTACTTAAACCTTAGCTTCAACACGGTATCAAAGCAAAGTAAGAACCAAGGGTCCATGAGTAGACCTTCCTCTTTTTTCTCAAGCGCAACAAACCTTCATCTATCATATGTAAGCAACTCTTGTGCCTATACAACATTTGGTTACAGTAATGACTTACAACAAGATCATTTTCAAGTGTTCAATTTAGTTAAAAAGAAAGCAAAGGAACATATTTATTAATAAAAGGCTGATACAAAATCATTTTTACTGTATAGCTCTTAGACATGCAAAAAAATGACTAGAAAAGACAGCAAAAAGAATGAGAGGTACAAATAAAATGCACCAAGTAATTAGGATTCACACCTCTGATTCAGAATCGCCAAGCCGTTGGTATCATGGAGGAAAGATACATCACCAATCAAACAAAGTACCTGATCATAGTCAACTATATATCAAAACAAGTTTCTATTCAGTCATGGAAGCACATAAACAAAATCATGCAGCAAATAGCAGGATTAAATAAGAATGCAACTTTGCAGCTGAAGCATGAAGGGGTTGTTTCACCCATCATATAGATCACTAAAACTGCATAGCGTAAGGATCCAATTTATCAATCTGGACTCCACAAACAAAAACATTTGTGACTTCAACAATGATTTAAACAATTTAATTCTCATCTACTTCCTCTTTTGTTTGATGCAGTTCATATTTACCAAATTAGTAGGTAAACTTGTTCTTTCCAATAATAATAAAGTTTGAAAAAAATAATCAAAAGAACGATTTCTTAATTAGTTAATTTTGACCTTCTTAGAGCAGTCCATTAAAAGAACAAGAAATAAAATTACTTCGTCAATGGTTGCTAACCACGGTAGCATATAAATTAATCAATTCAAAGCTAATATGAATGAAAACACTGACCTTATTGTTCTTTCCTACAGCAAAACCAACAGCAGTGCTGATCAGACCATCGATACCACTTGCACCTCTGTTCCCAGTCACTTGTATTCCATGGTACGGCAGATTACAATTAGTGATATGAAGATCATTAGTGGCAGTTTTCACCCAGCCCCTACCATACATGTCTACATCTCGAATAACCATACTGTTCCCAACAAATAATGCAGCTTCACCCTCTAATGCTTCCCCAATTATGTGTGCAACATACAGCTCAGTTAGCAATGTTTCTGAGCGAATTACAAATGATATCTCCAATGCAACCTATTATGGAAACTATTATTAGACACGAGAAATGAAACATCTAGCTTGGGAGAAAATTCTCCAACTGAGAGATTACAGAGCAGAAGTTATATTTCTGAGACGTATGTATCTTGCCGGAAGCATTCTGTCACACTGTTAGTGTGACGTGGAACGGTGGAAGGTTATGGTGGCTGCTAGCTGCCCATACCAGATTTTTTGTACTTGTATTGTTTTCCATGTCTGAAATTGTTCCCTAGTCCAGGAGAATTTGGAAGATGCCAGTTGGTTTTCTAGAATCATGGCAAGCTAAGCCCCTCTCCTGGTTCATAGTTTCCTCAGATAGGAAATGACTAATTGAACTACAGTTAATTAAGGTTGACAACTGGCCATAAAAACCTTGTCAAAGCTCTTCTCTGTCTAGATGAGGTCTACTGAGAATACTGCATGGAATTATATTTATCAAGCTATCACACCGAAGTAAAATGCCAAATTAGGTGAGAAACTCTTGGCTGAAACAACTATGGGAAAGAAAGGGCTTGTTTTCAATCTTTATGGCAGTTAAAATGCTAGAAAACTTAATTTCTGTTCTGCAAGCATATTCATCAATAACATATGGATAAATGTCCAATCATTAGATGAACCTGAATAGCCTACACAGACAAGGTCTTGTATATCTCAAGGAAATTAGTAATTGAGAAACCCTATTAACAAAACAGGATAGATATATCAAAGGGTTGCCTTATAAGGCTGCAACAAGAATTGAATGGAAAAGAAGAAGAGCTGAATGCAAACGTAAAATTCTTACCGTCATATTCAGTGCTTTCAGAAAAAGACTCCACTTGCCGTGCTTTTTGGGAACTTGGATACTATGTAAAACATGCGCAAATTCCGAAATGGCGAAATGTTACTTTGGGCTCTATGAGTGACAATATGAGAAGGATCATGACAAAATGGATGATTGTCAATCAGGATATATGAATGGGGGGAACAGAACTCAAGGAATTGACCAAGGCATTTGCTTGTAATCTTGCTCCCAATCTGCAAATAATGAGATAGAAGGAAAATATTGCATGATTGATAATACTTACCAACATATGTTGATTTTTCGCAATGTTAATGCAAAGAACGGTATCAATATAAATATCCATAAGATTAAACAGAATAAAGTATTATCAGGACCCAATTTCCTATACAGATTTCTTAGACTGTTCAATTCATAATTAGAGTGACGAATCATCATCGCCTTAATTTGTGATGTTTTTGCAATTAAACATAAAAAAGGTTATACTATTAAAAAAAAGGTATAATCTTGAATGTAAATCAGTTCAGTGCAAAAGAAAACCCCTTTTAAGGATATTATAATTCACTTCCTTCAACGGAATCCTTCTTGTGCTATGTAAGTGCAGATGAAAGCGACATGAACTGTTAATTATTAAAGAACTTATATGCACATTAAGAATGCATGGTAAGCAGCAACAGAAAGCAGGATATACGGCATTGCCACTTGATATCAAATACACAAGAAACTGAAGAGCTCGAAGCCATACGTGAACAACAACATCCGGTTGTGCCCAGTTCTTGAAAGAATCTGAAAGAAGGGCGTGATCCAGATGATCTATGAAAAGAAAATGTTCTTCAATTTCTGGAAATGAAGTTTTTTTTTCTGAGATAATAGGTGGAATAAATTAGCCACCCCCTCATAAATGGGAGACCCCGGGCTCGATCCTGGTTATCCCCAATGGGAAATGAAGTTAATAATCTGCGTAATTGTAGACCAGATGGAATATCAGCAACAGCTGGCCAGTAAAGGTGTCTAACAAGAAAAAGTGTGACCCAAATATCATCTTCTGTGTGGATAGCACCAATCACCAGGAGACCCTTTTTAGCATTTTGAGTTAGTTGTAAAATCTCAGCAATTTCATTCCTGGCTTCAGATCACACAATGGGACTATCAAAATTGAAGTATTTAGTAAAAGGTTCTGTTTTTGACATCCATAAGTCTAGCCTGCTTAAGCAGATTGATGTCCATTCTTTTGGATGATTGGCCAATGGCTCTCTAAAGGCTCAATTAATATGCACAGGGTCAAATGGTGCTTGGATTGCTCAGTAAAGGGCAGAATCAATTGTTGTGAGGACCATTCTTGCAGGAATCTGATCTGTGGGTGGAGGAAGGCTAAAGAAGAACCTAAAAAATTTGCCAAAATGATTTACCTGTTGAAAGAGTACTCCATACATAATCAGTACGATCATTATTTAAGTTTGTAATACTTGCGATGATAAAACATATCAATGAATATAATCATCACTAAGCTTTATGCATCCATTCATAGCTAATTCAAATCTTTTTAAGTCATAATAAAGAGGAAAAACACAGAATTATGCGGACTGTTGAATTTCTGATACCATGAATACCTTTAAGTTTCACAAAATGATTACCATTGATTATTTGTAGATATAATGTTTGTCTCGTAACAATGCTGACTTCATTTAAATCTCATCTTACAAATACCACCGTACCATGCATGTATTCATGCTTCAGCCAGATATGCCCATTAGCACAATTGCTTTTTGAGTACAACTGATTTCCTTAAATAATAAGGCCAATGGTTGCATTTGTTACTAATTAATAAACACGGGACACCTGATTCTAATAAGCAAAATATTGAACAAACATTAACAGGAAATTGATATTCAGAACCTGATCAGTGGCTTGGCTTGCTCCTGCATCTAGAAGCTCTGGAGGCCGATCAGCTGCCAGAAACATAAGTGGTACAAATTCTTGATGTAGCCTCCACAACCTGCATGCTACGGTCATTTAAATTCTGGATTTTAGCTTCTAGGAAATATCGATATAAGAATGATCAAACAATGCTGAAAATTAGTTCAAAAGAGGCACAATAGAAAGTAATTAGAATCAAAGATCAGTTATCAATTTTTAATCAACTTTAGCACAATAGCACTTCATTAATAAAAGTGGAAAGAATTAATTGTGCAATATACATATCTAGGTAAGGACATGTTTGTTTGTATGGAAGAGAAATTATGAAAAGTACATGTCACCATTAAATACATGTCCACCCTAAAGAATAAATTTGTTTCCTTTGTTTGATTTAGATACAGTTTAAGATTATATTCTTTACCGAATTCGTTTGTTTCGTTCTCTTGAAATGAACCCAAGAAATGAAGCCTGTGTATTGACAGCACACTCTTACCACCAAGATTAATTTAAAAGCTATTTTTAACCCAGGGCATCAGAATTCCACCTATTTTCACAGTAAATGGAGAAGAATCGCATTTCCTTCTTTTTGCTAAGATGGAATGATGTCATCCATGTTTTCAAGGGAAAAACTCACTGCAAACAAACATGGGAAATGGTCTAAAGGTGATATCAAGTAATCGCTACAGTAGCTAGATTTTTTTTTCTGCGCATTTCAAACCAAACAAAACCTCTAAAGTAAACTGATGGGATCATAATAAGAATCCATATATATTACCGCAGGGAGAAGAATTGACACAGCAGTCCCTGAAGATGTAATTACTACTGCTGGCTTACGAGATCCTCTTCCATAGCCAACAGCATGATACGCAGGTGAACGGTCATCAAAGCATGATATACACGTTGTCAGAGGATGACTGGCATGCAGAAATTGCAAGCGGAGATGATCTTGATCCTGGAGCTATATAAAAATGCGAAGATACAGAAGTAATTAGAAGTATATTTATAGACTATCATGTATCTTATGAGTAACACTCACCGTCAAACCAAGTCGAACACATTCTTCAACTATGAGTGCCGCCCACACAAAATTGATATTTGCAGATTCCTTAATTGAGCAACTAATTCCTTGACTAGCAAACTAAAATTACACAAACGGTTCAACATTAGTTTTAACGGGAACTCCATATTTTTCCAAATTCAGAACCAAGGCAGATTCGAATAGAATAATCAAGTGGTTCTCCAATGCAAGATAACAGGATGTTTTTTGTGCTTGCAAATTTTGAGTAAATGTAATATTGAGCAATTCCTCTGATAAAAATTGCCAAGACTGGACCAGCTGTATTTACGATAAGAGAATATAGGAGAGCAAGTTGCAAAAATATACCATATTAGATCTAAATGAAACTGTAGCAGAATGCCTTAAATAGGACTGAGAACTAGTTGGAAGCTCTTCCTGCAGTAAAAAAAACAAGAGAGCATAAAGCAGAATTGATCATATGCAAGTAGTAACCGTATACATAGCCTGATTAAAAAATGGTATTAATGTACATTCAAAGAAAATGATTTACAAAGAGAATATGAAAGGCTATGCCAAGGATAATTACCAGGATAAGGATTATACCATTTGCATACATTTGTCTCTAGCATCTACTACTTGAACAAGAACTTCAGCATCAAGGTAAACCTTCAAAAAGTGAACATATCAGCAAAAGTTAAAAGAGCCACAACCAGAGAAAACCCAACCACTAACATCTTGAATATGCATGAAAAGTTTAAGAAGAGAATTTTGAAAGAATCAAGTTACAAAAACATATGCAAACAAACTAGATAAATTATCATACATCTTACACCTAAGCCTTTTCCCATTAAAATGAGGTCTGGCTGTGGAGCAGGGCTCAATGTCAAAACTCTTCGGAGAGAAAAAACAGTGATCTGGTTTTCTCAGACGACGCTTAGACAGGTGCCAACCGTCAATGAATTGGTGCCAAACTCCTGGTGAAGGTAACTAATGAGAGAGTGACGCTCTATCATAAAAGTTTCAAGGCCAATACCTAAAGTTTCTGTTCATGGTCTGATTTTAATTACTTTTAAAACGTCTATACATTTTATGCTCATTCAAATATGTTAACCAGTATCAGATGTATAAGACTGATACAGGACTTTGTCAACCGATACTTAAACAGTCGTCGGATCAGCATGCTCAAAAACTGATCTCATGTGGTTGATGCATACTGGTGTCAGCCAAACTTTCAATCCATGCTTTTACCTTCTCGTTCTTGTCTAGTCCCATGAGTTGGCGCCCTTTAGCATTCCTTTTATCCATTTTCGATCTTGTTTTTCTTTCTTTCTTTGCCTCTTATCATTCCTGAGTTGTCCCCCTCCACCACAAGCTGTTTACTTCTCCCTCACACTGGTCCTTAATGAACTTGTCGTATTATGTGTGTAATGCCACTCATAGCTTCTAAAGTAGATTATTGTTAGGAGAGCAATTCATGTGTTTATGGCGTATTGTTCATCCAGTAAAATATGCATATTTGTAAGGTCATAGAGTATGGGAAGCGAGATACATTTAAATGAAAACACAATCAAAGCAGCCTTGCTTATCTGCAAGCAGCATTACTTTGGTGTTGATTCCATATACCGCAGACACATATCTCTCAGCAAATATTTGATAATTAGTATAAGCCTGTAAGTTAGCTACTTGTATTGGTTGATAACTGAAGAATTAGTTTTATCAAAAAATTTATTTGATGAATCATTTTATAATAAATTAAATACACAAGGAAATGTTAACGAACTGTTTTGTAGCAAATTCGAAGCTATAAGCAACTTCAGGTTAATATAAGTTTCCACGAAATTAAATACAGTAGTAAAACAATTAGGAAGCAAGCACAAACCATCTGGACGTCATTGGCGCTGAATTCTGCACCATCATGAATGTGTTTCATCCACAACTCCTGGTGGTTCATTTTAACTAGTGGGATATATCTGCCAGTCTGCAAATATAAAGTTGAACAGAAGCAATGTTATAATATCTCACAGAAAGCATTTGACAGTTATGTGTGTGAAAGAGAAAAAATGGAGCATGGAGTGCAACTGTAGGATTCCCGCTCTGGCGAAACATATGGCATTGTCATTGGTTCTCCAAACCTCCCATGTGATCATGTGTCGCTTTAATTTTAATATCAATTCTTCCCTGGGCAAAACTTAAAACAGGAGAATCAACATGGTGCTTCCATGAGCAGGAATATTCCACAGTTCTACTCCATATTCCATTTCCTACACATGTCCACGTTGCAAAATTGTGGATTCGTGTTCATTATTAGATGAACAAACAGATCAAACTCGCAGATGAATGGTAATATCCACAACTATCATACATGTAACGACCACAAAATCTTAGTACTTTCTTTATGTTTTCCTTTCTTCAAGAAATGTCATTTTCTTTGAAACACTTGTATATTTATTTATTTTCTTTCAAATAATATACATGGTTCATTTTTGTATATCTTGATTATCACACTGCATTGCCATTCCATAGCTCATAAGTTCGAACCCCGACAAAAATATTATAGTTTTATTTTAAATCCCCAAATTTTAAAATACTATATATCTTTTTATCATCACATATTTATTAATTTTTAAGAGAAGAGAAAAGATTTTCTTTTAATTAAAAAAAATTATTTGTTTATTTTATTTTATCGTTTGTTATTTTGGATAAATTTGTTTTGACTGTTTTTTTTATGGTTTTGATTTTAGAGAATTGATAAGATTTTAACGGGTTTTAACTCCGTAACCCTTCACTCCTATTTTTTATTTTCCTCTTCAATACCTACTTCATTATTTTTCCTTCCATCCTTGGTAGAAAACCCAGATCTAAGCAATGAAGGAGAAGTAGCCACAAATCCATCGTCAAGGAAGAAGAAACCTGGGATCCGTCGACCTTACCCTCGAAAGCAAATTCAAGGCTAGGCCTACCGGTTGGCAACTTAATAAATAGAGATCAAGTTGTTATTTGTAAGTTCCCTCCTTTTCTTCTCTTGTTGCAAATTTCTCGATGAAATTTTCCATTTCGGTACTCCCTTTAAAAGAAAAAAATGTATTTTTTATTAAACGGCTGTGATCTTTATTGTATTATATTTTAGTTCATCAAAGCATTTTTCATTTCAATTATAATTTAGCATCATCATTTATAGTCAATATTTATATTGTTATTATTAAATGATTGATGTATACAGAGAATAGCAAATTAAATTTCTGATTTTCAACGTTTAATTAATGAGTCGGTTTGGTTATAAAGATACATGTTTATTTAATATTTATATTTGGTGTTATAATAAATAATTGGGGTATTTACTTTAAGTAACATTTTTATATTAAGTTTAATTTTTATAGATCAACTTTATTATGCACAGTCAATAGTAATTATATAATATTATTATAGTATTGGTCTTATAGCAATAACAGTAACGATTAGCAATTTGTTTCGTAATATACGAAGTGCAGGTAAGATTATAAGTTTATTTGGTTTGTGGATAATTCACTTTCATCAACCAACTTTAAATGTACATTGATTATCATATTTGGCATTCTCCTCTTCTCTACTCCCTACTCTCTCTAGAATAACAACCATAATTTAAAATCCTAGTTTTGTTACAGATTTTGAAAACCCAAATTTTTAATTAGAGAAAAAAATCATTTTTATTATAAAATGTGATATCGTTATTTTGGCTTTATCTTAGTCGTTCAAAAATTTCATATATTTAGGTTGACACCAAAAGTCACCTTGTTTTATTGATTCTACCTTCATTGATACAATTTTCTTATATTTATCTTGACATTCTATGTTACGGATGTCCATATCATAATTGTTGCTATATACCTATTGCTAAGTATTGTTATGGTTCATATGTATAGTTCAGTTTAATCACGGTAATTATTTATGTGATATATTATTCTTATTATAGTATGAATATTATTTATTGTTTTATGCTTAGAAGTTATAGTTGTATGGTTTGTGTTGTTCTTTATTTAAATCATTTAATAGTTAAAGCATTATTACTATAGTATAAGTTTTAATTGTTTCTGTGAGTAAGTCATATACATATAGATACACTACATTACAAATATATTTCTATTAATTACTACAACTTATTGCACTACAATATAACATTACTACAATACTACTTTTAAATGAAAACCTAATAATCCAACTTTCGCCTAATATTTACTGCTAATGTTAATCAAATACAATGACCGTTACTATACCTATAACAAAGCATTCCAAGGGGTTTAGACACATTATGCGAGATTACTATCATATAATTAATATAGAACTATACTATTATACAATTGTAATGATATTACTGCTATTCTGAATTCGGCTGTTTGCATTCATATTGTTTGACATGAACCACTTGAATACTTGAATCCACAAACCTAAAATGAACCACATGAATATCTTGAATATCGTGAACATGACATGTACACTATATATATATATATATATATATATATATATATATATATATATATCATGAGGATGGGGTAGCTCGAAAATGAGGATGTATGTGTAACGGAGGACCATATCTTGTTTCTCGTGGTAGCTCGAAAATGGGGGTATTTATACGTAACGGGGGATCATACCTTGTTTCTCATGGTACCGAAAGAAAAACGGTACATTGTATTATATATAAATCTTGAATCTCGTATTGCTGTTGTTCCGTGGCATTACGGAATATCCTGATTATATAATAAAACTCCCACAATCGAGCTTATATTTATAGTTACTAGCATTGAAATATCGAATATCGTGATACTTTAGTTACATTGCACTGAATAATACATGCTATTTATTTGACATGCACACTACCGTTTACTGTTCACGGTTATTCTCATGCCTGTTATTATGTATACCATGTTTTGTAGCAAATATCGTTTAATGATTATATTAATACACTATAATTTAACTAGTATACCAAAAATAATTATACACTATATTCTTATTAGTATGACATGATAATTTACTAAACTAACTAATTATCAAATAATTCTAAAATATACCTTATATGTTTTTATAATCATGAATCTTTGTACCTTGTTATCTTTTGATGATATTGATGATTATAAAAACATATAAGGTGACCGGTCGAGGGAGTATCGAGCTTGGGCATCGATACTCCGGAGTAGACTAGTGTATACTTTTCGAGACCCCGACGAGGGACGGTGACCGGTGTCACAAACCATTGGTGTCAGTTAGTCACCTAAGTTAGTATACAGGTGCTCATTGGGTTATGAGTACACTGAATGGGCTCGTCGAGAACATACTAGTTGATATTATACATATTGTCAGATAGCAATTCTCAGGTGACATAAGTACAGCTTAGTCTGTCGATCTGAGATCATCATTTGTCTCGTGTGAGTTCCCACTATGCTTTGATTACTATCCTACCACGGCTCGAAGGAGTCGTGCAAACAGCTTTTAGTTGGGTATTGTCCTGAGCCGCATGGAGGCAGTGACCGGATCGTTGGGGATTCGTCTCTCCCGGTATTGGGGATTGATGTCGCGTGGTGCAGGGGTGGCCATCATCAGAAATCCTTGATCAAGGTAGACCAGAATTACTGATTTGGATCAGTAGTTTCTCAATGGGTGATGGGCTTCATACCGACATGAGATATCACGTTATTAGGGATCTGATTTTATCCATCCCCTAGACTCGATATGCGATACTCTTAGACGAACAGACCGGACTGTACGGAGATTGTCATGGACAGACTCAGTAGGGGTTCAGATGAGTTTGCTCGTCGACCTTTCTTTCGCTCAATACCTGGGTAGCCGTTATGTACAGCTAGTGCCGCTGACGTGCTTGTGATTAAACCCACTACCAGCATATTAACGAGTCTTTAGAGTCCCACACAGAGGGTTTTCCTGGTTCTGGCGAAATGATGTAGTAGCCGTATTGGATACGTGCAGGGTTCCGATCGATTGACTATACTATGTACCCGGACATTCGATCGGACGGTTGATAATACTAGCCGGCTCGGGTTTGAGCCGGATTATTAAATCAGATATTGATTTAATAATTTACATATATATATTTCGATATGTATATTCTAGTATTATGTTCTTTGTGTTATTTTATCTCTTCGGTTATTCGTATTTCGGTACGAATACAGGTATGTATATACAGTAGAGTATAAACCGTATTTGTATAGTTAACATTCTAGAAGATGGACACCTCATTTAGATTTTTGCCCATTTATTTTAATGGGAAATGAGGTGGAAAAAAGAAAGAGGGGAGTATAGTGAGAACCATGCTTGTATAGTGTTGCACAGATGATTTGTTAATTCATTTGTGCAAACTATTCAAGCATGGGTTGCATTTTATATTGGAGAAATGAGTTTGTTAAAACCATGCTTTATGTTATTTTCACACTTGATGTTGGATGAGGAAAATGTATGGTTGGTTTTTTCTTCACCTCATCTTAGCTTCACTCTCCTCTTATGTTTTCTTGAGTTTCTCCACCTTCATCTTCATCCTCCTCTCTACAATCTCATGTGTTGAGAATCAAGAGAGAAGGTGGGATAGATAAACACTTTGAACACTTCACTACATCCTAAGCACTCCAGATTAGCAACCTATTGTCTCTAGTTGCTTCACTTGATCTTTGGTGCAGAGCTAGAGCCATGAGCTACATTTCTCGGTGGATTATCTTTGACGGAGGAAGACCGGCGGCCAAGTTCAATCGAGGACGCCTCAAGGAGCTAAGGAAGATGGTTGAAGACCGAAGGAAACGGTTCATTCGATATAACCATTTCTAACCTTGTAGTTTAGCTCATTGTAGCTTGCTAGTGTAGGTTTATGGTTCGATTCTAGACGGGTTCGTTAGCGCCAAGTTTTTTAAACGTCATTTTTGTTCCGCATCGGCTACGGTAGATGGCCAGGGCACTATCGTAACCCAATATGGTATCAGAGTCATGCCATAAACCCATACTAGCTAGTTTACATAAGATTAAAATGTCGATCGACCAAATTTTTCGAATCGTTTTTCCAATACAACATGCCCGATGCCGTTTTTGAAAGTTCAAAAAATTATTCGGAGTGTCTTAAAAATACATGCAGACATTTGTAGGGCACCACAAGAAATTTGGATGCTTGAACCAACAAAATGGTCACGGAAGCGCCGCAATACTTGCCTATTGATGGTGGTTCTGCGGTCGTCTTATGGCCAAAGTGTGCCAAATTTCTTCTGGCACTCTAATTATTTGAAATATGATTTTGGGGATATTTGGTTTTAGCCCAGATTTGTTTGAGTGCTGGATTGCATTTGGGGCCAATATGGAAAAGTTTAGTCGATCGAAATTTTAATTATGTGTTTATCAGTGCATGTGATAATATTTGCGACCGTGAATATCATTGAGCAGTACAACCCGACTAGTTGCTATATGTTCAACTAGACGGGTTTGCGAACGTGATATTCACATTGATGTTCTGAATTGTGCTGATATTGTGGTTGGATTATTGTGGTGGATAGTCTTTGGTGCAATGGTAGTAGTACAGTTCAGATTCATTTGTATATTTAGTATTGCGGGACGAGCGTCCGATATGTGGACAGCCGTCTCTACCAGATTGTATATTCTTTTATTGATGCACGATCGGATTAAGGTCAATGTCTCCATTGTGTATATACTTTTCTTTTCTGTACTAGGATTACCCCACGGTGGAGTGCTCGAATAGCCGGATTCTATAGGGCAATGGGCCCACATTTTCTGGTGTTGAGACGGAGGGGGCCTTACTCTAGAATTTTCGGACTATTCGCCGCACTCGCAGGGGGTATAGAATGACCCACGGAGGGGTGCTCAAGTTACCGGATTCCGTGAAGTGCTGGGTGGCCCATTCATTTTGTTGATTGGGGTTGCCTCACTTCTGGGATTGACGGGTAACTTGCCGCGTTCGTAGAGGTCCAGGTTTTCATTGCACGGGCTATCCACACGACCGGGAACGTCGGGTCTCATTTGCGGCTCAAATGAAACCCGAGGCTCCAAGATTATCCACCATTCTGTATTGCTTGTTGATGTTCTGTGATGTTGCTTATATCATGCCTGAGACGAATGTTATATATATATATATATACTAGTAGATATTGCATATGTTTTGCATCCGCGCTAATCCAGCCCCCGCTCTGCCATTAGTTAAGTAACCTAACGGTGCATAACGGGGTCCTGTGGCGAATGCGGATGTCATATACGTACATTGTATTTTCGTTCCTTTTTCTGGTGTGATATGGATTAATTGATGGAACTGCGTTAATTTTGATTAATGCAAAAAAAACAAACCTAAATGATGTTGGAACTAATCTTTGAAAACTATTATTACAAACGTTTCGTTTTGCTTTGCACAGCGATATTCGGTTCTGAATATCCAGCACATCATTCGACGAGGCAAGAGCCAAGATCCCTTCATAGGGAGTGACCTCTTGAGCAAAAGTTTGCGTCAGTGTAATAACTTCACTATAGTCGATTCTTTTGTTTTGCATTGTGGTATTCAGTTAAGAATATCCTGCACCTTATTCAATGAGGAAAGAGCCGAAATCCCTTTACAGGTAGTGACCTCTTTAGCAAAAGTTTACGTCACTGTATATTTATAAAACCGCTCGGGTTCCTTCAACGATATCAAGTTCATTACGTTAAAGGGTTTTTCGCCAAAAAACTCAGTCGTAGCCCTTCGTCATTTCTTACAAGTGTTGCTTAGTATTCGTGCTGCGTATTTTGACCTAGTCAAGACGTAGTGTTCGGTAGCTGAGTGGTGCTTATTTGTTGCAGGTGTTGCGATTATTTAGGACAGACGCATAACCATTTTAACCTAGTCAAGGGTATATGCGGGTAGGTCTAAATTAATCTTGGATAATAACGGGTTGAACTTGACTAGCGGTTTATGATATATTGATCTAGTCAAGGTCATAAACCGTTAGGGGCAAAAACCACATCGGGAGTTTCAAACATACAGGAAACTTGTCAGGCATGAGCATACCTTCTGAGGTGTAGTGACTTGAGTGGCTTCCATCAAATTATCATACGATGATAGTTGGATCCCGATTCCCACTGATGAGTAGGTGTTACTCCTTGGATGATTTTAGATGATCCCGACTAATTCTCTTTTTATGGTTTGAAGGGAATTCGAGAAAACAGTGGGAGTCATTCTGATTAGATAAAGTGATTAACCAATTTAATCTAGATTAGAGTGGACGCTGAGTGTTTTTTTCTCTTTTTGGCAGCGACCATGGCCTGACCTTAAAATCTCATGAACCAAATTAACCGAACCTTCTTAAAACACTTTGGATTTTGGATTATCATTTATTCGCATATATCCCTGTCGCTCCTATTTTCCCTTTGCATTTTTCCAGAATACTCCGTATCACTACGAACATCCATATTGATTGGATATTCCATCGTATAGTTACATACGAACTTGAAGAAACTTATTTCAGTACGAGGATGGATTCCGATTCTGGAAAAATTGATTAGGACTGTTTTGTTGTCTTTTCTCTTTACCTCCTCTCAGGTTGGGAGAGCTCCTAGTATTAAAAGAGTACACCTATTGCGCTTATTGGATAGTCTTCTTCCAAACCATAGGCAGATGCCGAAAGGTAGGGAAGGAAGAAAACCAATTAGCCTAAGTGTGGTGTACAGAAGGTTAATAAGTAAAGACATATAAAGACATTAGAGTAAGAGCAAAGGAAATTGCGACTGCTATCATTCACGACGAAACCGCGTATACCCCTGCCACTCCTACTTCCCCTTTGTATTTCTCCAGAACACTCCGTATCATTACGAAGATCCATATTGCTTGGATATGTCATCGTATAGTTACATACGAACTCGAAAGAACTTGTTTCAGTTCGAGGATGGTTTCCGGTTCGGAAGAAATTGAATAGCATTATTCGGTTGTCTTTTCTCTTTACCTTCTCTCAGGTTGTGAGGGCTCCTGGTATTAGGAGAGTACACTCATTATGCTTATTGGATAATTTTCTTCCAAACCTTAGGATAGTACCGAAAGATAGGAAAGAAAGAAAACCATTTAACCTAAGTAAGATGTACAGAAGTTAAGAAGCAAAGACATATAAAGGGATTGGAGTGGGGGCAAGAAAATATACAGTTACTGTCATGAATCTGGATAGTGGAAGAGGCATTACTAGAAATACCCGGCCACCCCTTCGAAACATTTTCATGTTTCAGTTTTATTATGCGGTGTTAATTGAAAACTATTTTCCCAATTAGATTCTAACTCCAGGGTATATATTTACCAGATTTGATTCTCACTTATGTATGGCGTTACGGATGCTGAGTGGGAGTAAGATATTGGGAATTGGATGATTAGATCCTCTATATATCGGAATTCTTTGTAATTGGTGATATTTGAGGAAATCATCTGGGTTTTGCCTGACGGCAAATATTTGATTTTGAATATTCGTCGTTATACACCAATTTCAAACTGATATATCTGTACATTTATTTTATAAAGTGAGATGTAACGTTTTGAAATTATGTTTATGACATTTACCTATATCAATTGATGGTTAGGTAAGGAGCATTCAACAACGGTATAATTCTTCTTAACAATAGTATAGTTTTAACCTACGACGCACGAGATTTGAGTTATTGAACTCAGAGGACTTATACAAAATATTGTATGTTGTCCGATGTCCGTTAGAACAAAGAGGTTGGTACTCGTACTATGTTCTGTTTACCAATGATTTCTATAGTTTTAGACAAGTATTTCGTTGAAATACAAGGTCTAGATTTTGAGAAGATATAGGTATAAGAATAAAGTAGAGAACCATATGTTACAAGTATCAGTATTCTTCAAGGTGATCGAAGATGTAGATACTTGTGTTAGGTATTCCGTTGTAAGTAATAGTTTTGAGAACTTGCTTCTTTCTCAGATTACTCATCCGTGAGTACGCTCCTTGATGAGTAATGCTGCTTAGCCTTCTTCCATTTAGTTGATATGCACTGGAAACGGCTGCATGTATTTTGAATCTGGTTCCAATTAAATTAGTGCATTTGTTTCTATATTGGATATAAAATGGATTCATATATTAACGATGTTAAGGTATATGGAGTTGTCCGGCTTATGTTTAAAACCAGAATCCGGATAAACTCTAGGCGCGTTTCAGTAATGGCAGATTGTGGGTTATCCCGGGCTTTGATGAGGGTTAACATTCTACCATTTGGAAGATCAATAGTTATATTGTTCTTGACTCGCCACAGTTTTATTAAAATGAATTCTTTTCAGAAAACATTAGTGGGAGTATGGTAAAACTGGAAGTAATTCCGAAACCACAAACGATTATTGAAAATTTAGTAGAACCTAAAAATTCAATTGGATTCGACAATCCATTAGCCACTCCGCATATTTGGTGGATAATCTCATGCACTCGAGAGGTACTTCGGTCTTCTCAAAGACGGTAACATGAAGGTTTTTTATTACCCAAACTTGTCACTGTTGATGTTCTAGACTATGAGATCTGGCAGGAGAATGAGTATAACGTCATTCTAAATTAATTTTATAAGTGTACGTGTATATGACTCTGCCAGAGGGTTGTTGTAGTCAGTGAGAGCAGCGGAAGCATAGTGGACAAGTAGCTTATGTCTATTTATAGACTAAAACAGATATAGCGGAGATAGATCATCTAGTTTTGATATAACAGTCATAGAATTTGACTTCATCAAAACAACAGATGAACCTGCTAAGAAGGTAGTATGGAGTGATGTCCTGATATTTGGATGACATGCTCTTGATAGGAAGTGATTTTCCTATACTACGATCGGTTATACTGTGGTTGTCACTGAAAGTGTATGCTGGCACCCCCACTGGGTTTTACAAGCATCAAGCATGCCAATTTTAAAAATTTTGGGGTGTTAACTAACACTAACATAGATCATTAACTAGATGATTAGGGTTTTAGGTTTGATATCTACTAAACTATAAGAAAGTGAAGATGGCTATACCCTCGTAGATCGAGTCCTTCACTTCACATGCTCCATGTAGTAGTCCCGCGACTCTACTAGGCTCCACTTGAGGATTTGGACGAGCTTCCTCTGAAGACCTTCGTGCCGAAGATGATCCACGCGAAGTCCCTCCAACTCAAGCTATCTCTACACTAAACACTTTGGTGTAGGAAACACGCTACACTTGATCGCTAGTCAAGTGTAGGATGGTGAAGTAGGGGATGAGAAAGCTCACAAGTTTGTGTTCAAGTTTCATGGTTCACATCACATGTGAGGGTTGAAGCTGAACCATGACAATGAAGAAGATGAAGAAGCTAGAGAGCATGAGAGTAAGAGAGCAACCCCTATCAAAAATGGCTAACTGTTGAGAATAATGAAGTGAATGGCAACCCCTTGACCCTCACTCATTCGGGCATGGATTAATTGCAATATAAAATTGCAATTATGCTTGAATAGTGAGTTAAGATGAATAAACAAACAATAAAGCCCATGCCTTCATCCATGCTCCCAATTTCCACATCATTTCTATTTTCACAAAATAGAATTCATGTCATGCTACATATATATATTTATATATATATATATATATCATATATATTAATACATATAAGAAAATATTTAGTGAGCTAATGATATTAGTTAAGATATAATTATATCAAATATAATATATATCACATTATTAAATCAACACTTGATTTAATAATCCGGTTATATCACATATGACCGACTAATATCATTTATCTGTATATCACATTATCAAATCAACACTTGATTCGATAATCTGGTTATATCGCATATAACCTAACCGATAACAGATAACTGCCTGATACAATACGGTATCACATACCCATATTTAATCTGGCCCACGCACATATCATATATATGTCCTACTTCGTTCCGCTTGAACCATGAAACTTCTGTGTGGGACTCTAAAAACTCGTCAATACGCCAGCAGTAGGTGATGATCACATCAGTCGCCTACAAGCCGTCAGCTGTACTAGCTAGACGTAACGGCTACCTGGGTATTGAACGATATGAAGATCAACAAGTAAGCATGTCCATACTCTCCATGAAGCCTATCAGTAACACTACCGTACAGACCGATCTCTTCGTATGATATGTCGCATATCATGTCTGGGGGTGGTAAACGTCAGACCCCAGTAACGTAATAAGTCATGCCGATGTCTGGCCTATAACGGTTCGAGAAACTACTGATAACTCTTATCAGTAAATCCCAGCAGCAGCCCTGGCCAGGGACTTCCGGTTATAGCCAATCGAGTATAGTGCAACATCAACCCCCAATACCGGGAGAGACGAAACCCCTCTCATCGCTCATTGCCTCCATGTGACTCGGGACTATATCCAAAATCCACCTGTTTGCATGTCTCATTTGAGTGTGGCAGGGAGGAAATCAAAACACGGTGAGAGCCACACAAGACTTTATGACGATCTCGGGTCTACAGACTAACCTGTACCAGTGTCACCAAAGGACTGCTATCTAACGATAGGTATACTACCAACTAGGAGTTCTCGGCGAGTCCTGTTCGGTGTACCCATTCTCCAATGAGCACCTGTGTACGATCTTTGATATCACACACCAATGGTTGTGGGATTAACCATCGCTCTCTAAGGGACAAGAAACGTACACACTAATCTATTCTGGAATATCAATGCCCTAGTCTCGATATTCTCTCGACTAGGAACTGATTAAAAGATGTACTTTTGGACCACCCTGGCCCCACTAGTATGATCTCATCATAATCCTGGTAGTCAAGTACATATCTTAAGGGCTTTATCAACATGCAAGAGACAGACAGTAAAAATACCAGTCTACATGTTAAGATAAAGAGTAACCAGATAGCATACTATCATATCGAGTAAGAAAGTCCTCTATATATATGTCCAAGCATCCACTATAATATACATCGCATGTATAATAATGGCCTCTAGGGCATACATGTTCCTAACAATCTCCCACTTGCACTAAGGCCAGTTGTTGTAGTATCTCATACCCAACGTCCTAAAAATCTCTTGAATAACATCTGGGGGTGGGCCTCGGTGAGTAGATCCGCTGTGTTATCCTCAGTGTCAACTCTCCTGACCTCGATCTTCCGGAGATCAACTATCTCCCTGATCAGGTGATACTGTCTAAGAATATGTCTGGATCGCTGACGGGACCGGGGTTCCTAGGCCAAAGTCACAGCTCCATTGTCATCACAATACACATGTATTGGATGCTCAATGGTAGGAACCTAGTTTATCTCATGAACTTTATTCATCCAGACAGCCTCTTTGGCAGCATCGTTGGTAGCGATATAATCAGCCTCTATCAACGAGTCTGCTACGGTATATAGCTTGGAACCCTTCCAACATACCGTCCCTCCACTGAGGGTAAAGACAAAACTCGAGACTGACTTTCAGTCGTCCTTATCACTCTGGAAGCTCGAATCGATAAAGGACTCCATCTGGAGTTCACCGTTACCATACACCAAGAACATCTTTTTAGTGCTTCTCAAGTACTTAAGAATGTTCTTCACGGCTATCCGGTATTTTTCCCTGAGATCTTTTCGATACTTACTCACTACACCTAGTTGAGCAAGCTACATCCGATCTGATACACAACATCGCATACATGATTGACCCGACTGCCGAAGTATAGGGTATCCCTTGTATGCGAGCTCTCTCCAAATCAATCTTGGGAGACATCTCTTTGGAGAGAGTGATTTCTGAACAAGCGGGTACATTACCACGCTTAGAATCTTCCATACTAAACCCCTTTAGTATGGTGTCTATATACCTGGATTGGGACAATCCCAAATCCATTTAGATCTGTCTCTATAGATCTATATCCCCAGGATGTAGCAGGCATCATTAAGATCTTTCATGGAGAACACACGTGATAAGAAGAGTTTGACCGAATGTAGCATAGACCTCACTCCTCACCACCACCTTCTTCCCCTCTCTCCTACTCCCCAGATCCAGAACCCTTTTCCTCTGCACAAAAAACCCTCACCCAAACCCAAGAATCTACAGCCATCTCGCCGTGAAACCTCGCTGGAAACCCACGACCCATCATCGACTTTCCCCTAGCCTCGCCTCTATCCCAAAACCCCCGAGCCAACTCCAGAACACCCAAACCAGACCACAACTCACTTTCTTGTTCTTCTTCTCTTTCGTGGATTCGCATTTCCCGGTGATCGCCGGAGCCGTGCTCGTCGCCGACGATCCGGGCTGCCCAGTAGACGTTCCCGGCTAGCGTGGTCTCTTTCTTACATTGCTTGGTTCTGTTGATATTTACCGACGTCGGACCGGCGTACGTACCCCGTCTCAAGATCCATTCAGGCAAGTATTCTTTCTTTGCTTTTGGTCGATATACATCGGCATTCCTGTTAGAATAAAAGAAAAATGTGTTGGTACCTATTTTTCGTTATATTATACAAAAATATATATAGGCAAAATTTTATGCAACAAGTAAGAAAAATTAGCAAGTGCGGTTTTAAAATGAGATTTATTTTAACTATAAATAAAGTTTGAAAGTTGTTAACCTATCTCACATTTATATATTTCTAGCCAGATTGTGATTAGTATATCCATATTAAGGTTAACGGTAAAGATAACAATTGTGACTCGTACCAGCTTGTACATCGCCTTTATGCAGTTACTATTACCAAATAACAATTACATTTGACAAGTCATGATTATGCAATACTCTAGTCTTTATGAACGAGATCGCAGATTAGGATGCTGAACTACATGACATGACACACTACTATTTACCAGTTTCATCTCTATACAATTACCATATCACAAGTTTCAGTCTTTTCAGCATTCTTAATTAGTGCTCTAGTCATTACCATAATAGCTATAAATACGCGGGTGTTGGGATAGTTTGAGTGTGCGTTCGTACAACAGAATCTCAGGAGTCCCATGCCGGCAGCTCGTACTGGGCTATATCGATCGCATGTTATTACAGCTCATACCGGGCTATATCGGTCGCATATTATTACAGCTCGTATCGGGCCATAGCGGTCGCTTGTTATTACAACTCGTACCGGGCTATATCGATCGCATGTTATTACAGCTCATACCGGACTATAGCGGTCACTTGTTCATTCCACGGTTGGGCCCATGTTTCCTAGCCCATGGGGCACTATTCATGGGTTAGGAATACTCCTGCAGAGATTGACGCACACACTCGAACTCACGATAGGATGGTTTACCTTTTGGTGACCAGTAGGATGTGACATGACCTGTTTACATACATGTTTCATAGTTTTAATGCATATATATTTACATGTATTTCTACATGCGCACATGGGCTTCACTGCGTTCATCTATTCATGTTGTCATACCATGCACACGCCTTATACGTTGAGTACTTGCTGTGATGTTCTGACATTCCTGAGATTTGCCATCTCAGGTTTAGAGACAGGTTTTCAGGCCGAGCAGGATCGCAGCGGCTATCAGGACTTTTCCGAAGATCGGTAACCCGTAGGTTTATTTCTTTTCTGTTGGTATTTAGTATGTGCGTCCTTGTGGGACATCAAGACTTTTGTATCTTTTCAGATTTTGTTTTCTTTTCGAACCTATTGTATTGGGTATTTATTTGTATCAATTATCTAGTGGACCCATTTTTTTAGTATTCCTTGTGGTTTCATTGCAGCATGATTATCAGTATTATCCCTTTTGGTATTGGATTTTATTTTTGACAGGTTAATTTAGACAACCTTATGTGAGGGATCTTTTCTTACCGAAGATAGCACGGCTGGCCTTCGTCGCTCTCCGTATTCCGTATTTTGAGAAGCGGGACGTGACATACTACCATTAGCCAAGTGGGTTAAGACTCATAACAAGTATGCCTAAGCTCAGGGAAAGGGTAAGAATTCCCATCTACGAAAACGGACAGATTCCTTTCAACAAGAAACTCACATTACTATAGATATTATGGGTCGCTAAGGATTATGACAAGTCCCACTCTCTTGCCCAAAGTTAGTTTAAGTCCAAAAATTTGGAATTAATTAAGAGAGGGTTGACAGCTTGACATGATTATGAAGCAAGTTAATCAATGATTGAATTAGGCACAGATTTCCTAGCTAATTAAACAAATAAAAATTCCCATGGAGAGAAAATACCTGTTTCCTGCAAATTATGCCTAAAACTCAAACTTTATGTAATCAAATGGGGGGAAACGAGCTAAAAACAAATGGGTAATAAAAAAAAGCAAATTAATTCCAAGAAAATGCTGTAAAATGATTGATTGATGAAAAGGAACCTAGGATCCAAGTTGAGCACATCCTAAACAAATTTATTCGACGAAAATTTGAATATGAATGAAAAATTAACAATGGTTTATTCGAATCGGGTCAAATTTCCATCGAGAGAGAGAGGAATCAGAATTCATACCTGATGAAAAATGAAGTAAGAAAGAGTGGGAGGCCAGTTGAAGGAAGAGAGCGACCTTATGTCTTTCGTAGCGAACGCCCAACAACCTGGCCCGGGCCCAAACACGAGGAAACGGTTTAATTAAGTCGTATGCTGACCTAGTATAATAGTTCAATCCGACTATCAAATCGATGATCCATTCCGGCCATCTTATTCTACACATAAAGTGATCTATATGTATAAAATTTTGACCGCTTTGACACTATCTATGTTTTCAATCAAGTGTCTTCAATATATGGCATTTTTATTATGTTTAACAGCCATCCATTTTTAAATGCTTGATCCTTCGCTTGCAATGCATCATATCGATCAAAATTTTACACACATAGATCACTCCATGTGTGGAATAAGATGGCCGGAGTAGATCGTTGATTTGAAGGTCGGATTGGGTTATGTAATAGGTTAACTGACGGTTTAATATCAGCTAGCTGGTTGATAACCCGTATCCTTCCCAAATAAATATATATCAAACAGTAATCATAATATTGTACAGAAACTGGTATCCGATAAATAAACTTAAAATGAAAAAACCTTGTCCAGAAATGTCGGTCCATGTATTTTCAAATTTCAAGGACGTGGTTCTCAAGCATTTGGTTTCAGGGAGTGTAGTATTGTCATGGTCGCTACAATTTGATCGTTCTGGATCATATATACGCAACGGCTGCGGACGACATCCGGAGGCAGCGATGGATGGCAAGTGACAGCCGACACGTCTAGTGACGATCGACGTGGACAATGGCCAGCCGCTGACAACATTCGGCGGAAAGTGGCGATCAACTAAGTCCGGTGACGGTCGAAGGTCAGCCCTTCAATGGCCGACGGTGGACGGCGGCATGATATAGCCTAGAATATTATATGGGAATATTTAGATAAACACTGTAGAAGATATTTACGTGGAAATCCTAAAATTCTCAGAACACTATTTTTGTTTAAAGAGAATATGGGGATATTTTGTGATAATCTATAATTCCTTTCTAGAATTCTACATACTAGGAAATCACCAATCCCAGAGAGAGATCTGTAGCTGCGCTTGACCGCAACTAGTTTCGGTCCACGGAAACCTCCATGCCTTGGGTGTCGAGATTGGCTAATTAGCTACGCTCGACCACATAAAAACCATGACACAAACCTAGAAGAATAAAATAGGGTTCGCCTTTCATGAACGACTCTATTAAAACGTCTATCGACTCTGCTAAAGTGTCTATCGAATAGAAAACTATTCATCAAATTTTATCATAAATCAATGGAATATTGATATACAAAACAATCCATCCCCATGAAAAAAGAGACTGGGGAAGAATAATACAATATTTGAGTTCAAATCAGCAAACAGCCACCACAATCAAACATGAAACTTGTCTACCAACATCATAGTTTGTCAATGTCTACATTATACTCTTGAATCAGTGTCCAGTATCTTTGGCTCTAAGTTACAGCAGCAGAACCAAAATGAGATCAGAGATCAAACATCATCAAACTTTGATTGAGATGTACCCCTACATATTACTTTTCATCAGTTTAGTTTTGTTTCTAGTCAGGTGCTCTTCTTCGTCGGGGTTTTCTTGCTGGGTGTGCCGAAGATTTCTGCTGCTGCTTGAATCGGATCTGCAAATGATCTTGTGCAAGGCCATCTACAGATATTATCAAAAATTAGATAAAATTTTATGTTGAAATACATGTAAAGAAAGGAAAAGGGAGATGATGAAAGGTGGATACCTGCTCGACTTTATAACCTCATTATCCACGATAGTTTCGAGATCAAATATATCGACTGTAAATCAGGTGGAAAAGAGAATAAACATTACACAATACAACAACTGAAGAAGGGAAAGAAAAGAAAATGATATTTAAAATAACTTATTCTACTAAGATATTAGAAAATAATTAGGCTTGATAATACACAGTACGCACTGGATATAGCCATCTATGAACATTGAAACCAATATTGGATCTGTCGGCATGAATAATATCACTGCTATTTTAATGCAAAATGGGAGGGCGTCTTCAAATTGAAAATGGTAATTTGATTCTCATGTTGACATGTGCAATGAACAATTACAATAATTTTAAGGGAAAAAATTTTAACTAAAAATTTAAATCTATAAATATCTCTACTAAAAAAACCCTTAAAAATCGATATTACTTTAACTAAAATTCTTAAACCTCTTCTAAATATCCGACCACACGTGCACCAATTTAAAGAACGGTTTATGATGCACGTGTGTACATATTTTTGCTAATTTCCATGCTACATTGTTAGGCCAAGACTACCATCCTACATTGATCATGGTTTCTCTAAATAATCAAAAACAAAACTTGCACCATAGGCTGAGCTCCCTCCCTCTTGCTCACCACAGGCTGAGCTACATTGTTAGGCCAAGACTACCATCCTACATTGATCATGGTTTCTCTAAATAATCAAAAACAAAACTTGCACCATAGGCTGAGCTCCCTCCCTCTTGCTCACGACAGGCTGACCTCCCTCCCTCTTGCTCACGACAGGCTGACCTCCCATCCCCCCCTCCAGCTCCCCCCTCCAACAAAAGAAAAAAGAAAAAGAAACCCCCCCCCCCACACACACACACCACATCATACAACAAGTGATGATATCAACCCGGAATTAAAAAAAAAAAATTTGACGAAAATCGCCCCGGAATAAGTAATGAACTCTGATTAACATAATACTAAACAAAATATGGAGTTACTACTCACAAGCGATCGTCTAAATATTATCTGAAAGACTAGATAAATTGTTGCTACCTCCATTGAAGGTTAGTTTGGAGAAGTATTTGGCACTCAATCTCCGGGCATACATAGCTTCATACTTTCCAAGCTTCTCCATACACTCAACAGTATCTGCGTCCCTAGAGAGGATGAATATATCAAAATTATAAATGCCTTAATAACTAGACAAGATGCAAATAACAAAATAAAGGACATCATAAAACATTTGTATCAAAAAGAGGATGTATGATTACTTAACAATATCTTTAAAATCTTATACTCTCACGTAACAGAGTTTCAAAGTATCTTTGAAATCACCAATGGAATAAAAAAAAGGTTGAGTACCCCGCATATTTTTATAATATTAAGAGAAAGAGATTAGAAAGTTGAAATGCCGCATTTGTAGAAAGTCCAAACAAATATTGCTGTTGTAACACTGTCCATATATTGCAAACTTGTGCAAGCGTTTAACAGGCGATAAAAATTATGGCACAATCACAAATAAACTCTATTCATTCAAATGGTTTCTAGCTGACGAGCTTTTTTTTTAAAAAAAAATTGAAAAAAAGAAAGAAAAAATCTAACTCTAGACCATAAGTCCATATTGAGGAAGTGTCGTGAAACAATTGAAAATTTTAGAATTGGTTGCCAACCTAACATTAATGTGCAGAGGAAGTAATGGAAACAGAGAAAGTTGGCAAAAAACTGGTAGGAACAGTTGCCTTATTGATGATGCACTTGAGATTATGCAAAGGATTAGCCCGTTCCAAACTTTTGGAGACTAAAAGAGAGAATAGGAGAGGAACATATATGTTGACATAGGGGATGCAATCACCATAGACCAATTAAATAAAATGTTTGTATATAAATCATGCATATGATTGATCTAGCAAAGTTTATCAAGAAAGTAAGTAAACGGTGTGATTCCATGAAAAAATATAAAACTTAGTGATAGTTAAGGATGTGATGCCATTTTGAGGAGTAACAAGACAGTAATAATGAAAGATAAGAACCTAAGGAAATGGCTTCAAGAGACATATTACCATCTTCATTCATCAAAGATGAATATCTCCAGAGTGGAGAGAGCAACGAGAGTACATGGGGAACCACAATCCATACAAGGACAAAGAGAAGACAAAGTTCATTAATTATAGTTTAGTGTCTTTGTGCTCAGTTATTGGATAGTGTATAGTGGTAATCGGGTCTTCAGTGCATTTCGTCTAAATGGCATTTAATTAGTGTAGCCATCTCATTGCTATATAACTCTAAACTTATAACTCAAACACAAGGGTGTTGAGTTGTCAAGTTGTTATGTTCTCCTTTTTCCAAAGGAACTTCACAACATTAAAAGAAAAAAATCCACTTCTTCACTTCATCTTTGTTTTTCCACCTCAACCATTAGCATATTCTCTCTCTTGATCTCAAGAAGCCCCACGTTTCCTTAGACGAAGAAGTTCTAGGCCCCACTAGGTAAAAAGGATTGCCTCAGTGGCCCTTGCGTGAAGAGAAAAGGTGAACCAATTCTTTACATATGAACTCTTATGAACTTGAGTATTGCAAATAAGGCTTTCAGATGCATCTTTTTAAGGAACACCATTGTAAACTTAACTAGTGCTAATATTTTTCATAAAGTATTTTTTTCCTCACAAAATATCCTTCTACATAATTGCTTTCATCATATGTAATGATATTTTAATTTAAATGTATTCACCATTATATAAACACAAAAAATTCCTTTTCCCTCTCTTTTTAGCTATATCCTTAACTTATTTTTATTGCTTCTGGATTTGCATTTACTACTTTTGTATAGTGTAAGAGAAGATAAATTACGCATTTATTTTATTACATACAACGTCAATTTCTAAATTCACATGCAACACAAATATTCAAATTCTGGTATAGGATATAGCCATCATAAGAGAGGAGAAGAGAACTGGATGCAATGAGATAATGGACTGGAGATGTGGCAAGAAACTGAGTGTTTGTGTGTTTGTATGTGTCATACACGCACGCGCACGCGCGCGGGCGCATGCACACAGAGAGTTCAACATTCAATAAGCATATGCAAATATTCTCACTCCAAACTGCTTACATGGCTTTCAAAACTAAAAGTCGACTGGATGTGACCGACTACGTTAAGTTTTCCCAATGACCAAAATTCAAATGATTTTAACATATTTACATATTTGTCATATAGAAAGAAAAATGACAAACCTGAAGAAAAACAAGTGGAACAAAGGCAAAAGAAACGCTTTATTTTCACACTCTTATAGTTACAACACTCCACTTCTCACTTTTACTAATATCCCTCATAATAAAATGACTTAAAACTCTCTCTACACTACTCTTTGTTGTTTCTACTCAAGAATACCCAAGCTTGAAGCCCCTAGCTCTATATATAGATGCCATCTCCAGCTGAGAGGTGAACAGAACTCTAGAGAAAGAAGAAAGAAGAAGATAAGAGAATACCTCTAAAAGAAAAATATTTAGAGAGATTTCTCTATAATAGAAACCTCTAGAGGGAGGGGGGAGAGAGAGAGAGATGGTGACATTTATCACAGCCCCTCAACAACCACTCCCTCTTCTAATATTAATTTGTTGATCATACTAAGATGCCTCCTAATATCTCAAACTTAGTACCAATAAGTCCTTTAATTAACATGTCTACAACCTGGTCTTTTGTCTTTATATGCTTCATCCTTTATATGCTTCATCTCGATTTCACCTTGTAACACCCTCTCCCATACGAAATGATAGCACACATCTGCATGCTTAGTTCTCACATGGAAAACTAGAATTTCAGTCAAGCATACCATCGATTGTTTATCACAAATCCATAATGTAACTGCGCTACATAACAAACAGGCTGATGAAGATTCTTCATAAGTTGTCTTAACCAATCCATTGTTTCCACTCTATATTACTCGATAAAATCCACCAACTCACTCTCCTTCTAGATATTTCTAATCTAGAGAAATCTCTCTCTTGAGATTTTCTCTTATCTTCTTCTTTCTTCGTTCTCTAGAAATTTTCATTTCTAGAGTTCTCTCCACTCACACGACTAGCTAGGAGATGACTTCTATAAATAGGGCTAGAGTCTACAATCTTGTGTGTGTTTGAGTAAAACCATCAAAGTGCAGTGTAGTGAGAGTTCTGAGTCTTTGTATTGTGAGGAGGATTACTAAAAACGAGAAGTTTTCTATAATGAGAAGTGTGAGTGATAATTATAAGAGTTTGGTAGTAAATTGTTTCTTTTGCCTTTGTTCCACTTACCCTTTTTTCTTCAATTGGTATAAGAAGGGGCATCCCAAGTCCCTTCTTATAAACTTCACATAAAGTTATTGTGTTGTGGACATCTGATGCAGGGATGGTAATCACTTTACATATAATTCATGGATTCTCAAATCGGAAAGTCCAGCATGCAATCTGAGCAAGTGTTCTCGCATCCTGCATACTTCTAAAACTAAACCAATCCACAATCTCTATCAATACATTCAATCACATATAATTGATTGTTGATTTGTTATAGACAAAGACATGAACTCAGCAACGTAGCATTATTTAAAAATCAATAAATGTCCTACTAAAAAAACCAATGAATCGCTCACAGCCCATTTGCAAATAAAACTCACCAAATCAATTCCACTGCTTATTATTCTTCAACACACACAAAAAAAAGGGATAGTAATTTGATCATTCAAATGACCTCAAAATCGAAAGCATTTACATTAAGCAAATTAAATTGAAGTGATTAATTCCTAGACAAAGATTGCTGACCTGGGAGCATTCCCGTCCCTTTGTTCCTCCCGAAGAATTTCTTCCATGAAAATCAATTTTTTTTTGCTGATCGGATGATCCAGGATTTTGCTTTGGCTGTTTGGGAATTCTTAGGGTTTTGGACACATTGGGGATTTAGGGTAGTTTGGGGCAAAGTTTGAGAAAGCATTCAAGACTCCATTCTTAAACGGGTAAGAAGCTATCTAACCCGACCCGTATTAACTGTGTTGTTCGAACCCGACCCGCCACAATAATTGATCATCTGACTCGTTTCTTTTATCTTTTTTGTTGGTAATTTGACTAAAGTGAATTCAACAAAATGAAGTCGATCAAAAGCTTAATGATTTTTACAACGTTATATCCAGATTAGCTATAGCCTACTGAATAGTATTGCCGATGCAATGACTCATTAAATAAGAAGCCAGGTTAGGAATACCATAATCAATTCATTTTGGGGTTATTCGGTCTACGTAGAAGGTTATCTAAGGGATTATCAGTCCATTGTACCGTAAACAAATTAATAAAACCGACATTTTGATACAACTTTACTGGTTCAAGATTGGTTCATAATATTTTTAGAGCTTAATGGTGCCGATTCAAAAACTTGAAAAATTAAGGTGTGCTTTATAAAATTTACCCATAAAGAAATGGCTAGTTGACATTTTTATATCCAATCAATGTTTCACCGATAGGTCATGCCATCCCGCTACCTATCTTTTTTAGGGCTGTGTATATTCTTTTCTAGAATTGGAAAATGCCATGAAGTTTAGGTTGAAGTATAATAATGCCAGGTCTTAAGCTTCAGGTATTAAAATTTTATGAGAAAAATGATTCTAACAGCTTAGACTTGAAAAACGATAGGAAAAACCCCGGACCAAAAAAAAATCCATGAAAAACTTTCTGGATCCAAAAGGTTGTAGATTTAAGTCTTTATAGTATAACCAACCACTTTTTGGTTTTTAATATTCTCATAATACTCTTGTCAATTTCTGGCAGATAACTGCTGCGTTTAACATGTAAATTGCTACACTTAACAGATAATCTCTACATTTATTAGATGTATCAGTTTACATTCACCGCTACAATTAGCAAATAACTGCTGCATTTTTCAGATGTACCAGTTTATCTGCTAAATGCGGCGGTCATCTGCTAGAAGTCGACAAGAGTATTATGGGAATTTTAAAAAAATAAAAAGTAGCTGGTTGTACTATATGGACTTAAACCTATAAATTTTTTAATTTAGGAAGCTTTTCATGGATTTTTTTTTTGCTGGGGAGTTTTTACTATTGCTTTTCAAGGCTAGAGAGCTAGACCGATTTTCTCCAATTTTTATTAAATAAAAAAGGAAGCATATAACCTCAGTTGTCCAAAAGCAATGTTTTTCCACAACAAGATAGTTAATTTTGTATTGTCAGAAAAGGGTTCATAAAAGAAGATATTTTCCATGAAGGCTTTTCTTTTGGTATTGCAAAATTGATGCATGATGATATATCGAAGTGGATTGGATTGCTACAGTGTTTTCGAACTTCTCATATATCCTGTGAAGAAAATGCTGATACTGATTTTATGATGTTGTCAGGTTTGATGAGATGATACTTGCGGAGGCTGTGATGCGGTTGGTCCGCAGTTATCATCAGGTGGTTGATTCTCTGTTAGGTGTTTTCCCACCCTGCAATACAAATACACCTTATCTTGCTACAAATCCTTTCTTCTCCTCCGTCGTTCTCTTAACTTAGCCATGCTCTCTTCTTCTTTTTCAACCCCTCTCACAATTCCCAAGCTTCCCATTTCAACCAAAAGAGCTTCCCCATTCCCTCCAAAGGCCCATTCAAAAGAGCTCCACTTAAACCATGATTTCTCTGCGACCAAGAAGCTGCAGGTCAGTTTCATCCTCAACCCAAAAACCCATTTTTTGTTCACTTTCTTCATTGTTTCTTGATTGATGCAATGCAGGCTGGGGTTTATTTGGTGGAAAACTTGTTGGGTGTGACTTTGGGTCCAAAGGGGAGGAATGTGGTGTTGGGGAACAAGTATGGGCCTCCTAAGATTGTCAATGATGGGGAGACTGTGCTCAAAGAGGTAACTTTTTAATCCCAAAAGCTTGATTTGTTCAAAAAATTGTTTGAAAAAGAGAAATGCAATGAGAAAGATAAGAAATTTAGAGAATATACTACTAGAGTTTCATCTCCATCTAAGAATTTCCCATCAAAATTGGGTGGCACATGAATCGATTTGAGCTAGGCACTATACCGAACACATTGTATGCAAAAGTCAAACAATCGGTATATGGAGAAGATACCCTATGAACGGCTGTAGAAACGATGGAGGAGACCGTAGGGTGTTTTTCGTCACCCTACTGAGATGGGAATATGCGTCGTTTGTCAGGCGCATTACAGATTCCCCTGCCCAGGGTAGGCCGGGATTTATTGATTGTGCGGATCCGAATCTCCGGCAGCTGCGGACTAAACTGATGTTGATTACCCCTCGCCTTTAGAGCGAGAGAACCTCCGATTGACGGGTCAAACCGGTCATGCGAACTCAATGTGCAGTGTATATGTGTCGTGTTTTGAAGGATTTGCAGAGTTTACGGAAGTCCCGCAACCCGGATAGCGGGCTAGGGTCAAGGGGGCTAGCAGGCCCCTTGCGGGTTGCGGGGCAATGCCTTGTTAGAAATTTTTTCTAATAGGGGAAAGTGTTGTGGAGTGTGTATATAAAAAAGGGGGAAATAGCGTGCCCGGCGCGGGCGCGGGCGCCTTAAAAGGGGCTTAGCCCCTATACTGGGATTTATACTCCCAATTGACTTTTGGAGTTAAACTCCTAAAAAAGGACAAAGGGGCTTAGCCTCTGTACTGAGAGTTATACTTCCAATTGACTTTTGGAGTTAAACTTCTAAAAAGAAAGATTTTTTTCCTGTGTTCGGAGTTAAACTCCCAAGAGATTTTCGTAGATGATGAAAGAGGACCCCTTTCTTCTCTCTTGAGCCATAGATTTTCTCTTGAGCCTTGGATCATCCCAAAGTGGAGGTTTTTAGAGATGAGTTGACTTGGGCACTGAGAGTTATAATTTTCTTCTTGGCATGGGGAAGGCCAGCCGCTTCATGTTCAGGCTTGACTTGGGCATGGGCCCACTTAGCCTGGGCTTGGACCCGTTTGGTTTGGGGTTGACTTTGATTTTGACTTGGTTAACCGGGGTGTAAATTTTGGCCCCAACAGAGACGAATGACGCTATATCTTAATATAGTTTTAATCAAGTCGGTGACGCAGACGGCTTCCATGTGTTTGAGAAAGTTATTTGTTAATAGCATTAACTCCACTGCAAATTATAAATTTTGCTCATTTATTAATAGGGTGCTTGCTAGCACAAATTCTACCCACTTAATTGAATTTTTGATTCTGATTGTTTGTTGCGAAACAGCTACATAAAAAACCTAAAGTTTACATTAAAATACCGACTTAAAACTTTCTTAAACCAAGAAACTGGTTGGCGTTTTTCTTTTGGATACTGGTGTCACTAAAACAGTATAGTTTTTGAAATTCTGGGCTTGGAAAATTAAGTGGCACGAAAACTCGATTTCTCCCATCTTTCTGAAATCAAATCCGTTCCTCCCCTGGTATTCACGTAGGTTGAATTGGAAGACCCACTCGAAAATGTTGGAGTTAAGTTGCTGAGACAAGCTGCTGCCAAAACAAATGATCTCGCAGGAGATGGTAGCACAACATCGCTTGTTCTTGCTCAAGGATTCATTTCTGAAGGTGTGAAGGTATGGATTCGGCATATTATTTCATTTTGACTAATAAGCTAAAACCGGTCTGTCCAAGACCGAACCACTTCGTCTTTCCTATTTTTTATGTTACTGTTGTTAGTACTTAGTTCATCATTTTTCGCAAGGCATTGAGGAAGAGGACATTCCTTGTGCATCTAAATTTAAATACAAGTATCGGCCTTTCTCCATGCAATATATAATACATTGTCAATTCATAACTAAGGTAATTGCTGCTGGAATGAATCCCATTCAAATTGCACGTGGAATCGAGAAGACTGCGACTCCTCTCGTCTCTGAACTCCTGTTGATGTCAAGGCAGGTATCAGCAGCCGATTTATTCATTAGGTTACATAGAGATTAGTTGTTATTTGTTTTTTGAAAAAGAAAAACGAAAAAGGTGGTATCCCCACAACACAGAATCAAGCTATGATCACAAAAGGAACTTTTGCCCTTTGTTGTCAGCCCAATTAATGATAATATTTCTGTTTCTAGTCCGCCTAACATCTTTCTTCATTTATCATATATTTTCTGAATATTACCACATCGCACAGATTGAAGAACATGAAATTGCTGACGTGGCAGCAGTTAGTGCTGGCAACGACCATGCTGTCGGAAATATGATAGCAGATTCACTTAATAGAGTCGGAAGAAAAGGCGTAGTTAGAGTCGAGAGTGGAAAAGGCACGGAGAATAATCTAGCAGTAATAGAAGGAATGCAATTTGATCGTGGTTATCTCTCGCCTTACTTTGTCATTGATCGTGCAAATAATTCAGTGGAGTTAAACAACTGCAAGGTCGTGTGTTACATCGTTTAACTAATTTGCTAATCTACAAAGTAATTAGTTGGTGTGAATATCTGCAGATACTTTTAGTTGACAAAAAGATCACGCTCCCGAAGGAGATGTTTAAGATATTGGACAATGCAGTGCAAGAGAACTATCCAATTCTGAAAATTGCAGAGGGCATTGAAGAAGATGCTTTCTCTCCCGTAATTAGGAACAAACTCAAAGGTGTGCTCAAGGCAGCTGCCATTAAAGCTCCTGCATTTGGAGAGTGCAAAAGCGATTACTTAGACGACATTGCTATTTTGACTCGAGGTAGTATTATCGATGGAAAATTTTCAAACAAGCAAAAAAAAAAATTCAAAAAACTCATTGCTCTAATTTGTGGATGCTTTTCCCTTTTGTGATTTCATCGATATTTGTTATGCAGGTAAAGTAGTAAGAGATGAAATGGGATTAAATCTTGAAAAGGTTGTGTAGGGTGTTTTTCGTCACCCCATTGAGATAAGAATACGTGCCGCTTGTTAGGCGTATACGGATTCCCCATACCTAGGGTAGGCCAGGATTTATTAATTGTGGGGATCCGAATCTTCGGCAGCCGCGGACTAAACTGCCGTTAATTACCTCTCGCCTTTGAAGTAAAAAAACCACCGATTGACGGGTCAACTAGTAATGCGAACTCAATGTGCAGTGTGCGTATGTGTCTTGAGATGTTTTGGGTATATCGGGGGTCTCGCAGAGTTTACAGGGGTCCCGCTACCCGGATAGCGGGCTGATGGTCAAGAAGGCTAGCAACCCCCTTACGGGGTGCAGGGCAGCGCCCCGTTATAATTTTTTTTATAACGGGAGACGTGTTTTGAGTGTGGAGTGTATGAAAAAAGTGGGGTGAGTAGCGTCCTAAGGACGCGTGAGTGGCGCGTGGGCGCTGGACGCCAGCGGGCCACGTGCGTGGCGCGTGGACGCTGGGTGCCTGCGAGCCACGTGAGAGCCGCGTGGACGCCGAGCGCCGAGCGCCTCACACACCCGTCACGTGATCGGGAGTTAAACTCCCGTAGAAAAAAAGGGGCTTGCCCCGGGATTAAGAGTTAAACTCCTGAAAGGATCTTGAGAGGAGTTAAACTCCTAAAAGAGTTTGATTTGTAGAGTTAAACTCAAAAAAGATTTTAAATGGAGTTAAACTCCTAAAAGAATTTTATTTATGGAGTTAAACTTCTAAAGATTTTGAAAAATGGAGTTGAACTCCCAGAAATCTTTGAAAATGATCAAAGGGACCCATTTCTTCTCTCCTAAGCCTTAGATCCTCTTCTAAGCCTCGGATCTTCCCCAAACCGGGATTTTTGGAGACGTTTCTCTTTCTTCCTCCTCTCTGTTGGCTGGATATTGGGAAAAAAAGGACGAGACTTAAAAATCTCCTCTTTTAGAGATTTGATGGAAGATCTGAGTTCTCCTTCAAGAATTTTATGATGAAAAACTATTTATTTTTGGGAAAGAAAGAGTTGAACTCTTAATTTAATTCAGAAAAGAGAAAGAGGTTTAGAATCTTGAGGAAGGAGAAGGAGGCACAAACTCTAGTTTTTTTTTAGGGGAATAAATTATTATCTTTCATTTCGTTATCATGTTGTCTTATATAGGCTTACAAATTTACACATACCCCTTGGGCTTTACAAAATGATATTTTGCCCATTCCATGCCTCATGTGCTCATTTCTTTTGCACATGAGCCATGGGCTTTACAAAAATTTGGCTTTATGCCCATTTTCTTACATTTATTCATAAAAATTACATCAAAATTATTTATTACATAATTTTCGTTTTCGCATTAGCTAGGCCGGCAGCAGGGCTCGACTTGGGTATGGGCCCACTTGACCTGGGCTTGAGCCCGTTTACTTGGGGTTGACTTTGACTTTGATTTGGTAACCGGGGTGTAATTTTTGACCCCAACAGGTTGGAAAAGAGATTTTAGGTTCTGCTGTTAAAGTGGTAATCACAAAGGATTCAACGCTAATTGTTTCGACGGGAGCACCCAAAGTGCAGTTGAACAGAGGGTTGCTCAATTAAGAAGTCTTGTCGAGGTATATACACCTGATGCACATTGCACTATGCATGTGAGATTTTAGCATTGATTGATATGAAAGATATAGTTTTAAGTAGGCTAAATTACTCTAAACTATCTTCACTATAACCGTTTTTCCATAAATGACATAAAAATTTCGGTATACTCCCTTAAAATTTTGGTTTTAAGGGAGTTTATTTAACTAAAATGCCCTTAAGTGTAGCACTTCAAGGAAGATTACTGTAATAAAAAACTTAGAGGTAGTTTAGTGAATATAGCTATACTTAAGGGTAGGCTAGTGTAACATATCCTATAAAAGAAGTATATGAGCTTTCACCTCTTTTGCAGAAACTACGCAACTACTGTGAACGTTCCCAAAACTTTCAGTATTCTAGCATCCATTTGTGATTTTGACATAGGAACGAAGTTTGAGTCTTCATTTTTAGACAGCGGGCAAGAAACAAACCTCAAAATGGCCATAGCCCAAGAATGGAGGAGAAACATCGTGTCACACCACCGCTACCAAAACACTAGATTTACAATTGACATGTAGTAAATTAACAAATATCATATCATTGCAATTTACAACAGGAGAAATGATCATAGTAGATGAGTGAGGAAGAAATCTTTGGATGAGACATCCTTATCTCAGTATAGAGTGATTGCTCATATACATATGATTTCTTTTAATCTACAAAATATTTATTTTCCATGATTTTTCAGAACTCCGAGGAAAAGTTTGACAAGAGAATAGTGAACGAGAGGATAGCAAGGTTGTCTGGTGGGATTGCAATACTTGAGGTAAGATAATTGTGATCAAGTCCATTAAGAAAAAAAGAGGAAATGGAGCACTGCCACCACAAGATGCACCCTAGAGTGATGCTAACATCGCAACATTCTATTGAATGATAAATATTATTTGAAGTGATGTGATATCTCTCTCGTATTAATTATTGGATTCACTTCATGTCACATCACTTTATTTAATAATGCAACACCCAATGGGGTATTGCCATGCCAGCATTAACAAAAAATATGCCTCGTTCAGCAAATACTGTTATTGAAAGCCAAATGACAGGTAGGTGCACAGACACAAGTCGAAATGAAGGACAAAAAACTGAGAATTGAAGATGCTCTTAATGCAGCCAGAGTGAGTGTTGCTTACTGGTAATCTTCATATTAATACTTAGGAAGATGAATAACTTTTCTCTTAATGTAGTAGGCAGCTATTGAGGAAGGTGTTGTAGTTTGTGGTGGGTGTTGCCTATTGAGATTATCAACAAAGGTGGACAGTATAAAGCTATCTTTGGATAATGATGAACAAAAGGTAATGCTATGTTCCCCTTTTGGTTTTTCATGACTACTCTAAAATACTTGTATGGTAAACTATTTCGGAAAAATCATTCATGACAACAAGTAGGGTAAAGTATTCCAAGTGGAAAAGGTTTGCTAGTTGTTGTACCTTGCCATTGGAGGCATATTCCGAGTTCTCATTGTATGTTTCTTAATGAGCTATCAATTGAGCTATGGTGATGTAACCAATAATGGTCTCGCCAATTATTGTTTGAGCAAAGGGCAGCGAGGCAGTGCACCGGCATACTTCGAGATCCTACAAAACAAGACTGTGCTGAAGATTCCTCCAGTACCATCCCTCCGACGCTTAAGCTAGCATTTAGAGGATAGTGTATAGCTAGGGGGGATTGATATGGCATACCCCCTTAAGGTTTATGGCTGTGCTTGTATAACCTTATGCTGGGGGCACTTTTGCCTTGTGCCCTTGACAGTCATTCGTGCCCTTTATGCAGTGTAGTAGGCACCAGAGGTTCTCCCCACTGCCTTGTTGAGTAGACACGTCTCGCTAGATGACAAATAAGTGTAACCGCTTTGGTGAACCCCTGCAGGTTAGAGGGTCATGGTAGCGTGATTTGCGGTGCCCTTTGTGTGATTGCCATGTATCACGGTTTCATACTGCCGTATCATGTAGTTCTCAGGAGTTATTTTTGAGTACCCAGTCATTTTGGGTTTACACATGAAATGGGTACATGCATGCACATGATAATGGAGATATTGATTGTACATATGAATTGATTTCCTCAACATACATGTACCATCACACTTCTTTTGGGATGAATCGTAGAAGCACTAGTTGCAGTAGTATAAGATTTTGGTATCCTCAGGCACAATCCTTTAATGTCTATTACCGCTGTGCAGATTGGTGCAGAAATATTTAAGAAGGCTTTAAGTTATCCTTCAAAGTTGATTGCAAAAAATGCTGGTGTGAATGGAAGTGTCGTCGTGGAAAAGGTTTACAGCATATTCTGTATGATATAATTTTTCCCCTTGTGCTATCATCCTATGGATTAATTGCAAATTGGCATATTTTAATTTCTAATTACTCTTTCAGGTGTTGTCCATTGATGATGTGCAATATGATTATAGTGCAGCAACAAATTGTTATGAAGACTTGATGGCTGCCGGGATTTTAGACCCAACAAAGGTATGCATAAAATTAACTTGATGCCTTGATGGCAACTATGATAATTTAGTTTTCCAGTATTGTGATGAAACCATGATTTAACGAGTCAGACTGTGCGCATGTCTACGACATGTCTGATTGTTCTCGCTCATTAATTCCTTTTACCCCTAATAATCTTAGTAAACAGAGCATAAAGTGTCATTATAGGAACCTTACAATGATGCTGGCATGACACCATTCTATTTGACGATTCGTATTATTTAAAGTGAAATGACACCTCTCTCTTATTAAATATTGGATTCACCTTATGTCGCATCATTTGATATAATATGCAACACCTAAGAAGGTTTTGCCATATTGCCCCTGCACAGTATGGTGAGACTTTAGGTTCTGATTCTTCTATTTATTTTGTTATCGATCAAATTTGTAGGATTATCGCCATTGATAGTTTACAAATATTATTCTGTGCGTCCTTCAAATATATCACCCATACATTAGCTTCATTTTTAGCAGGTAGTCAGATGCTGTATTGAAAATTCTGCATCCGTTGCCAAGACATGGTCGTTGTCGATGCTAATGAAAATCTGCCTAGACGTTATCGAACTCCGATGCCAACTTCAAATTTTATGCCATCACCAAATTCTAACTTTAAGCCAAGATCAGGTAAGCCTCTTCTTCACAAAATTGTCATATTGTACCCATCCATCCTTAAATTCATGTAAAACAGTAAACGCATGTTAATGCTGATCCCGCTAATGGTTTGTGATTATTCCAGTTATTCCATTTTAGCATGCTAGTGGAGATGCTCCAATCAGCTGTGAAGCCGCTGCACTTCTACCATTGACGCAAGGTCGAATCTTGCATGAAATATGGTGCTCTTATTTTGTTTTGTATTCTACAAAATTTTAGTTGATGAAGCTGAGCACTATAGGTAGGCGAAAAATATGGTAGGTAGTTAGAAAGATAAGATACTTGCTAGTAATTTAATTGAGTTGATGACGCTTAACCGGGCGACATGGAAGAAAACATAAACATAAATTAACTTGTTCAAGCTTTAGTAAACATGGTAAGCTACATAAAATCTACTTAATATTGAAGTAACACAGGGATAAACAAGAAGGAAGCGTCCTCATCCACACAGCCAAAATGTGTTACTTAGCGTGAAAGAACAAAAACAAAACATCACTTGGAAACCTTCTTCTTCCTCGTCTTGGAACTTCCATGAAAAGAAGTAGAGCCTTGTTCCTTCTTCAAGCCTTCTCTCTTTTCCACTTCTTTCTTCGTCTCCACTTTGTGATTTTTCTTGCTACAATTCTCCTTCTCAAGCTTGTGATGCTTCATATGGTGTATGCATCCACTTGATGCATCAGAAGCCATAGAGTCATCATCGTCATCATCATCGATGCTGTTATTCTTCTTATCATGATGATGATGGTCACCACTACTATCTTCCACTTCTCCATCACCATGGCCATGACGATGATGATCACCACTCCTATCTTCCACTTCTCCATGACCATGACCATGACCATGACCATCATCATCACCGTGTTCAACATCAACATCGTCATGCATGGGGGATGCAAGGTAAATAGTCCATCCAGACTCATTGCTGCTGCAGTCTTCTGAATCTCCAATAACTTGGGAAAATTCCATTGGATGAGAGAGTGATAGAAGAGTAGAGAGAACTAAGGTTGTGAAAGTGAAAACAAAATGAGAGAAATAATGTTGGCTCCAACCTCTTAAATAACTACTGATTTGTGAGCTTCTGACATCTTCATTATATTGGGACAGCTGAATCCAGCCAATACATAAAAAACTGGGACAAAGACCCTATAATTACTATTAATAAGATGATATACTCCCTCCGTTTCACAATACTAGTCTTTTTTTCCTCTTGGATACTGATCAAGACGGCTATATCTTTTCTAAATCTAAAATGTCATGAATGTAAAATCCCTTAGTATAACCCTATGATAGTTTTCATTAATTGCATTTATAGGTTAGATTTGGAGGTCCATATTTGAAGTGCATTGGTAACAAAAGAATAGAGTAGGCATTCAGCACGCCAGAGTTAAAAGGCTACATTTTATATTCAGCACGCCAGGTTGAGCGCCTTTTCTTAAAGGCTTGAACCTTTTGCGTAGAAGTGTTTATTTAATTCGCTCGGTTTAAACCCGGATTGCTTTGATACCATGTTAATGTTAACAAATATATAAATATATATTTAATGTTTTGACAATATCCACCACCTGAAAGCTCTGGACTTTGGTTAAATTCTCTGACAGTTCATCAGGGGACATCCCATCTTCTTTAATCCCCTTTTGCTTGTGAGGAACCAGTGTTCTTTAAGTAGGAAATGAAGACAGCCTATCCTTGTAAGTCTTCCACACACTCCACAAGCTTTTAACTCTCTGTCATTTGTCATCATGCCAATTGGGCAGATATATATTTAAATTCATTGTGTATGTGTCTGTCTTTGTTGTTCCATTGTTTTTTCCTTGTTATTTTTCCTTAAAAGAATCAAGTGGTTTAGAGATTCTAGTTAGTTCTCTAAGTTTGGCTTAGATAAGAAGGAAGGATGCCTCAAACCTTCCCCAATTTGTTCCTAGAGTTGATCTCTTAGCCTAAGTCTTTCTATAGTTTGTAGATTGTTGGCTCCTGAATCTTTATTTCCCATGTAAATTATGGGTGCAGTTCTGATGAAAGGCGTTTTTGAAGCTTTTTTGTTAAATATGAACATCTACCACTGTTCATCACCATAGCAAATCAAGGGATGCCGATAGTATCCACTTTCTATTTTCAAGGGATTTACAAAATCAAGGAAGAATTTGCAAATAGTCAGCCATTGATTCCCTTGATTTGTTATAGGTAATGAACAGTGGATATCTTTGACAAAAAAGCAAGGTTTGAGATTTCGGCCGAAACCTCCGATACGTGGTGGTTTCGTATCGGTTTCGGTGGAGACCAACCGAGACCGATACGAAACCAGACCGATACGAAACCAAGCTTACAATATCGTTTCGGTCAAAACCTTTAAAAACTTATTTTTATACCATTTTTACTGTTATTGTGATCATTGTAGGCCTTCGCTGTTAGAAAACACTAAAAAGGTGAACCCTAACCCATTTCAAAGACTCCTTTCATCAGAACCGCGCCTGTAAATTATTGGTTGTTAGTAAATTTGAATAAACTGAAACAATTCGTGACAATTTTTTTTATAATCGGACCGTAAGCCTAACCCACGCACACAACATACCCACGCACACATCATACACAAGTACACAACACACAGACATGGGACCCACAAATTTGCCTCGAAAGCGCTAAATTGTGGCCACTTCCCCTCCTGCCTCCTGGCGACAGGCGTTCATCTATACTGTATGTCTCTATATCCAAGAGATTCACGATAAATATCCTTTGTATGCCACCAATGTCTCCAGTTGTCTCAGGGAGCTCAGTAAATACTCTATAGCATTAAAAATAGAGATGGTGTTAAATGATCTCTCAAACCTTAGGCTGCAGTCAGTTCAATAGGTAATGGGTCTCATTTAAGATGGCACACTGTACCAAAATCTCGGGGATGAGATGTTTCTAGCAATCCATTAGGATTTTTCTTTATTTGGATTGTGTAGAGATATCCATTAATGAAAAGGTAGCTGCCCTCAGTAATGTCCTCAAATCAAAATGATGGGATCAAATGGAATTGTATGTCTTGTAGTCTCCTTGTCAAAAATAAATCATTCCCTGTAGGGTTAATTGTACAAAACTCCCATGTAGTTTGTCATATATATCTAGTGAAAACTACCTTATGGCCGAGCATGTAAACCCCTCGCTTTTACTCGCTCGAGAGGCTTATTTAGCGCAAACACTCTCAGTTACTTTTCCAAAGCCGTAATACCGTTTGATAGTTTCTCTTTGAGCAATCCATGTTATGAACAAACTGTTTGTCTAGTTCAACACTAGAACCTGTTTTTGAGTTGTTTGAGTAGAATTTGAGCATTTTTCATGGTTTTGGTTGATGAGCAGAGCACATCTTTGCTTTTAGTACACGTCTTTTCTTCTGAACTTCTTACTGCATGTGCACGACATTTGATGATCTCAGTAAGTCCCATTAATTTGCATAATTACTCATCAAAAAGCACCTCATTATGTGTATTAGTAACGATTCATTAATGGTATGTATAAATGGCTGGAAGTCTATGAACAGTTAGCCAATTAATGGTATGTGTAAATGGGGTGTTACAATAACCTTTAAAGTGTTCCAGTAGAAATAATTAGAACAAATAGATTAATTTAAATACCAATGAGCAGTAGCTCATTGGGTATGGCACTTCCCTTTCTGAAAAGAGTGCCGTGTTCGAACCCTAGGAGGGAAAATGACAATAATTTAACGCTTTCAGGATAAATTCGTGGGTCCTTTGGGTGACTGTGTGCGTCATGTAAAAAATGGATTAATTTAAATAAATCGAAAGGGCTGACTGCATAAAATGCCCCTTGTAATTCATCATATAGCACTTGTACCCTCTCAAGTGATTTATGAGCTCGAACAACCAATCCGTTCATTGAGCAACACAATAAAAAGCACTCAGATTCAACTCTAAACAAATCAAATGATTGTATAATTTAAAATGTGTTTGTGTCATTTAGAGTAGAACTTGAGTGTGTTTAATTCTTACGGTTTTGTTTATCGAAAAAAAGAAGTGTTTATGCTAATAAATCATTTGAGGGGGACAGGTACTATGATAAAACTATATGCGGGTTGGGTTTATGCGATTAAAATGGATTTTTTTATATGGGGCTAGCATATCTTGTGACAGCCTTTAGATAAGTTATTCAATGCAATTTTATTTTCTCTTTGATGATTTGCACCGTCTATCTTGAACCGACGATCAATAGTATGTATACAACAAATTTCAAATGATATAAATACTTTTTATCAATCAATCTAGAATTTGCAAACTGTTCTACTATCGAAAAACTAACAACTTTATAATTATCATTGAATTCCAGACCTAACACAAAACTTCACAAGATTACCCAACAATTTACAATCATCTTTGTCAACAAGATCATACAATTACACAACAATACCTAACAATGATCATGAACAGGACTGAACTCTACAGATCGGCTTCGCCAAGAAGCTAGGGTTCTCGTCTCCGGCCATCACTACGACGATTCTCGGCTCCATGTCCAATGGAGAGATGACATCCGGCAGCTTCTGGGTCGAATCTCGTAGTCTCAATCGATCATTGTCCTCATCGTCAGTGATTGCTTCAGGCTTAGCTTTAAAGCATGTAAGTATTACTAAAGCTATGGCAATGAGACCTGCCATAGCTGCAAGCACTACAAAAACTAAGGGGACTAGAGAATTAGATATGCTATCATGAGTCATCATATCTCTCTCTTTTGTTTAACTTGAGGGGAATTAGGAGTTGCATGGGGATTTTATAGACAAGAAAGAGATCTTTTAAAGGTGATGTCACCCAATAGGTTTGAGGTTCTTCGCATTTTGTGCAGGTTTTTTTTTTCTTTTCATTTTTCCCCTTTTTCTTTGACAGATACATGAGCTTGATTGGATTTGAATTTGGATGACAATGATATACTACCATTTAAAATTTACTTTCACGGCGCCAAAATAAAACTACGAAGGTATCCATATAGATCCAGAGCTGAAGTATGCACGTCTAATGCGATTTAGATCTGAATCGTTTTGATATCATCAAAAATGTGGGTGCCGGTGAACTCTAGAGTTTCGGGAAGGATATGAGGGTACTTATTTAATATAGATATACATATACTTGATGGGTGTACAATTTTCATTTTACCCACTGGATGTGTGATGTGAAAAAGAGTTTTCCGATTTTCTTTTTATGCATTTAAATCACATATCAGCCTTCTTATTGATAGTTGAACGCAATTCAGAAGGACAAATATGGCACCGGTGATAAAAAAATATAATTGTTCCTTTGAATTTTAATTTGAATTCAAGGTAAGAACATTAGCATGACGTGAGGTCTAAAAAGAGTCATGCCATTGTTACTTCAGAATGATGTCGTTGTTTTGACCAAACCTTTTGTATATTGTTTCCTCATTTTTTATTGTTGATGTTATGATGTTTCTTCATTTATTTTTCTATTTGAATATAACTAAGATACTTTGCTTGATATTTCGTAGGACCAAATTAACAGAGCATTAAGTTTGCTTGATATAATTATCCAAGCTCCAAGGTTAGCAATTTAAAATATACTCCATTATTCATTGATGTTTTATTTCTTTCTTTTTTTTCTGTATGTGATGTCAATATGAGATATATAGGTATAAGAAAGGTCATCTACCTTGCACCCACCTGTATAAATGTGACATAAACTTTGCTTGTTTTTTTTTTTAATCAATTCCGAGGGGGATCAAAACTACGGACTCTTGAGGCTGGCCTGCAATCTTTACCCTTGTTACTTCCAACTTTTGAGGCTGACCTGCAATTTAATTAAGGTTTCTTTCTTGCACTCAAGGGCGCTGCTGAGAGGTGTGTCCAATGTTACTGATGATTTTATAATACAAAATTAATGTTTATGGATAAGTTTGAATAATGAGTTGTTTTTTGGGTTCTAAAGAATTTTAATGGATTTGGAAGGCATTTGAAGAATTTTGGAAGCTGTGAGAAATATATGAGATCATATCAAAATAGCAAACAATTTAGGAAGATATATATAATACAGTCAATGTTTAAAATATCAAAATCGGTGGATATCCGAATCATATGTTGCTTATATCTTATATGGTCGATATATCGGATATCACCTAAATTCAAAATATCGATGATATATCACCGAAATGATATCGGTTTTATCATATCGCAAGAGTTCTCGATTCTATATATGAGCTGATATTACCAATATTTGAAACGTAAAAAAAAAACAAATTAATTTATCTCTTTTTTCAGGCATTCTGTCTTATTTCTCCAAAACTATCATGTGGTTTCTCCGACTTACTCAAAACATCCTTGGATTAAAAGCTATCACCGAAACCCTCTAACGCTACCTTCTGTTAAGCATCATACCTGGACAGTTAGTTCTTACGCTTTTCAGCCACTTTTATCTCAAAATTGCCTCATTTTCGTATATTAGCCGCTTGAGAATTCAAGAATAGTTAGGTAGATCTATACAAGAACCAACAGTCAAGGCGTGATGTTTAACAGAAAGTTACGCTATGAGGGTGATGATGCTCGATATCGATGATCTCCCAGATTGTGACATGTGGCTGATGACGTGTTCTGAAGCCTGTAAGGAAGGACCAAGGACAGCACGTCGGACGAACACCTGGGTCTGCGACCCATGGATGTGATCGACCTTCCGGGCCGTCCACACCACTCCTATGCCCGCCTTGCAAACAACCGTTGGCTCGTCTCCGAGCCCCCTGCACACTTGGCCTCCTCGGCCCTCTCAACTCGCCTCCGGCCTACCACAGAACCAACATAGCTCAGCCTTCTGCACGCTTGGCCTCCTCGGCCTTCTCAACTCGCCTCCGGCCTACCACATAACCAACATAGCTCGGCCTCCGACTCGGTCTCGAGCCCCCGCCGAGCTCATCTTCCTCGGTCCCTTCGACCGACCAACAACATCATTCGCAGGTGCTTCCGCCTCGCCTCCGCGAGTCTCGCCATGTGCGAGATCTCCGCTGCCCACGATCCCGCATTCCACGCCATCACGATCCCCATTAACGAGCCTGTCTCGTCATTAATGGGAGATCCCGCCCATCACCCGGGCATGACGTCGGGGACGTAATGGCCGACGTGATTCTCGCACCTGCCTGCTGCCACCGCTATATAAACCCCTCCTTCAGACGGTTGAAATAAGTCATTTTCCACTCACTAGGCCGTTACTCTGCTCGGATTTCCTGTCTAACTTGATCGTCGGAGGGTCCTCGGTGGTACAACCACCCCGGGACTTCCATGCAGGTAGCTCGGCCCCAACAGCTTAAAACCCATTGAGATCCACACACTTCAGGAGCTATCCTCCAACTCAAATCTCGGTCGTCCATCGTCGCCAACAACAGATCAACGGAAGGTAACATCTTGACACGATTGCACCCCGCGTCAGCTGGCGCCGTCCGTGGGAATCTTGATTCCACTTAACAAAGTTCATCTTCCGATCTCAACCCAATGGCGAGCGGTCACCACGACGATCCAAGCATTAGCCGCCGCCTCCCCACAATGGAGGCGCGGACGAATCTCCTCCCCCGAACGCTATCAATGCCATAGCCGTCCAGATAGATAGACCCGCGTCCGTCGTGGACGTGCTCGTCCGTGTCCAAACGGCGGGGCAAGCTCCCCAGGTCGCCTCTTTCCCACCTCGGGACCGGAACCCTTACAGAGGGAGAGAAGACTCTGCTCGCGTCGGCACTGCCGACCACCGCCTCGCTGCCTCTCACGATCGCAGATCTCCCGGGCTGACGTATTCTATGACCCGCAGGACGCCCCACAGTTCAACACCGAGGTCTGTCGCTCGAGTGCCTCGCCCCGAGCCCCTACGCGCTCCTGTCCCTCCCGAGGAGATGTCGGTCAGCTCGCCTGCTCCCAGGCATGACCGACACCCCCTCCTTCGACGGGGTCGTACGGACGGGACTCGTCACGACAGCTCGAAGACTACCTCGCCGGGCGACCTAAGAAACCTCATTGAAAGGAACCGAGGCCGCGGCCAAACGCAAGTCTCCAATGGAAGGGGCCAAAGATCGGAATGTGCCGAATCGTCGGGGTACCATGGCCGGTTCGACGCCCTCGAAAAGAAGATCGAGGGCATGCATCGAGAAGGTTGCCACTCGAGCGACGGGGCTAAATACGCCGCCGACTCGCTCACAAAGCCCTTCACCGGGGAGCTTCTCACCGTCCATGTCTCCTCCTGGAACAAGCCCCCCAAGGTCTTGCTCTTCGACGGGAAGCCAGACCCGAAGGACCATCTGGACGCGTTTACGGCCGGGATGAGCTTCCAAGACAACTCCGACGCCGCCCAATGCCGAGCTTTCCCGGCCACTCTCATCCGCTCCGGGCGAGACTGGTTCCGAGGACTCACGCCACGCTCGATCTCAACCTTCGACGAGCTAGCCACTTAATTCCTCGGCCATTTCGTCGGGAATAGACGGCAGAAACGGACCGTCGACCATCTCTTCACGATCAAGAGCGGGAACAAAGAAACGTTCAAAGCGTACGTCACCCGCTTCTACAACGCCCTTCTCGAGGTCCCCGAACATCGGGATGAGACAGTCAACACGGCCCTGAGGTCTGGTCTTAGGCATAAGGATTGGTTACGCTCTTTTGCATTAGCGCAGCCTAAGACTATGGCCGAGATAAAGGCCTGGACCGAGCACGAAATCCACATTGAGTCCGAAGTGAACGCAAATCTACCCGGGGCAGAGCAAACTGACCAGAAGAAAAAGGCGAGGGAAGAGAGAAAGAGACTTGAGCGGCCAAAGCCCTACTCCCCAAGGTTTTAGGAGTATACCTCGCTCAATGTCTCCCAGACGGTACTTCTTGAGGAGGCCAAGGGCGAGGGGTTCTTCAAGCTCCCCCCGATCTCGCGCATGGCGGCAAAGCATACTCGGGGCCCCTACTGCGGTTTTCACAGATCGCTAGGCTACTCCACGGAGAGCTATAAGCAGCTCCGAGACTACATCGAGGAGCTCATCCGTTCGGGGCACCTTGCAGTGTACTTGCGGGACAAGCGACAAGCTGACCGCGAGCAGGAGCAGTGTCCCCCTCCCGACGAGTTGACAATCGGCCAAATTATGGTCGTGTCAGCGGAGGGTACGTCGGATACCTACGAGGCTCAACACCCCGCGCCGGTTGCGGAGGCCAACAGACATCCGAGGGGCTCAAGCTGCGCAAATAAAAAGAACATCTACTAGCTTGTACTTCTTTTACTAAGGCAATGTAAACTTTCTCAGGATCTTTCTGTTTATATAATAAGAAGAGATCCATAAAACATTGCAAAAAGAAAGGGTACTATAGGCTCCTCAGTCGTACACCGAAAAAGAAAAATTACAATAGCGGGAGAAGGGGGTGCAGGAAACACTGCTCATGGTACTCCGAGCATATTTCCGCCAACCGAGCCCTCGCCGCTTCAGCCCTTTACCTTTGATGCCGCCCACGAATGCTGGCGTGGTGCCTCAATTGATAGCACTCAAGGATGAGCGCCACCGAGTGATCCCGCCGACCCGCGGAGATCAGGCCGAAGCGCCGCAAGGGCCTTAGCTTACTAACCACCTCGTCCCTCAGCTGCTCGGACAAGGGGTTGTAGAGCTCCGACGATGCCCTCCAGATAGAGTACATCAACAGCTGGAGCAGGGGGAACGCCGGGGAAGCAGTCGGCCGAAATGATCCTCAATGCGGCCAATCACTAGCTGCACCATGTTCTCGGTGCAGTACTGGTCATAGAAGTACACGCCCTCGAAATTTACGATGTCGGGGATCGTGAAAGGAAGTCCCCCATTCCTACGTTTTGGGTGTGAAGAAAGGAGCGATGAACGCTTCTTCCGCTTTATAGCCTGTTGATTGGTTCGAAAAAGTGTGTTTTGTGGTTAACCGCAATCAGAACGGTGTCGCGTGTAGCTAGACCGAGATGAGTACGGGTCGTCCTCTGGGAAACGTGGAACCTTTTACTTTTACTTTAGATGTGTTGAGAAAGAGAGGAGAGATAAAGAATTTTTATAGAATGGTTTCTAGATCTACGTTAAACAAGAATGTAAAATATAGATCTAGATTATTTTAAAGATGTAATTAATATAATAATAGGGCTTGTAGGGTTCGTTAGGATTTAGTAGTTATGGAGGATTAATTAAAAGTTACCCTTTTTATCCATTAATAGATTTAGAACTAGAACGACGGTGATGCGTGTAGATTAGGGTTTCCGGAGGGAAAAGGAATCCCACTCTTAACCCTTATCTCGACACGGAACTCCGTTCATATCTAGCCTTTACCAAAACAATCATTAATCTAATCGCTAATCGCGGTCGGAACTAGCAAAGAATTGTTAGCGCGCCCGATTAGGATGTTAATGATTCTTTTGATAAAGTTCCTAAACTTTATTGGATTTAAAAAGGGTTTAGTTATTTTCATCGTCCATTAGCCTACCCTAATCCTACGAACCCTAACAAGCGGAGAATTACTCACGCATGTTGGGAGAAGAAGATGAAAAGAAAGAGAGGGAAAACATAATGTAAAAAAAACAATTAAATAAAATAACTACCTTTATTAATCGACTTGAACAAACTACACTTTAATCCGTAGAAAATGATTACAAAACTTGATTTGCTTCTCGATCTTTCCTAAGGAGGTAGTAGAACAGTCGATGATCAGCCTGGATGCGTGAGCGTCGGGAGCTTCGTGATCTCTTCGGCTTGATGGCTTTTCTAAGAGGCTCTCGGTGCCTTTTTATAGTGCAAAGCCAGAATATTTTGCTTCAAAAGTTGGTAAAATTCATCATAGATTCACCCCAAAAATCCTCAGCTCCCGACTCCATAGAAGTGCGGCGGATCCGCGGCAAATAGTGGCTAGGGCCGCGGATCCGCGCTCAAGGGATGAGATCTCTTTGTCGTTTTTCTTGGGCTCTCTGATTGTGACATTTGGCAATCCTAGGCACCTTTAGAATTCAGAAATATTCTCTCGGTTGCTTCCAGACTTGGTCTCCAAGTTTGCTTCTTAATTTGGCAAGATTTCTTCAACAACTTGATTTGCTTGATTCTAGCCTTGGAAAATTCTGCACAACTTGGAAATATTCTACACAACAACTCAAATAAGATTTTAGTAGACTTTGTTCTACTAGGATTAGGTCAATAATATTATTTGCATACATTTTCCTACCAAATGATAATAAAAATATATTAACACATGGAAAATAATGTTTTTACACATAAACCCTCATATGTATAATATATTATATTAAAGTCCCTTTTTAATATAAAAATGGTAGGAAAAATGTACTACAAATGTGCAGTTTTATCGACTGAACAAATACCCCCAAATTTATCTTTGATCGTCCCGAGCAAACTAGTTTATTCAAGAAGAGAAAAAGAAAGGAGAAAACAAAGCACACTTTCGTAGGCAGACATGATTGCACTGAGCATGTGCAACAAGCCGTTAAACCTCTAGGTGTCCCTAGTAGGAGGAGTGTTGTCTCCTGAGGGTTTTCAGCGGATTACACCCACAAAATCCTATAACAAAAGAAAGATGGTGAAATTTACATATAAAGATAAGAACCATAAAAGAAATACTTTGAAAAGAAGAGTTTCCAACTATACTAGCTTTTCAGTTGTCATGAGCCCTATCTTAATAGTCATGAAAAAATGTTAGAAATCACATCATCCCTCAATAAAACATCGTCTTTATTCTTCATTCCTACCTTTCATCCAAATATTGATCATATAACCCCACGTGTGTGTAAAGAACATCCCTACACTCGGAGAATTCAATTCAAGCTATCATACTCTTGTCCATCTACCTCAGTACTTTTTAATTTTATGAATACTTAGGTTTGCTCACACCTTTTCATGCGACCGTTAATACTTCTTGAGGTACTAACCGACCGATTACTCAAGTGCTTGCTGATTTGGTGATAGTATTTTCCTCGTCTTGCACCACCTAAGGCTTAGCAGTGACTCCCAGACCAGTTGGCCTTAGGGCACTAGGTGAAGAGGCACCCTCGCTATATTTTTTTATTGCTGCCTTGGCGATACAAAACCAGTGTTCATTTTTTTTTTCTTTTCACCATTTTTATATTTTCTTCATTTTTTCACTTCCTTCATACTTTGGCTTTTAGACAAGAGCATTTCAAGGTATCCTCTACTATCCCGAGTTTCAAGACTTGTGTAAGTGCATATAGTAGGGTATCGACATTCAAATGTTTGGATTCCAGAATAGAAACTATTTTTCAGACTTATTTTTATCCTCAGATTAGTGACTTCCTTCATTTTACTAACCCTTGGGACAACAGCTCATAACTACTTATTACTAGTTCGTGTAAGAAAACTTCTAATTTTCTTGGTTTTATTAAACTATTCCTATCTTTTGGATGCAATGTTTCACTTTCTATTCATTTGTTATATAAAAAAAATTTAATGCCCGGTGTCAAATATAATTCAGTGAATACAAACCTCCCCCCCAAACCTGTTTTCAGCAGTGTCCTCACTGATGTAGCCTTTTGAGAAAATGGACCTGTATACTAAGGGAGAGATACAAGGGGTAAAATAATAGTGAAATGAAAAATTCCCCCAAACTTATTCTTTGACACGCACAGATATTCAATCAAATCATTTTTTTACTCACCTCCATTCTTAAAATGTGAAAAAGTTATCAAAACATGGAGGTGAGGCGGAGGAAATTTAGTTTTGATAAAGCGGATCCTGTAAAAACAGGAGCTCCTCCGCGGAGTCAGCAGAAAAATACGGTTTTAATCTATGCCCATTTACTTCAAAAAATCGAACCGTTTTTCAAATTTTCGACTTCAACCGCTCCGTGCGGGTGTACATACCGCACCACAAAAGATCCTTTCCAACGAGATTTAAGCTTACCCGGATGAACATGGAGACGGGAATCGTAAAGAAGGATTTGTTGCCCCGATGTGAAGGTTTTTCTAAAATGATTTTTATTGTGGAACACTTTAGTCCTATTCTTTACTATCACCGCATTATCGTAAGCTTAATCGCGGAGTTCGCTTAGCTCAGTCAATTGCAGCTTCCGATAGCTGCCTGCATGATCAAGATCAAAATTAAGCTCTTTAATAGCCCACATTGCCTTATGTTCAATCTCGACAGGGAGGTGGCATGCCTTCCCGAGCACAAGACGGTATGGGGACATACCAAGATCGGTCTTATAAGCGGTGCGGAATGCCCAAAGAGCATCCGTCAATTTGGTTGATCAATCCTTACGGTTTTTCGAAACCGTCTTCTCTAATATCTGTTTGATCTGCCTATTTGAGATCTCAGCCTGCCCGCTTGTTTGGGGGTGATAGGGCGTAGAAAGCTTGTGAGTGATTGAATATTTCCGCATCAAGGCCTCGAAAAACCTATTGCAGAAATGTGTCCCGTTGTCGCTAATGATAGCGTGAGGGTGTCCGAATCGCGAAAAGATATTTTCTTTAAGGAACTTAATGACAACTTTGTTGTCATTAGTGCGACACGGTACAGCTTCCACCCACTTCGAGACATAGTCAACCGCTAACAAGATATATAGATTCCCAAAGGAGTTGGGAAAAGGGCCCATAAAATCAATACCCCAAACATCAAATATTTCCACAACAAATATAGGTTGGAGCGGCATCTCATTCCTTCGTGAAATCCGACCCAAATGCTGACATCGCGGATAAGTTTTGCAATGTTCAAATGCATCTTTAAATAATGTTGGCCAATAAAAGCCACATTGCAAAACTTTCTCCACCGTTTTTCGAGGTCCAAAATGACCGCCGCATGCCTGATCATGACAAAATGATAACACGCTCTTGAATTCATCGTTAGGGACACACCTGCGAATGATTTGATCGGAACAATACTTGAATAGATATGGTTCATCCCAGTAAAAATATTTTACTTGGGATAAAAATCGAAGTTTGTCTTGTTTCGACCAATCGCTAGGTATGAGTCCCGTCGCAAGATAGTTCACGATATCCACGAACCAAGGTTCATAAGATACATTCAAGAGCTGTTCGTCGGGAAATGAGTCATTTATTGGTACGGTCACAGTTGGCGAAGAAGTGATGCGTGAAAGATGGTCGGCTACAACGTTTTCACATCCACTCTTGTCTTTGATGACAAGATCAAATTCTTGTAACAATAGGATCCAACGTATTAGCCTGGCCTTCGCATCTTTCTTCGATAAAAGATGTCGTAGGGCGGAGTGATCTGTGTAAACCACAATAGGCGAGCCAATCAAGCAGGGCCTGAATTTCTCCAATGCAAATACAACTGCCAAGTGTTCTTTCTCGGTAGTTGTGTAATTTATTTGTGCATCATTCAAGGTCCTACTTGCATAGTAAATTACATGTGGCATCTTATCAATATGCTGTCCTAAGATAGCACCAATAGCAAAATCTGATGCGTCACACATAAGCTTGAACGGGTGGTTCCAATCCGGAGATGATAAAACGGGGGTTGTAGTGAGTGATTCTTTAAGCGATTCAAAAGCAGCCTCACAATCTGAATCGAAGTGAAAAGTAGTGTCCTTGGCCAATAGAAGGGTTAAGGGTCTAGCAATTTTGCTAAAGTCCTTAATAAATCTCCTATAAAATCCTGCATGACCAAGGAAGGATCGTATATCTTTGACGCAATTGGGACGAGGGAGGTTTTGAATGACATCTATTTTAGCTCTGTCAACCTCAATGCCTTTATGTGAAATTATATGTCCAAGTACAATACCTTCTTGGACCATAAAATGGCATTTTTCCCAATTCAAAGTCAAGTTCTTATCCTTACAGCGGGTAAGAACAGCGTCAAGATTACGAAGGCAGTCCTCAAAGGAGTCCCCAAAAATGGAGAAATCGTCCATAAAAATTTCTAGAAAATTTTCCACCAAATCTAAAAATATCCCCATCATGCACCGCTGAAATGTAGCGGGAGCGTTGCATAACCCAAAGGGCATGCGTCTATAAGCAAAAGTTCCGAAAGGACAAGTAAAAGTGGTTTTATCTTGATCCTTTTCGACGATGGGGACCTGGTTGTAACCAGAGTATCCGTCCAAGAAACAGTAGTATTCGTGTCCCGCTAATCGTTCTAACATCTGGTCAATGAAAGGTAGAGGGAAGTGATCTTTCCTCGTCGCGGCATTGAGTTTCCTGTAATCGATACATACTCGCCACCCAGTTTGGGTGCGTGTTTGGATTAACTCATTAGCCTCGTCAGTGATGACCGTGATGCCAGACTTTTTAGGGACCACATGAATTGGACTTACCCATTGACTATCAGATATGGGGTAAATTATTCCACTATCAAGACACTTGACGATTTCTTTCTTTACCGCCTCTTTCATAACGGGATTTAACCGTCTTTGTGGGTCTCGGGTTGGTTTGGCTTCATCCATCAGATGTATGTAATGTTCAACAATTAAGGGACTAATCCCTTTGATGTCAGCCATAGTCCAACCAAATGCTTCCCGATTCGATCTCAACACTGCCAAAAGTGCATTCTCTTGCTCTAAGGCTAGAGAAGAGGAAATAATCACTGGCAAAGTCTCATTCTCTCCTAAATATGCATATTTAAGATGAGAAGGTAGCGGTTTGAGATCAAGAATTGGCGGAGAGACTATAGAAGGTGGGGTAAGCGAATGATATTCGGACTCCCGAAGAGGTTCAAAACTTGCATAAGATATTGACTCGGAAAGTGCTGCTGACTTTTGCAACGAGTCAACGGGTTCAATCTCAAGGTCGGACGCATTGAACATATCCTTACTGTAAAGTGGTGCAAGATCGAACGATGTCTCATTAGTGTTGTCGAGAACATCAAAGCAAAGCTCCTCATCCATGCAGCTTTCGGAAGCTATCTCGTGGATGGAACAAACATCCAGCAATTGAGCAGAAGGTTCTGATGGCTGACTTCCTAGCTTGTAAATATTAAGCTCAATTGTCATTTTCCCGAAGGATAAGTTCATAGAACCGTTACGACAATTAATTACAGCGTTAGAAGTTGCTAGGAAGGGTCGACCAAGTATCACCGGGATTTGATTGCGTGGGTTTGCTACAGGTTGTGTATCTAAAACAATAAAGTCCACGGGAAATATGAATTCCCCGACTTTAATTAACACATCCTCTAGTTCGCCCCGAGGTTTGGTGATAGATCGGTCTACCATTTGGAGAGTACGATGGACGGGTTTTAACTCTCCAATTCCTAACTGCTCGTATACTGAATAAGGAAGCAAGTTACGCTAGCGCCTAAATCGAGTAAAGCACGATTTATATTTTTTCCTTCAATAGAAATAGAGATTGTAGGACAGCCGGGGTCCTTACGTTTCTTTGGTATTTGTTGGGTAAAATCTGTGCTAACATTACTCGTCATGAAAACCTTTTTAGGCACTTGAGTTTTTCTCTTCCTAGTGCATAAGTCTTTAAGGATTCTTGCATAAGATGGGACTTGTTGAATAGCATCTAGGAGAGGAATATTCACGCTAACTTGCTTAAACATTTCCACAATCTTCTCCATTTGCGGGTTAGGTCGGTTGGCCCTTAATCGGTTTGGAAATGGAGCTCGATCAATAAGTTTTGGGTCCAACGTTTATGGAGAAGACTGTGGCGACAGATTCGATCCCAAAATTGGAGTGGGCATCGACTTAGATAGATTTGGCGAAATGTTTGAGCCTTGGGGAAAACGGAGAATAGGCTCGGACGAAAGTGGGAGACTAGACGAGTTAGGGGAAGAAGAAGAAGGGGTATCAAATGTGTCAGTATCATCAACTTGCTCACCCACTTGGTTGTTCAGCACTCTTCCCGATCTCAACGTAGTGATGACATTCACATTATGACTTTGTGAATGGCCAGGATTCGGTAGGGGTTGAGATGGGAGTTTCCCTTTCTCTCTCGCACTCATTGCGGCGTTTAACTGTGCGATTTGGTTTTCTATTGATTTAATACTCTCACCATGGGAGGAGGAGTTTTTCGTTAGGGTATCAATAGAAGACCTTATCTCAGCCGAATTTTGCATGGATTGTTTCATGAACATATCCAAAGTTTATGCAAGTGAGTTGTCAGTACCGGCCATTTGTGGTGTAGAAATGTTGGCCGGATTTTGGAAATTTTGTGACTGAAAGGGGGGCTGATTCTGTGGTTGTGGTTGCTGTGGAGGAGGTCTTTGATAATTTCTTTGTTGGTTTTGATTCCAAGCAAAGTTAGGATGATTCCTCCATCCTTGATTATATGTGGAAGAATAAGGATCGTTTCTAGGTCGCTGCTGAAAAGCAGCATTAGCTTGAAACGATGCATTCATAGGACATTCTTCCGTTAAGTGTGAAGGATCCGAACAGCAACCACAGACGGTCTTAGGAAGCGTGACCTGATTTAGGGAGAATGTTGAGAACTTGTTTTCAATAGCATCGAGTTTCTTCTGAATCGCTGCCATTTCGGGTTTTACTGCGATAGAAACATCGAGCTGGTGAATACCTCCCTTAGTTGAAGGTGGTCTTACGCTTTCCCACTGCAACGTGTGTTCAGCAAGGTCTTCCAGATATTTCCAAGCTTCACCGTCATCTTTAGACATGAAATTGCATTGACACATCGTTTCAAGCATCTGCTTTGTCGCTGGATTAATGCCCTCATATATAATCCGACATAAATCCCATCTTTGTATTCCGTGATGGGGGCATTGGACAAGCAGATCTTTGAAACGTTCAAAGCACTTCCAAAATGGTTCATTGGGAAGCTGGGTGAACTGGTTGATCTCGCTCCTAACATGTGCAATCTTATGATTTGGGTAAAACTTCTTAAGAAATGCTATGACAAATTCATCCCAATTAGTGACAGAGTGTGCGGCAGTATTATAAAGCCATTTTTCTGCCAAGTCGCACAGTGTGAATGGGAGAAGACGTAAGCGCATAGCATCTAAAGTCAATTGTGAAGTACCCATCATTGCGCATACGTTTTCGAATTTGATGATGAAAACGTACGCGTCTTCCGACTCAAGCCCGTGAAATTTGGGCAGCAGGTTGATGTAGTGGGGTTTAATTTCGAAATTATCCCCATTAGGTGGTGGAAGAGATAGACAAGTGGGAAGAGGACCACGGATAGGATAGCATCTCTCTTGGAGAGAGATGCGCGGTGGATTCTACGCACCTACGGACGGTGGCAGCATGGTGTTATAATCTGATGGAGTGCCGTCCATCTCGGTCGATGTGGTGTGTGGTGGGGGAAAAGAAGATGAAGAAGTATCGACTTCGGCGTCGATAGCAGGAACGCGGACAAGACGGGCACTAGGATCCCGTGTCCAGCCGAGCATGCACTAAGCGGGTTTAGTGCAAGTGGCAGCGTGTGTGTGATTTAAAATTGGCTTGTTTTGAAAAGTGGGACTCAAGACAAATCTCCCTAAGATGCACAAGCAACCCTAGAACTAAGGTCACCTAGGTCCAGTCTCTAGACCGCTCCTAAACTTCCAAAGGACAAGCCGCATGATCAATCCTCTACCGCCTCCGTACTACCCTTGTAGCCAGATAAGTGCCAGGTAAGTGGGAAGGAACCACGTCGTGGGCCTAATTAAAAACCACTAGCCTTTGTCACACTTGCCTAGGCACTACAAAAGTAATGCGGATAAACGATAGATTACCCACGACCTTCCTCTGTCCTTATTGAGCGCGACAGACCTTAGAGTCTGGTCTAGATATTTTTTAAATTAATGAAGGGTTGATCTATATGCTCGGTTTATGATTTGTGGGGCTTAGGAAGGGTGATGAAATCCCCACCTAATCTTGATTTGGTCTTTACCCCTTAAAGTCCGTATTAAATATGCAAAACAAAACCAAACACAAAACTTTTGCAAAAAGATTTTTTGAGTGGCGCTATTTTGCAAAGAATCCTGCAGAAGATAGATTTTATTGGATTTGAGAGGAGAGAGAAGGAGTTAAGAAAGATACCAGAGAAGATTGATTCCTTAATTCCTCCAAATTGCCTCGATTCCGCCGCAGAAGTGGTGCTTTTGCCGCGGTTCCGCCTCGTGGCAGAGAGAACAGTTGATGAAAATTTTTCTGTGATCTCCTTTGCTCCTCCGGATCTCTAAAAATATCTTTGTTTCCTGTTTTCCTCAATTCTGTGACTCCAGATCTCCTTGCAAAAATCCACGCACAAATCGTTAAATATGTAATTTGCAGTTTTGTTTTAATAATGATATGGCTCGTCTAAGAATTCAACACAAATAGTAAAAATAAAAAATTACGCACGTATTTCCCGGCAACGGCGCCATTTGATTGGTTCGAAAAAGTGTGTTTTGTAGTTAACTGCAATCAGAACGGTGTCGCGTGTAGCTAGACCGAGATGAGTACGGGTCGTCCTCTGGGAAACGTGGAACCTTTTACTTTTACTTTAGATGTGTTGAGAAAGAGAGGAGAGATAAAGAATTTTTATAGAATGGTTTCTAGATCGACGTTAAACAAGAATGTAAAATATAGATCTAGATTATTTTAAAGATGTAATTAATATAATAATAGGGCTTGTAGGGTTCGTTAGGATTTAATAGTTATGGACGATTAATTAAAAGTTACCCTTTTTATCCATTAATAGATTTAGAACTAGAACGACGGTGATGCGTGTAGATTAGGGTTTCCGGAGGGAAAAGGAATCCCACTCTTAACCCTTATCTCGACACGGAATTCCGTTCATATCTAGCCTTTACCAAAACAATCATTAATCTAATCGCTAATCGCGGTCGGAACTAGCAAAGAATTGTTAGCGCGCCCGATTAGGATGTTAATGATTCTTTTGATAAAGTTCCTAAACTTTATAGGACTTAAAAAGGGTTTAGTTATTTTCATCGTCCATTAGCCTACCCTAATCCTACGAACCCTAACAAGCGGAGAATTACTCGCGCATGTTGGGAGAAGAAGCTGAAAAGAAAGAGAGGGAAAACATAATGTAAAAAAAAAACAATTAAATAAAATAACTACCTTTATTAATCGACTTGAACAAACTACACTTTAATCCGTAGAAAATGATTACAAAACTTGATTTGCTTCTCGATCTTTTCTAAGGAGGTAGTAGAACAGTCGATGATCAGCCTGGATGCGTGAGCGTCGGGAGCTTCGTGATCTCTTCGGCTTGATGGCTTTTCCAAGAGGCTCTCAGTGCCTTTTTATAGTGCAAAGCCAGAATATTTTGCTTCAAAAGTTGGTAAAATTCATCATAGATTCACCCCAAAAATCCTCAGCTCCCAACTCCATAGAAGTGCGGCGGATCCGCGGCAAATGGTGGCTAGGGCCGCGGATCCGCGCTCAAGGGATGAGATCTCTTTGTCGTTTTTCTTGGGCTCTCTGATTGTGACATTTGGCAATCCTAGGCACCTTTAGAATTCAGAAATATTCTCTCGGTTGCTTCCAGACTTGGTCTCCAAGTTTGCTTCTTAATTTGGCAATATTTCTTCAACAACTTGATTTGCTTGATTCTAGCCTTGGAAAATTCTGCACAACTTGGAAATATTCTGCACAACAACTCAAATAAGATTTTAGTAGACTTTGTTCTACTAGGATTAGGTCAATAATATTATTTGCATACATTTTCCTACCAAATGATAATAAAAATATATTAACACATGGAAAATAATGTTTTTACACATAAACCCTCATATGTATAATATATCATATTAAAGTCCTTTTTTAATATAAAAATGGTAGGAAAAATGTACTACAAATGTGCAGTTTTATCGACTGAACACCTGTTGTGCCCTCGAGAATCCAACGGTCGTCCGTTTCACCCACAACTGTGCCGCCACACGGCAGACCTCGAGCCTTTCTTGGCGAAATCGAAACAACGCGGCTCCGTCGCTTCACCCCCCCACGCGTTCGATACACGTGTTGCTCGTGACTGTCCCTATTCCCCATACTTACACCGGGAAGGTCGGACAGAACCTCCAGAATCGTCTAAGCAGCTTCACTACTCGGACCATCCTTAGCAAGCCTCTTACGACCCCTCCCGCCTTAAGGATCGAGGCCCTCATCAAGAGGCGGCCGAGCGGCTACCCTGCTCGGCTATCCCTGGCTGGTAGTTCCATACCCCGCGACGCCAGGGATCAAAGCCCTCATCAAGAGGCAGCCGAGCAGCTACCCTTCTCGGCTATCCCTGGCTGGTAGTTCCCTACCCCACGACGCCAGGGATCAAAGCCCTCACCAAGAGGCAGCCGAGCGGCTACCCTGCTCGGCTATCCCCTACTGGTAGTTCCCTACCCCACGACGCTAGGGATCAAAGCCCTCACAAAAAAGCAGCCGAGCAGCTACCCTGCTAGGCTATCCCTGGCTGGTAGTTCCCTACCGCACGACGCTAGGGATCAAAGCCCTCACCAAGTGGCAGCCGAGCGGCTACCCTGCTCGGCTATCCCTGGCTGGTAGTTCCCTACCCCACGACGCCAGGGATCAAAGCTCTCACCAAGAGGCAGCCGAGCGGCTACCCTGCTCGGCTATCCCCGGTTGGTAGCTTCCTACCCCACAACGCCAGGGATCAAAACCCTCGTCAAGAGGCACCGGGCAGCAACCCTGCCCGGCCCCATCCTTAAGGATCAAAGCCCTCTCTAAGAGGCACCGGGCAGTAACCTTGCTCGGCCCGTCCTTAGTAGGCCTCTTACGGCCCCTCCCGCGCTAAGGATCAAAAGCCCTCATCAAGAAGCAACCGGGCCCGCCCTTGCTCGGTTATCCCTGGCTGGTAGCTCTCTACCCCACAATGCCAGGGATCAAAGCCCTCGCCAAGAGGCACCGGGCAGCAACCCTGCCCGGTCCCGTCCTTAAGGATCAAAGCCCTCGCCAAGAGGTACCGGACAATAACCCTGCTCGGCCCATCCTTAGTAGGCCTCTTACGGACTCTCCCACGCTAAGGATCAAAAGCCTTCGCCAAGAGGCAAACGGGCCTGCCCTTGCTCGGTTATCCCTGGCTGGTATCTCCCTACCCCACAACGTCAGGGATCTAAGCCCTCGCCATGAGGCATCGGGCAGCTACCCTGCACGGCCCGTCCTTAGTAGGCCTCTTACGGCCCCTCTCGCGCTAAGGATCAAAAGCCATCGCCAAGAGGCAACCGGGTCTGCCCTTGCTCGGTTATCCCTGGCTGGTAGTTTCCTAACCCACAACGCTAGGGATCGAAGCCCTCGCCAAGAGGCCACTGAACAGCTTCACTGCTCGGTCCATCCTTAGCCACCTCTTACGACCCTTCCAGCGCTAAGGATCGAAGCCCTCGCCAAGAGGCAACCGAGCAGCTGCCATGCTCGGTTATGATGGATGTCGTTCACTACCTCATGAAGCCAAATACCTAAGCCCTCGCCAAGAGGCAATCGAGTATCTACCATGCTCGATCATTCGTAGCTGGTGATACTAACCGCCAACGCCACGGCCCAAGCCCTCGCCATGAGGCCATCCACGTCTAAGCGATCCCAATCTCGACTTCGGGGCCATGGAGATACCGACCCTTCACCGGTATTTGCACACTTGGAAAATGAACCGATTCAACTCGACGTGCTATCACCAGATGAAGAACCGACCCAATATGAAGGCTGAACTGTGCAAATACAAGTGTTTACCAACAAAGGAAAATACACGCGCAAATACCACTGCAAAAAGTTTTCATAAAGCCAAAAGTCTTTACAAGGGTATTGTGGGATCCCCAGCCTTACACAATGCCCGGAGGCCTACGAAATTCCCGATTCAACAAAAGAAAGGAAACAAGAAGACGAGGGGCTTCAGGCCTCAGGGCTGGGCGCAACCCCAGGGAGCTCAATGTCCACCACGACTGGGGTTGCGCCCATCACAGGAGCCTCGACGCCGTCCTCGACGGAAGTCCCTTTCCCGGCAGGCAGTGCTCCTGGGGGCATCCCCCTGTGCGTCGTCCCCATGAGGATATTCATTCCGGAGCTCTTCATCGGAGGACTCCGGCATCCGAGCCTTAACGGCATCGAGGGCCTCATGCCAGATGAGGGTAGTGGCTGCGGCTAGGTCGACATAAAAATGGTCCGACTTTTTGTAGTTCTCCACTGCTATCGCCGCCCTGAGCTCGGCCAGCTTCGTCCCCTTTACCGCCGCCTCCAGCTCCTTCCGAAGGGCGCCCGCCGACTTCTTCAGGATGCCGACGAGCGGCTTGGAGTCCTGAAGCTTGGCCTCGGCGACCTGGGCAGCCTCGCGGTACCTGGCGACCTCCTGCTTCCCGGCCGCAACCTCCTGCTTCCCGGCCGCCACCTCGCCCTCTAGGACGGCGACCCTCGCCATCGTGGCCTCCAGCTCCAACTTTGAGCTCTCCTTCAGCGAGGAGAGCTCGCCCCGGCTCGCACCGCCAGGGAAATTTCCTCGTCCTCCATCTGGACGACGAGGGCGACGTGCTGGAGGACCTGAAGAAATTAGAGGGGGGTCAGAAAGAAAAGGGAGGCACCAAATCTCACGAATGGTAAGACGCTGAGAGAAAAATCAAGTAAGATGCGAGCACTAATCTGCACGGCTTCTTGGGCGATCGCCGCCATCTGCGCCCTTAGGATCCCCCGAGGAACCTTGCCTCCGGCCGACCTCTCCATGTCCGCCAGCAAGCTGTCAGCAACGGAGAGCCCCGAGGGCACCTCAAAGCGGAAGTTCCCCTCGTCCACCAAGATCGGGGAGGCCGGGGTCCACGGAACCGTCCGGGGGAACTGCTTGAGAGACGACGCTGGGGAGCCGGTCTCCATCTCCAAAGCCTTGGCCTCCTGTTTCCGAACCCGTTTTCGGCTCGGCGCCTGGCTGGTCTCCGGGGTACGGCCCACACTCGAACGCCGGGTTGGGGTGGCTGCCGGGGGAGCCGGGGCCGACATCGGACGGGAAGAGCTGGCACCTCTACCCTTTGATCCCTTCTTCGACTCGTGCATGGCCGCTCGAAGTTTGCTCGCGTCCATGGGTTCTGCACAAGACAAGGTACAATGGAGTCAGCAATACGAGTAAAAGTAAAATAAACACAAGTCTAACAGATTGAATGCAAACTCCTAACTTACTCGCAAACTGGGCGGGGCTGAGCCCAGCCCAACTCAGGGCCTGCTCAGAAAGCAACACGTTGGCTCGAGGAATGGGCTCCCACGCCGCCACTTTCAGCACGTCGGGATCGCTCGACTGGCCATCTCGCCGACACCTATCCTAAGACCACTGGGTGAGCACGGGCCAGTCCTCACCCTCGGGCGGCCCAACAAAGAAAAACTTCTTCTTCTAATCGTGGATGGAAGAAGGCACGAGGACAACCCCCGATCCGGGAGCACTTCCCCACTGCTTCCTAAATGAGAGGTATACCCACCTCGGCTTGCCCGTGTGAGTGCCAGGGTGGCTTTTGTAAATGAGAGAAGAGGCAAGGATGGACAGTCTGAAAGGGATCGACTGCAACTTCAGACGGACCAAAAACCTAAGGAGAATCCTCCAGGAGTTCGGCACTAGCTGGCCCGGGGCTATCCCAAAATGATTCGGCGCTCTAACAACCTCGGGAGAGAAAGGAAGGCGCATTCCGGCCCAAAAGGCTTCCAGGTACAAGGCAATCTCTTTACCCTGTACCTGATCCGCCCTCTCTCGGTCCTCGGCCAAACGTAGCGTATAGCCGGGAGGAATATGGAAACGAGCCCGAGCGGTGGCAAGCTCGTCCTCGTATCTCACCATGGATGACACACCAGGGGCGTCCGCGACATCCGCTCTGGGAACCACCCCCATCTCGCAGCCCCGAGAAGGGGATCTGATCCTAACTTCCCTGGAAGACTCCGACTCAGTGGAAGAAGAAGCAGAGGAAGAAGAAGAAGAAGAATCTACAGGGGGCTCTTTAGACCCTACCCGATTTATTTCTACAAACTGTTCAGAAGAAGACATCTAACCTGATTAAGAGGATGAGTCCTCGGAAGAGGAAACGCAGAGATCCGACCTAAAAGGGGAGCGCCGAGCAATTGAGACCCAGGACGAGGAAAATTTGTAGAGGTATGGGCCATGATAAGGACCCCACCTCTGTTTATAGCTGCCGGTGTACACATCCTACGACGACAGTCATCTCTTGCCGAAACGGCTCAGTACATTCGACGGCCACGATCGCTCCATCTGTCGCATGCGCAATGGCGTATCCCATCAGACGCCAGAAGTCTGCGGCCCGTCGCGTCAGCCAACCAACGCCCGACACGTGGGCTGTCGCTTCGATGATCGTACGTACGATTCGGCGCATCCTCTTCAATGCGAGATCTGGCCCCTGATCCGCTGACATCACCAAGAAAATACGGTTGATTGCCCGGGAACACACACTCACGATATCTACGACGAGGAGCTCACCTCGGGTTACCTGACAGACCACCCTCGACCTGATCCGTGAACAGGTCGGGACGAGAGTGGGGGGCTAATGATGATTCTCGATATTGGTGATCTCCCAGATCGTGACACGTGGCTGATGACGTGTTCCGAAGCCTGCAAGGAAGGACCAAGGACAGCACGCTGGAGGAACACCCGGGTCTGTGACCCATGGACATGGCCAACCTTTTGGGCCGTCCACACCACTTCTATGCCCGCCTTGCAAACAACCGTTGGCTCGCTTCCGATCTTCTTGTACACTTGGCCTCCTCGGCCCTCTCAACTCGCCTCCGGGCTACTACAGAACCAAGATAGCTCGGCTTCCCACTCGGTCTCGAGCCCCCGCCGAGCTCATCTTCCTCGGTCCCGTTGACCGACCAACGACATCATTCGCAGGTGCTTCCGTCTCGCCTCCGCGAATCTCGCCATGTGCGAGATCTCCGCTGCCCACGATCCCGCGTTCCACGCCATCACGATCCCCATTAACGAGCCTGTCTCGTCATTAATGGGAGATCCCGCCCATCACGCGGGCGTGACGTCGAGAGCGTAACGGCCGGCTTGATTCTCGTACCTGCCTGCCTGCTGCCACTGCTAATAAACCCCTCCTTCAGACGGTTGAAGTAGGTCATTTTCCACTCACTAGGCCGTTACTCTACTCGGATTTCCTGTCTAACTTGATCGTCGGAGGGTTCTCAGTGGTACAATCATCCCGGGACTTTCTTGCAGGTAGCTTGGCCCCAACAGCTTCAAACCCATTGAGATCCACACACTTCAGGAGCTATCCTCCAACTCAAATCTCGGCCGTCCATCGTCGCCAACAGTAGATCAACGGAAGGTAACATCTTGACGCGATTGCACCCCGCGGGCACCCTAACTTTTATATATGTGTAATAATTGGTCTATATAGATAGTTTCTAACTATGATACTTATCCATATAATCTAGAATATATACTAATTAAGATAAAATTCACGTCAGATTGGATTATATTGGATAATGGAATGGAATAAAAATCAGCATCAAAAGTGATCATTAGTGTCAAAATCAACACAAAAAAGAGAGAGATGCTCAAACGACGGGCTTCCGCTTCTCATTGATTTGCCTTTTAGAATCAAGGTATAATTTGAATTGGTTTCAACAAAAAAGAGAAGAAAAAAGTTGTAAAATTGGAATAATTCTTATGCTAACCTACGGTTGAGTCGATCTAGGAATAACATATGATTGGATTTGATAAAGGAGTGAGGCAATATAAGCAATACAGTTCCCGGAACCCAGGTTTCGCTTAAGTTAAAACGGAACCACGGTCGTCAAAAAATGAGGTTTCACAAAATTTAGTATAGTTTAGCAACATGGTTTCAAGGTTTCATTTAAAATTAGGGTTTAAATAAGAAAGCAGTTTAATTTTTTAAAAAAAAGGTTTGGGACTTCAAGAAACTCCTCTCTTTTTCAGTTTAGAAAATGGTGATTCAAGCGTATGAAACTTTTTGAAACTACAGTTGTAAAATTATATTTCGGCTACTAAACGAGCCTCGGCTGCATGTTTGGGAGTATAGCCTTGAAACCATATGGTTTTGGAAACCATGATCCTGCTGCCAAGCAAGAAATTATGTGCTCTCCATGCTTCAAGCGCTTGCATCACATCATAGGTAGCAAATTACCGGTTCACCAGTAATAAAACATTTTTCACAATTAAATCAATGGTTTAAACAATATGGAAATCGCATTGGTATGCATATGTTTTACATCGGGATCCAGTTATTGCTCACAGAATAAAGTGCCACATGGAACAAAGTGCCACGCCAAGTATCATGCCAAGAGGGCGGGGGCCACCACTTGAATCCATGGGGGGCACTTCTTGAGTCTGTGGGACCCACTGTAGAACAATGAGGACTCTTCGGAATACATTTCTAAAGAGAACAGATCTGTACTATAAATAGAATGATACCACTCTTCAATACAGAGGCGGCTTTTAAGTGAACCGGCACTACAGGAGCTTGAGAACTCCGTAGTTAAGCGTGCTCGAGTTAGGGAAGTTTTGGGATGGGTGACCTCCTGTCCGATTGTGACCTTCTGAGAAGTGGCCTCTGGTCGGGTCCGATTGTGACCTTCTGGGAAGTGGCCCCTGGTTGGGTCTGGTTCGCCGCGAAGGACAAAATCGTGCGGTTTCGGCCAGAGCGGACAATACTCTCTGTATTGGGGATGGGATGTGACAGGTTGGTACCATTTCGGATTTCAGGAGGCTTCATCCAGCGGTTTTCACAGGATCAGCAAATCCACTCGAGACCGAGCAATGGTTCATCAACGTGGAGAACCTTCTAATGGCCGCTCGAGTTCCTGATGATGACAGAGTGAACGTGGTGAAGATTCAGCTGGAGGAAGAGGCACATACGTGGTGGTCCATAGAGGAAAGCCGGCTAGAGAAACCTATCGGATGAGACACGTTCTCCGCGTGCTTTCTAGATCACTATTTCCTGGCCACTGCCAAGCCCGAGACGGAGAAGAAATTCATTATGTTGAAGCAAAATGGATGCTCGATGGATGTTTACGCCGCAGAGTTTAACCGGTTAAGTCGCTTCGCACCGTAAAAGGTAGCCACCGAAGCCACCAGGACAACGGTTCCAACATGGGCTCGATATTGAACTACATCAGCTTATCGCGTCTCTCGATATACCGACCTTTGCTCAAGTGTTGAACGCTGCCCGAGTGCAGAAAAGATTGGCGGAGAAGACTAACGGCCAACGATCGATGGACAGAAGACCCCACGTAGTTCTAGCACGGGCTACCATTTCCCCTCGTGGAGCGATCCCAGTTCATAGGCCGGGTGTTACACAGATGAAGCATACTTTCTCACCTCAGCGGCCGCAGCGGAGGGCTCTGTTTTGCGATTATTGCCAAAGAGGCCTGGACACATGCAGAGAGATTGTCGAAGAGCCAAGGGGCAGTGTCTGCTTTGCGGATCCAGCAAGCAAAGGTCGGCAGATGTCCCCAGAGATCTGAGCTACAGGGAGGGTTTAAGCAACATCAACAGTCGTACGGCACTTCAGCTCAGAGGGGTCCACCTTGGGTATCCCAGCAGCGGTTATTCGATCAAAGGCATACTGGTACAGGTCGGAATTAGGGGCGGACAATACTCTCTGTATTTGAGGTGGGACGTGACAGGTTGGTACCATTTCGGATTTCAGGAGACTATTTCCTGGCTACTGCCAAGGCCGAGATGGAGGAGAAATTCATTATATTGAAGCAAAATGGACGCTCGGTAGATGTTTACGCTGCAAAGTTTAATCGGCTAAGTCGCTTCGCACTGTACACCGTAGCCACCAAAGCCACCAGGGCAACGGTTCCAGCATGGGCTCGATATTGAACTACAACAGCTTATCGCGTCTCTCGATCTACCTACCTTTGCTCAAGTGTTGAACGTTGCCCGAGTGCAGGAAAGATTGGTGGAGAAGGCTAAGGGCCAACGACCACGTAGTTCCAGCACGGGCTACCATTTCCCCACGTAGAGCGATCCCAGTTCATAGGCCGGGTGTTACGCAGATGAAGCGTACTTTCTCACCTCAGCAGCCGCAGCGGAGGGCCCTGTTTTGCGATTATTGACAGAGAGGCCTGGACACATGCAGAGAGATTGTCGCAGAGCCAAGGGGCAGTGTCTGCTTTGCCGATCCAGCGAGCAAAGGTCAACGGATGTCCTCAGTGGTCTGAGCTACAGGGAGGGTTCGAGCAACATCAACATTCGTACGACACTTCAGCTCAGAGGGGTCCACCTTGGGTATCCCAGTAGCGGTTATTTGATCAAAGGCATACCGGTACAGGTCGGAATCAGGGGCGGACAATACTCTCTGTATTGGGGGTGGGACGCGACAGGTTTGTATCGTTTTAGATTTCAGGAGGCTTCATCCAGCGGTTTTCATAGGATCAACAAATCCACTCGAGGAGTAATGGTTCATCAACATGGAGAACCTTCTAACGGCCGCTCGAGTTTCTGATGATGACAGGATGAACGTGGTGAAGATTTAGCTGGAGGACGAGGCCCGCATGTGGTGGTCCATAGAGGAAAGCTGGCAAGAGAAACCTATCGGATGGGACACGTTCTCCGCGTGCTTTCTAGATCACTATTTCTCGGCCGCTGCCAAGGCCGAGATGGAGGAGAAATTCATTATGTTGAAGCAAAATGGACGCTTGGTGGATGTTTACGCCGCAGAGTTTAACCGGCTAAGTCGCGTCGCACTGTAAAAGGTAGCCACCGAAGCCACCAGGGCAACGGTTCCAACATGGGCTCGATATTGAACTACATCAGCTTATCGCGTCTCTCGATATACCGACCTTTGCTCAAGTGTTGAACGCTGCCCGAGTGCAGGAAAAATTGGCGGAGAAGACTAAGGGCCAACGATCGATGGACAGAAGACCCCACATAGTTCCAGCACGGGCTACCATTTCCCCCCCGTGGAGCGATCCCAGTTCATAGGCCGGGTGTTACGCAGATGAAGCGCACTTTCTCACCTCAGTAGCCGCAGCGGAGGGCCTTTTTTTGCAATTATTATAAGTCAACGTTACACACCCCATAAGATGCGGGGAGGCGGAATAGGTAAAACAATCATTTTGTTCAAAGCAACATCGATTATCAAACGGATCTTTGCTAAAGCCTAAATAAAAAACTATCTAGAAGTAGTTAACTACTATTATAGATGATCATACCTCATGTAACAACCCTAAATTTCATATACAAGTTTTTACAAAAAATTTTCAAAAAATCCATAAAGGGGTATTTATTGCCTGAGCACAAGACTTAAGTAATTAATTAGCAATTTAATTACAAGAAGAAGCTTGTGGCTCATTGGTAATACCTTGCACTGCTGAACCAAGCCGCCAGAGTTCAAATCCCACACCCCACATTAGTTTTAATATTGATTTTTTTTAAAACCTTTAGAATACCAAGGGTTTACACGTGCATATCTCACAAAAACCCCATTACACCCAAAAATGTAACATTACCAGAGGTTAGATGAACCATCGGGGGGGATCCCGGCCGCCTGACTCGGCCGGGAATCGGCCAAATCGGCCTCGACTCGGCCGACTCCGTCTTTCGACCGAGTCACGGCCGAGTCGGCCGATTTCGGCGACGACCCCAACATGAAAATTGTGTTTTTTCGCATTCCCTACACACCAGCAAAATTTTAGCCTTAGAACATTTCCAGAACTCTTTTAAAACCCCAATTACTCCACTTTTAATACATTTTTATTAAATTTTATCACATTTTTTATTTTAAAATTTTCATCTACCCTAACCCTAGCTTAACCCTATAAATACACCCCTCTACCCTCTCACCCTAAAACTCTGAGCCAACTCTCTAAAATTTCCAAGGAACTTGTGTACTTTGAAAACGAGCACGAAGCGAAACTACGACGAAATTCCTGACGAACTTCCGGCAATTGTTCTAGGAGCTCTCGGCGATGAAGCAACGCACCGGCGATTCCTCTCCTTCCATCTCACTCTCGTTATTGTCCAAAACCTGTAAGTCCCATTTCTAATCTCTCTTTTCTATTCTAAAAATACGGATTTACAAAACCCGACGGAATCCGAACAAATCCGATTTCCGATTCGGTTTTCTTATAAAACTTCACTTCTCGTTAATAAATTATGTTTAAACTCTCTCATGTTGACTATTAAACACTAATCAACCAAATTAATCAAGTTTTATTTCATAAAATGATGGCTATTTTAATTTATCGTATTTTTCACTTAAATACCACATTATTTCAATTCTACATTTAGCTCCATTAAACTTGCTATATCTTTAAGTAGATCACGAGGTAACGACCTACCTCCTCACACACTCATATGCAACATAACACGATATTCTCGAGAACTTAGAATACGAGAAAACAAACATTTTCATTTAAATACCCTTTACTTAATAAAACCATTTCTAAAAGATTTAGTATTGATACATCTTTACAAATAAACAACCTTTGAGCTAATAATAAAAATATCTAGACTCAGCCAATTAAGAACTGCCGCGCTCATTAGGACAGAGGAAGGTTGTGGGCATTCAGTCGTTTATCTAAACCTGACTTTGTGGTGCCTAAGCTAGACAAGTGAGAAAGTTAACTTTAAAAGGCCCATCTCACGGTGATTCGTGAGCGGACCCCTCTTTTCTTCACCTGTACTTATCTGGCCACAATTGGCGGTGAAGAGGCGATTTGAGGGATATCTCATAACTTGTCGCTTTGGACCAGTTAGGAGCAGTCTAGTTGACTTAGGAGATCCTAGAACTTAGAATACGGGAAAACGGCACCTTTTCATATAAATACCATTTACTTAATAAAACCGTTTTCTAAAAGATTTAGTATTTGTACAATCTTTGCAAAGCGCCGCTACAACCCATTTTGGGGAACCCGTTCGGGATGGTGCGGATTATCGCACATCTTCAGGCTTAGTAGTGCGAGATTCAGACCTCCGCAAGGAGCATTCGGTCTCGAAAGATTTAAAATACGGCATCTTAAGAAAACGGGATTTCTAGAATATTATAGATATATACTAAAAAATTATTTTCATATAAATATACATATATGTAACATAAAGATATCTATTTTGAAGTATTACAAATATTCCATTTTTTCTAAAAATGTCACAAGAATCATTTTACACTAAAATACCATGAATTCCATACAAAACCAATATTACAAATAAATACCATTTATTATGAAATTAGGATATTTCCACTTGAAATATCACAATATAAAATCTACATTCATTACAACTCTAAAGACGATTAATAAATACTTGGGGTGTACTTTGAAAAGTTTATAGAAGTATTTTTACATAAAACCCCCTCAAGTTCTATAAAATACCCTAAGGACCCTAGTAAACATAGATTTAAGCGGGACCAATCTCTTGAGCCTCAGGGAGCCGGAGAAGTGGGTGGTTGCCTATCTAAGGTAAACAAATTAACAACAGTGTTATCAATACGGTAATCATCTTTGAAAAAAACACAAATCCTGCCGCCCATGTGCAGCGGTTACTGATAACATCAAAACAAACAGGACTTCAATTTACTTTTCTAATTGTCTGACTCAATTTGAGTCTTATTATAATCTGACTTGAATATGATTTAAGTACAATCTACAATTTACAATATTACAATTCAACATGAATCCATGAATCCATTATTCCATATATTCAATCTATCAACTTGACCGAACCGAACCATGGATATACATTCCATTTACATGATCATCCAGTTTACATGATTCTCCAGTTACATACATGATTCTACAATTACATCCGTTTACTGATATCATGGTTTCGGTCAGTCATCCAATTATACAATCTACACAGTTTACAATACAAGACAATACAATACAATCAAAACACTACGGGGTTTAAGGGGTAGACTGGTATGGAATATGTTATAGGTGGCACGAGGTGGTCACTTAAGATGTAATTACATCCATGCCGTTGTTCCGTGGTATTATCGACCAAGCCTTGTACTACGGGTTACCAAAGTCTCGGGTGTAAGTGGGACTCCTCTCATATACACTGGCATCTTCTGTACCAAGCTACAAACAACAACGTTAACACAGCATCATAACAATATAATACAACTTTAAAAGCTATCTTCTTATTATGTCTATTCTATTTCTCCCTTCTCTTTGGGACTTACCGAGCGATCTGTTCGCTGACGATATTTTCTTTCTTTCTTCTTTGAATGCCGTAAGGTGATCTGGACATGTCAGAGATCGAGCCCACTGCTGAAGACTTGGACCATTTCAGTGAAGACCCCAAGCTCTAGTCATTGTATACTTTCCATTTCAGTACTTTTCATTTTCTGTTATGCCATTGTTTAGGCATTGCTTTATTTCAGTTGTATTTACTTTCAATGTATTGCACAGAAGAATGTTAATAAATAAAGTTGTCGTTCAGTTTATATATCTTGTCTCTTGTGTTTTACTTTTATATTGCTTAGATACGCTTAGCGTATTTACTTCACAGTAAATACGTAGCGGACCAGTCACGTCCCCTTCGCCGTATACCGGGATGCGGGGCGTGACATGTTTTGTTGGTAGCCCATGCAGGTCACAGCTGTATGAAACTCTATCATGCAGTTCTGTTCTGCGTGAACAACCTAAGCAATATAACACAAGAACCAGCAACTAAAACATTCTTTACAATCATGTTCCTTGAATCCCATCATTTTTTATTCTTTGACTCATATACTTTGAATCTGTCATAACCTAAATTTTTCATTCAAGATTATGGATTTACCAAACAACACCGGCACCAATGTCAACAACACACCTCCACCACTACCACTCACACCTGCCGTTCCTGCTCCACTCAATGAGCAAACGGTTCTGCTTGAGGCAATCCGTAGCCTCCTAGAGGGACAACAGCAGCTCTTGAACCGTCCCGAGGCTGAAGCACTTGGGGTGAAGCAATTCAGAGCTTTACATCCCAAACAGTTCTCAGGAAAGGGGAGCCTACTGGAAGCTAAGGAATGGGCTCAAAGTATCGAGGATGATCTGGCAGCAGCACAAGTGCCAGAAATAGCTTGGGTCCGAGTTGCAAAACTGCAAATCACAGACAATGCACGGAACTGGTGGAAGGCAGAAGAAAGCCGTCTTGATCAGCCCATTGAATGGAAGACTTTTCGCGATAGGTTCGACTCGAAGTACTTCCCTGTGACTGCCAGGTTTTCCATGGAACAATAGTTCATTCATCTACAACAGGGTTCGATATGGGACAAGTCAGTAGATGAGTATGACGCTGAATTCACCATGCTCATTCGGTAAGATATGTCATAGGATTTCAAATTTTTAATATCACATACTACACAGCTAACACAAGACCGTAACAGATTCGCGGCACACCTGATACCGAAGGATAAGATTAGAGCCCGTCGATTTCAACAAGGTTTGGACACGGAAATCCAGGCTGCACTAGCTACAGGGAAATTTCCGACTCATGAAGATGCTCTGGAAGCTGCCCGTCGTTATGAGGCGGTGATAAAGGAAAGGGGCAGACCTCAGTCTGCAGGAGTGAAATGCCCTGCCACTCAAATGGCAGGAGGGACCTCTTCAAGGCCAGCTGTTGAACTCAGAAGACTGAAAGAAGCCAAGGATCGGCCAAGACCTGATTTTTGCTTTTATTGCAAGAGGGAAGGACACTTGTGGAAGAACTGTAGGCGCGCAAAAGGCCTATGCTTGGTTTGTGGCGCGTCCAATCACGGAATTGGAAACCGTCCTTATAAACACAACCCAGTACACACACCCGTCAACTACCCGCAGCAGCCAGCTATCCAGGCTCCTGCAACTCGTCCTGCACTCCTAGCACTAGCTCCACATGGATTTCCTGCACAGCCAAATCGCCAATTCCATCAGGCACTGAGAAACATGCCTCGAGTACAGGAGAATATGCCTCCAACTAGGAGGAACGTGCCACGGCGACAGGCTTATACCTTAGAAGCCGTAGAAGCTAAGACAGTTGACCAAGGTAACACTAGTAAGACTCTTTCACATTTTTAAACACTTGCACCATCCTACTATTTTTCATATACTGTTAGTACGTTAGTCACCAAACTTTCTTTGAATCTGTTACACTTTTCTTTTACAAATTTCGAGGACGAAATTTTTTAAGGAGGGTAGAATGTAACTACCCTAAATTTCATATACAAGTTTTAAAAAAAAATTCAGAAAATCCATAAAGGGGTATTTATTGCCTGAGCACAAGACTTAAGTAATTAATTAGCAATTTAATTATAAGAAGGAGCTTGTGGCTCATTGGTAATACCTTGCACTGCTGAACCAAGCCACCAGAGTTCAAATCCCATACCCCACATTATTTTTAATATTGATTTTTTTAAAAACCTTTAGAATACCAAGGGTTTACACGTGCATATCTCACAAAAACCCCACTACACCCAAAAATGTAACATTGCCAGAGGTTAGATGAACTATCGGGAGGGGGGGATCCCGGCCGCCTGACTCGGCCGGGAATCGGCCAAATCGGCCTCGACTCGGCCGACTCAGTCCTCCGACCGAGTCACGGGCGAGTCGGCCGATTCCGACGATGACCCCAACATGAAAATTGTGTCTTTTCACATTCCCTACACACCTGCAAAATTTTAGCCTCAGAACATTTCCAGAACTCTTTAAAAACCCCAATTACTTCACTTTTAATACATTTTTATTACATTTTATCACATTTTTTATTTTAAACTTTTCATCCACCCTAACCCTATAAATACACCCCTACTCTCTACCCTCTCACCCAAAAACTTTGAGCCAACTCTCTAAAATTTCCAAGAAACTTGTGTACTTTGAAAACGAGCACGAAGCGAAGCTACGACGAAATTCCCGGTGAACTTCCGGCAATCGTTCTAGGAGCTCTCGGCGACGAAGCGACACACCGGCGATTCCTCTCCTTCCATCTCACTCTCGTTATTGTCCAAAACCCGTAAGTCCCATTTTCTATCTCTCTTTTTCTATTCTAAAAATACGGATTTACAAAACCTAACGGAATCGGAACAAATCCGATTTCCGATTCGGTTTTCTTATAAAACTTCACTTCTCGTTAATACAATTATGCTTAAACTCTCTCATATTGACTATTAAACACTAATCAACCAAATTGATCAAGTTTCATTTCATAAAATGATGGCTATTTCAATTTATCGTATTTTTCACTTAAATATCACATTGTTTCAATTCTACATTTAACTCCATTAAACTTGCTATACCTTTAAGTAGATCACGAGGTAACGACCTACCTCCTCACACACTCATATGCAACATAACACGATACCCTCGAGAACTTAGAATACGAGAAAACAAACATTTTCATTTAAATACCCTTTACTTAATAAAACCATTTCTAAAAGATTTAGTATTGATACATCTTTATAAATAAATAACCTTTGAGCTAATAATAAAAATATCTAGACTCAGCCAATTAAGGACTGCCATGCTCATTAGGACATAGGAAGGTTGTAGGCATTCAGTCGTTTATCTAAACCAGATTTTGTGGTGCTTAGGCTAGACAAGTGAGAAAGGTAACTTTAAAATGCCCGTCTCACGGTGATTCGTGAGCGGACCCCTCTTTTCTTCACCTGTACTTATCTGGCCACAATTGGCGGTGAAGAGGCGATTTGAGGGATATCTCACAACTTGTCGCTTTGGACCAGTTAGGAGCAGTCTAGTTAACTTAGGAGACCCTAGAACTTAGAATACGGGAAAACGACACCTTTTCATATAAATACCATTTACTTAATAAAACCGTTTTCTAAAAGATTTAGTATTTATATAATCTTTGCAAAGCGCCGCTACAACCCATTTTGGGGAACCCGTTCGGGATGGTGCGGACTATTGCACATCCTCAGGCTTAGTAGTGTGAGATTCAGACCTCCGCAAGGTGCATTCGGTCTCGAAAGATTTAAAATACGACATCTTAAGAAAACGAGATTTCTAGAATATTATAGATATATACTAAAAAATTATTTTCATATAAATATACGTATATGTAACATAAAGATATCTATTTTGAAGTATTACAAATATTTCATTTTTTCTAAAAATTTCACAAGAATCATTTTACACTAAAATACCATGAATTCCATACAAAACCAATATTACAAATAAATACCATTTATTATGAAATTAGGATATTTCCACTAGAAATATCACAATATAAAATCTACATTCATTACAACTCTAAAGACGATTAATAAATACTTGGGGTGTACTTTGAAAAGTATATAGAAGTATTTTTACATAAAACCCCCTCAAGTTCTATAAAATACTCTAAGCACCCTAGTAAACATAGGTTTAAGCGGGACCAATCTCTTGAGCCTCAGGGAGCCGGAGAAGTGGGTGGTTGCCTATATAAGGTAAACAAATTAACAACGGTGTTAACAATACGGTAATCGTTTTTGAAAAAAACACAAATCCTGCCGCCCATGTGCAGCGGTTACCGATAACATTAAAACAAACAGGACTTCAATTTACTTTTCTAATTGTCTGACTCAGTTTGAGTCTTATTATAATCTGACTTGATTGTGATTTAAGTACAATCTATAATTTACAATATTACAATTCAACATGAATTCATGAATCCATTATTCCATATATTCAATCTATCAACTTGACTGAACAGAACCATGGATATACATTCCATTTACATGATCATCCAGTTTACATGATTCTCTGGTTATATACATGATTCTATAATTACATCCGTTTACTGATATCATGGTTTCGGTCAGTCATCCAATTATATAATCTATACAGTTTACAATACAAGATAATACAATACAATCAAAAAACTACGAGGTTTAAGGGGTAGACTAGTACGGAATATGTTAATGGTGGCACGAGGTGGTCACTTAAGACGTAATTACATCCATGTCGTTGTTCCGTGGTATTATCGACGGAGCCTTGCACTACGGGTTACCAAAGTCTCCGGTGTAAGTGGGGCTCCTCTCGTATACACTTGTTTCTTCTGTACCAAGATACAAACAACAACGTTAACACAACATCATAATAATTTAATACAACTTTAAAATCTATTTTCTTATTCTGTCTATTCTATTTCTCCCTTCTCTTTGGGACTTACCGAGCGATCTGTTCGCTGACGACATTCTCTTTCTTTCTTCTTTAAATGTCGTCAGTTGATCTGGACACGTCAAAGATCGAGCCCACTGCTGAAGACTTGGACCATTTCAGTGAAGACCCCGAGCTCTAGTCATTGTACACTTTCCATTTCAGTACTTTTCATTTTCTGTTATGCCATTGTTTAGGCATTGCTTTATTTCAGTTGTATTTACTTTCTATGTATTGTACAAAAAAATGTTAATAAATAAAGTTGCCGTTCAGTTTATATATCTCGTCTCTTGTGTTTTACTTTTATATTGCTTAGATACGCTTAGCGTATTTACTTCACAGTAAATACGTAGCGGACCAGTCGCGTCCCCTTCACCGTATACCGGGAAGCGGGGCGTGACACCTCAAGATACTAGTCCTTCTTATTTTTGTTGTTCACCTCCTCGTCGGCCTCTTCGATGTAATAGAAGATCCACCCGATAGTTCCTTCTTTAAGTTTTAACCTCTAACTTGAGGTAACTAAGTGGCTAAGATTGTTAATCCAAGTGACCTAGATGATATAGATTTTGATTAAGGATCTATTAGTCTTGCTAACCCTAGGGTTCTCAACACATGAGATCATTAGGGTTAGGATGAAGAAGATGAGAGCTTGAGGAGAGAGAATGTATTTGTGATAATGAATTGAACTTGAGACATTTGGATAATATCATGAATCATGAAAATATCTAAGCAATAAATTATCAACCATGCTTCATTAATTACTTTGAGGTGAATCACCTCATGACTCATGGTGCAATTAATGAAAATTACACATCACCTATCCACCTCATTAAGTTTAATTCACAAATGAATTAAAACTAAATGAGCCACCTATCTTCTAGAAGCTTCCCGACTAATTACGAGAATGCCCCTCCCATCCGTATTTACGAAAAACACGGATATACTGAGACTGCATAAATCCAATACTAGAATCTGGCTTAAACCAAAGCCTACTAGTATAAACTGTCCGAATATCATACGTGCACAAGTACACGTATATGTCCGAACCCTGTCGTAAAACCATACGACCTCTATATCGTTTTGCCTGAAGCAGGGAAACTCTCTGTGTGGGACTCTAAAGACTCGATACTACGCTGGTAGTGGGTTTAACCATCGGCCGCAAGCGGTACTAGCTGTACGTAACGGTCTCCAGGTAGATGTCGATAAGAAGGCCGATGAAGAAACCCATCCGAACCCTACTGAGCCTGATGTGGCAATCTCCGTACAGTCCTGTCTGTTCGTCTAAGACTATCGCATATCGGGCCTAGGGGACGGCAAGCGTCAGTCCCCTAAAAGCGGTATAAGTCGTGTCGGAGTGAAGCTCATCACACCTTGAGAAGCTACTGGAAAACCTACCAGTAAATCTCGCTTGCCCTGGCCAGGGACTTTGCGTAATGGCTCTCCAAACACAGCGCGATATCAACCCCCAATACCGGGAGAGACGAATCCTATCTAACCGCCACTGCCTCCAAGTGCTTCGGGACTGCATCCAACTGCTACCTGTTTGCATGACTCAGTCGAGCCGTGGTAGGGTAGCAATCTAAGAACAGTGGGAACACACTCGAGGGGAAGCAACAGTGTCAAGTATACGGACTATGCTGTACTCATGTCACCTAGGAACTGTTAATCGACGAAAGGTATAATACCAACCAACAGTTCCCTGCGAGTCCTGTCCGGTGTACCCGTAACCCAATGAGCACCTGCATACTATCTCCAGTACAACGTACTAATGGCTGTGGGACAGACCATCTCCCATGCTGGGACGAGAAGCGTATACACTAGTCTACTCCGGAGTATCGATGCCCTGTCTCGAAAATCCTACGACTAGGGACCTGAAAAAGGATGTACTTGCAGACTACCCAGCCCCCACTAGTGTGACTGCCATCACAACGCTGGTAGTCAAGCAAGATCCTAAGGGCTCTATCAATATGTATTCGCGATATGCTAAAAGAAACATATACACATATTAAGATAGATATAAACCAAGTAGCATACTACTATGTTGAACAAGATTGTTAATACAACTGTGAATATCTCAAACTTTCATTAAGTAATATACAAGCTAGTATGATACAATAATGGCCCCTAGGGCATATACACTAACAATCTCCCACTTGCACTAGGGCCATGTACTGGCGTATCGAATACCTATCATCTCGAATAGCCTTTCGAACTGCGTCTGAGGTAAGTCCTTAGTGAATGGATCTGCAGTGTTCTCCTCTGTAGCAACTCTCCGGACCTCGATCTCATTGCGATTTATGATCTCCTTGATCAGGTGATACCGCCTCAAGATGTGTCTGGACTTTTGATGGGACCTGGGTTCCTTCGCTAAAGCTATAGGCCCGTTGTTGTCATAATACAGAGGTACTGGATCAACAATGGATGGAACCACCCGAAGTTCTGTTAAGAACTTCTTTACCCAGACTGCTTCTTTTGTGGCATCAGAAGCTGCGATATACTTCGCTTTCATCGTCGAGTCAGCAACGGTGTCCTGCTTGGAACTCTTCCAGCACACCTCCCCTCCATTGAGGGTAAAGACATAACCTGACATGGACTTGGAGTCATCCTTGCCACTCTGGAAGCTGGAGTCAGTAAAAGCCTCGATTTGGAGGTCTTTTCCGCTGAAAACCAAGAACATATCCTTAGTCCTTCTCAGGTACTTAAGAATGTTCTTTACTGCTATCCAGTGCTTCTCCCCTGAGTCTGACTGATACCTGCTTACCACGCTTAGTGCGTAAGCTACATCTGGTCTGGTGCACAACATCGCATACATTATAGAGCCTACCGCAGAAGCATAGGGTATAATCGACATGCGATCCCTTTCTAAATCAGTCTTGGGAGACATCTTTTTGGAGATGGTGATTCCGTGACAAGCCGGTAAATTACCGCGCTTAGAATCTTCCATACTGAATCTTTTCAGTATAGTATTGATATACTTGGACTGTGAAAGTCCCAACATTCTCTTAGATCGATCACGATAGATCTGGATCCTCGGAATGTAAGAGGCATCACCCAGGTCTTTCATGGAGAATCTGTGTGACAAGAATTGTTTGACAGATTGTAGCATAGGAATTTCATTTCCTATCAAGAGAATGTCATCCACGTACAAGACGAGAAATACGACATTTTGTGCTACAATCTTACTATATATACATGGTTCATCTGGATTTTTGATAAATTCATATTCTTTGACCGTTTCATCAAAACAGATGTTCCAACTTCGCGATGCCTGCTTCAGTCCATAAATGGACTTAAGTAACTTGCACACTTTCCCGCTGCTCCCACTCTGATTGAAACCTTCTGGCTGATCCATATAGACGCACTCGTCTAAATTTCCATTTAGAAAAGCCGTCTTTACGTCCATCTGCCGGATCTCATAATCATGGAAGGCAGCAATGGCAAGAAGGATCCGAATGGATTTGAGCATAGCCACTGGAGAAAAAGTTTCATCATAGTCCAAACCAGGCCTTTGACGAAAACCCTTTGCAACAAGTCTAGCCTTATAGGTTTCCACCTGTCCATCTACACCAATCTTCTTTCTGAAGATCCACTTGCATCCTATGGGTTTTACCCCATCTGGAGCAAAGTCTAAAGTCCACACTTTGTTGGTGTACATGGACTCTATCTCGGTTCGCATTGCATCCAGCCATCTTACTGAGTCGCCGCTCTGGATGGCCTGCTGGAAACTTGTAGGTTCATCATTATCAATGACGCAATCCTCTTTATCCCCATCTATGAGAAAACCGTAGTATCTCTCAGGCGGATGAGACGGCCTATTACTCCTGTGGAGGGGTGAGGGAATGTCCTGTTCTTCTGGAACTTCTGGTTCTACCACGCTTTCAGTAGTAATTTATGGTTCTGGAATTTCTTCCAGTTCTATTGCGCTCCCACTTGTTTCCTTTTCTAAAAACTGCTGTTCTAGAAAATGGGTATTATGAGAAATAAAAACATTTTGTTCCTCTGCGTAATAGAAAATATACCCCTTAGAGTTCTTTAGATATCCCACAAACTTACACTGTACTGAGCGTGCCTCGAGATTGTCCTCATGCTGCTTTTTAACAAAAGCTGGACATCCCTATATCTTGAGATATTGAAGATAGGGTTTTCTTCCCACTCCACATCTGATATGGTATGGTAGGCACAGTCTTGGTAGGAACCTTGTTCGGAAGATATGCAGCTGATTCTAGTGCATAACCCCAGAAAGATCGCGGTAACTCAGCATTACTCATCATGGAACGTACCATATCCAATAGGGTCAGTTCCGTCTCTCCGATACACCGTTGTGTTGTGGAGTGTATGGAGGAGTAAGCTGAGAGAGAATCCCTTTCTCTTTTAGGTAACCCAGGAACTCGGCACTTAAGTATTCACCATCTCGATCAGATCTCAGTGTCTTGATACTTTTGCCGGTTTGGTTTTCCACTTCATTCTTATATTCTTGGAATTTCTCAAAAGCCTCGGATTTATATTTCATCAAGAAAATGAATCCATACCAAGAGTAATCATCCGTAAAAGTAATGAAATATGAAAAACCGCTTCTTGCATGTGTAGACATTGGACCACATACATCGCTGTGTATGAGTTCTAAGTGCTCGCTCGCTCTTACTCTATGTCCAGTGAATAGAGTCTTTGTCATCTTTCCTTTGAGACATGATTGACAAGTGGCATGAGATTGATATTCGAACGGATCCAAATATCGTTCTTTATGTAACTTAGTAAACCCTGTCACATTGATGTGACCTAGTCTACAATACCATAAGAAAGCCTGATTTATATATGGAGACTTTCTTTTTAGTGTGTTCTGGACATTGAAAATCTGCAATTGGTTTAACACGTATATACCGTTATCTAGTGTATCGGACCCAATCAAACCATGATTAAGGTGGATGTTAACAACATCGCTTACAAACATGAAATCATAACCTTCTCTTGATAACAACGATACTGATATGATATTACACGTTAAACTAGGTAAACAAAAACAGTTGCGCAAAACCAAAATATGTCCACTCGTCAATCCAAGGTGATAATCCCTACGGACACATCATTCATGCTCGTTCCGTTAGCAACCTGGAGGGTCATATCACCAACCTTCAGTACTCTACGGCTTCTCAGTGCCTGCAATGAATTGCATATATGAGATCCCGATCCGGTATCCAATACCCAGGAAGTAGAGTTGATTGACAGACAATTTTCAATTACAAACACACCTGAAGCCGAAGCCACAACTTGCCTCGGGTCCTGGTTCTTGGCAATCTAAGATTTGCAATTTTTCTTCCAATGGCCTTTTCTATGATAGTGGAAGCACTCGTCCTTTGCCACTACCGGCACCGCAACCTTTGCCTTTCCCTTGACTCCTACCTTACCAACATCACCTCTCGGTTTGGTAGCGGCCTTCTTCTTCCTTCCTTTGGCCCTTGCCTTGGACCTAGAAGAGGAAGCACCATGAACAAACATAGTGGGTGTTTCCCTTGCTTTCTGCAAGGTGCCCTCTGCACTCCTCAACATGTTAAGGAGTTCTGGAAGTTCAACTTCTTTACCTTGAATATTGAAATTCAAGATAAACTGGGCGTAGGTGGAAGGAAGGGACTGGAGAGCCAAGTCTATATACAGCTTGTCTCTAATGTTGTCCCGAGGTCCGCGAGCTGCTTAATATAGCCAATCATCTTAAGGACATGTTCCCCTACAGATGATCCGACGGCCAGCTTTGACTGAAACAAGTTCTTCGAGGTCTCGTATCTAGCTATACGAGATTGCTCTCTATACAGTCCCTTGGTGTGGAGAAATATGGATTCAAGATCCATATCCTCGTGCCTCCTCTGATGTTCATTATTCATAGAGGCAAGCACGATGCATTTAGCCTTCGCGCAGTAAATCTCCCAGGTCTTGAGGATTTCCTTATCCGCGACACTGGATCTGGACCTGGGACGGCAGGGGGCTTAGTAGTAAGGACATACCCCAATTTGTCCTAAGTTATTGCCATCTTGACATTCCGGAACCAATCTTTATAGTTTGGCCCTATCAAAATATTTTTATCTAAGAATAACTTAAGGCCCGTTATGTTCTGGTCGCTGTAATTAGGAGAGAGAGAAGAAAACACTTTAGCATGATGCTCTTGCAAGTTTAGAGTGGTTTTTAGTTTATCTAAACATGATGGCTCTCACTGTTTCTTGAATCCTTCCTCAAACCATAAAAGAAGAACTAGTCAGGAATATTCTTACCGTACAATACTTGCTTAACCGTTCAGCCAGGCCAGTGTCGGTACTTCGAGGGAGGTTTTACGACGCTTTCACGAAATTCCCTAATTAAATAACCTCTTTTCTCTGGGGGCGAGCCCCGTTGACACCTTTCTCGACACCTACTTGGTTTATAGCATTGATCGTTGAGTGAAAGAATTTCCCGATGAGTAGCATATACTCACAGTAGGATCGGGATCCAAATATCATCGTGTAATAAAGCTGAAGGAATCCTACCAAAATTATCACACTCCAAATGGTATGCAACTCTAGCAAGTTTCAGTTTCTTTAGAAACTCCCGATATGGATTTTGGCTCATGCTCTTATGACCTTGGCGTTGGTCAAAATGTCATAAGTCACATGTCAAGTTCTACCCATCATTATCTTGTTAATTTGAACCCACCTGTACATACCCCTGATGTTGGCCAAATGGCAGTACGACTGTCCCAAACCAACTCATCTATCTATGCAACAGATGAATACCCAGCAGCTACCAAATACTATGCCTTGGCATTGGTCAAAATACATAGCTTGAATACTACTGAATACCCAAGTGAAATGACAGAGGGCTACGAATGGTTTTGGCGAAACCGTGAACGTAGTGAACTTGATATGATCGAAGGAACCTGATAGCTTTTAAAAGGAGTCGTTTAAGCTCCGCAATTAAAAAATCTGCTGTTTTAAAATTAACCGAGTGGTTTCTTTTAAATTGTTCCAATGATTCAACTTTGGTTTATTTTTTTTGCATTAATATAATGCGTCCCATCAATTAACCTATCATTGCAGAAAACAACGAAAATACAACGTCCTCTTATGCCATCCGCATTCGCCACTGGGCCCCGTCATTCACCCGTTAGGTTACTTAATTAACGACAGAGCGGGGGCTAGGCTAGCGCGGATGCAAAACATAAGCAACGCCTACTAGATATCATATATAGATATTGTACATTCGTCAGACGCAATAATAGGCATTCCAGATCACAGATGAACATATTGGATATTCTAAGAATCCGCATTTCCTTTGAGCCTGCAATGAAAAACGGATTACATAGTCGTGATGAACAGCCAACCCCACCCTAGACCCCTACGGGTACGACGAACTACCCGTCAAGTACCCGAAGTGAAGTGGTCTCCCTCAACGACGTGAGTAGGCCACTAAGCACTTCAAAGTACCCGGTAGTTTGTGCATCCCACCTTGGGTCTATCCTAGGAGCAGAAAACAGTAAATGAAATAATACAACGGTGGCTACAATCTCAACCGGGATGTGCCCCGCAAAAGAATATTATAACAAATTACAATTTACATTTGAATGAAAGAAACACTCGTGTCACATCCCCGGCTATCCATTCACGATAATCCAATAAGTTCATATCCACAAACATAAAGTAACCATTACAGAAATGTGCAACCCCCTGCTAACCGACATACTAGCAATTAGGGGAGGTTTACGAACACATTAATCACAACACAGATATAATCCAGTTAGCTAAAGTTCTTAGAATTTCGATCAAGCACCACATATGAATTTACTTCGAATAATTCTCTGTGCACATAAAACCTGAGCAGAAACAAAATATCCCAGAAAACCCAACATCAACACAGAAGAATAACCTAGCAAATTTGGGTTGACTCGGTGTCAACACGGCCGCGGATCCGCGGCGGATCGCTTGGATCGGCCGCGGTTCCACGGTGTTTTGGACGAGTCACGATCCCAAATTTCTTCACAATTCTTAAAAAACCCTGCTTGTATTTTTAAGGGTCCCTGAAAAATTTTTAGACCCCAATTTAAAATCGGCAGAAACTTGGTGAAAATGTCATTTTTTCGGGATTAAATCGCGATCGAATTTCTAAAGACTTTGCTAACATGTTAGTTATGGTTTAGCTAGGCTCTGATACCACTGTAAGTCAACGTTACACACCCCACAAGATGCGGGGAGGCGGAATAGGTAAAACAATCATTTTGTTCAAAATAACATCGACTATCAAATGGATTTTTGCTAAACCCTAACTAACAAACTATCTAGAAGTAGTTAACTACTATGATAGATGATTATACCTCAAGATACTAGTCCTTCTTGTTCTTGTTGTTCACCTCCTCGTCGGCCTTCTCGATATAATAGAAGATCCACCCGAGAGTTCCTCCTTCAAGCTTTAACCTCTAACTTGAGGTAACTAAGTGGCCAGGATTGCTAATCCAAGTGACCTAGATGATATAGAAATTGATTAAGGATCTATTAGTCTTGCTAACCCTAGGGTTCTCAACACATGAGAGGATTAGGGTTAGGATGAAGAAGATGAGAGCTTGAGGAGAGAGAATGTATTTGTGATAATGAATTGAACTTGAGTCATTTGGATAATATCATGAAGCATGAAAATATCTAAGCAATAAATTATCAACCATGCTTCATTAATTACTTTGAGGTGAATCACCTCATGACTCATGGTGCAATTAATGAAAATTACACATCACCTCTCCACCTCATTAAGTTTAATTCAAAAATGAATTAAAACTAAATGAGCCACCTATCTTTTAGAAGCTTCCCAACTAATTACGAGAATGCCCCTCCCATCCGTATTTACGAAAAATACCGATATACTGAGACTGCATAAATCCAATAATCCAATATTAGAATCTGGCTTAAACCAAAGCCTACTAGTATAAACTGTCCGAATATCATACGTGCACAAATACACGTATATGTCCGAACCCTGTCGTAAAACCATACGACCTTTATATCGTTTCTTCTGAAGCAGGGAAACTCTCTGTGTGGGACTCTAAGTACTCGACACTACGCTGGCAGTGGGTTTAACCACAGGCCGCAAGCGGTATTAGCTGTACGTAACGGTCCCCAGGTAGATGTCGATAAGAAGGCCGATGAAGAAACCCATCCGAACTGCTACTGAGCCAGATGTGACAATCTCCGTACAGTCCGGTCCGTTCGTCTAAGACTATCGCATATCGGGCCTAGGGGGTGGCAAGCGTCTGTCCCCTAAAAAAGGTATAAGTCGTGTCGGAGTGAAGCCCATCACACCTTGAGAAGCTACTGGAAAACCTACCAGTAAATCTCGCTTGCCCTGGCCAGGGACTTTGCGTAATGGCTCTCCAAACACAACGTGATATCAACCCCCAATACTGGGAGAGACGAATCCTATCTAACCGCCACTGCCTCCAAGTGCTTCGGGACTGCACCTAACTACTACATGTTTGCACGACTCAGTCGAGCCGTGGTAGTGTAGCAATCTAAGAACAGTGGGAACACACTCGAGGCGAAGCAGCAGTGTCAAGTCTACGGACTATGCTGTACTCATGTCACCTGGGAACTGTTAACCGACGACGGGTATAATACCAACCAACAGTTCCTTGCGAGTCCTGTCCGGTGTACCCATAACCCAACGAGCACCTGCATACTATCTCCAGTACAACATACTAATGGCTGTGGGACAGACCATCTCCCCTGCTGGGACAAGAAGCGTATACACTAGTCTACTCCGGAATATCGATGCCCTGTCTCGATAATCCTACGACTAGGGACCTGAAAAAGGATGTACTTGCAGACTACCCAGCCCCCACTAGTGTGACTGCCATCACAACGCTGGTAGTCAAGCAAGATCCTAAGGGCTCTATCAATATGTATTCGCGATATGCTAAAAGAAATATATACACATATTAAGATAGATATAAACCAAGTAGCATACTACTATGTTGAGCAAGACTGTTAATACAATTATGAATATCTCAAGCTTTCATTAAGTAATACACAAGCTAGTATGATACAATAATGGCCCCTAGGGCATATACACTAACAATCTCCCACTTGCACTAGGGCCATGTACTGGCGTATCGAATACCTATCATCTCGAATAGCCTCTCGAACTGCGTCTGAGGTAAGGCCTTAGTGAATGGATCTGCAGTGTTCTCCTCTGTAGCAACTCTCCGGACCTCGATCTCCCTTCGATTTATAATCTCCCAGATCAGGTGATACCGCCTCAAGATGTGTCTGGACTTTTGATGGGACCTGGGTTCCTTCGCTAAAGCTATAGCCCCGTTGTTGTCACAATACAGAGGTACTGGATCAACAATGGATGGAACCACCCAAAGTTCTGTTAAGAACTTCTTTACCCAGACTGCTTCTTTTGCGGCATCAGAAGCTGCGATATACTCTGCTTCCATCGTCGAGTCAGCAACGGTGTCCTGCTTGGAACTCTTTCAGCACACCGCCCCTCCATTGAGGGTAAAGACATAACCTGATATGGACTTGGAGTCATCCTTGCCACTCTAGAAGCTGGAGTCAGCAAAAGCCTCGATCTGGAGGTCTTTTCCGCCGAAAACCAAGAACATATCCTTAGTCCTTCTCAGGTACTTAAGAATGTTCTTTACTGCTATCCAGTGCTTCTCCCCTGGGTCTAACTGATACCTGCTTACCACGCTTAGTGCGTAAGCTACATCTGTTCTGGTGCACAACATCGCATACATTATAGAGCCTACCGCAGAAGCGTAGGGTATAATCGACATGCGATCCCTTTCTAAATCAGTCTTGGGAGACATCTTTTTGGAGAGGGTGATTCCGTGACAATCCGGTAAGTTACCGCGCTTAGAATCTTCCATACCGAATCTTTTCAATATAGTGTTGATATACCTGGACTGTGAAAGTCCCAACATCCTCTTAGATCTATCACGATAGATCTGGATCCCCAGAATGTAAAAGGCATCACCCAGGTCTTTCATGGAGAATCTGTGTGGCAAGAATCCTTTGACAGATTGTAGCATAGGAATACCATTTCCTATCAAGAGAATGTCATCCACGTACAAGACGAGGAATACGACATTTCGTGCTACAATCTTACTATATATACATGGTTCATTTGGATTTTTGATAAAGTCATATTCTTTGACCGTTTCATCAAAACAGATGTTCCAACTCCGCGATGCCTGCTTCAGTCCATAAATGGACTTAAGCAACTTGCACACTTTCCCGCTGCTCCCACTCTGATTGAAACCTTCTGGCTGATCCATATAGACGCACTCGTCTAAATTTCCATTTAGAAAAGCCGTCTTTACGTCTATCTGTCGGATCTCATAATCATGGAAGGCAGCAATGGCAAGAAGGATCCGAATGGATTTGAGCATAGCAACTGGAGAAAAAGTTTCATCATAGTCCAAACCAGGCCTTTGATGAAAACCCTTTGCAACAAGTCTAGCCTTATAGGTTTCCACCTGTCCATCTACACCAATTTTCTTTCTGAAGATTCACTTGCATCCTATGGGTTTTTCCCCATCTGGAGCAAAGTCCAAAATCCACACTTTGTTGGTGTACATGGACTCCATCTCGGTTCGCATTGCATCCAGCCATCTTACCGAGTCGCCGCTCTGGATGGCCTGCTGAAAGCTAGTAGGTTCATCATTATCAATGACGCAATCCTCTCTATCCCCGTCAATGAGAAATCCGTAGTATCTCTCAGGCGGATGAGATGGCCTACTACTCCTGCAGAGGGGTGCAGGAATGTCCTTTTCTTCTGGAACTTTTGGTTCTACCAAGCTTTCATTAGTAGTTTGTGGTTCTGGAATTTCTTCCAGTTCTATTGCGCTCCCACTTGTTTCCTTTTCTAAAAACCGCTGTTCTAGAAAATGGGTATTACGAGAAACAAAAACCTTTTGTTTCTCTGCATAATTGAAAATATACCCTTTGGAGTTTTTTGGATATCCCACAAACTTACACTGTACTGAGCGTGCCTCAAGTTTGTCCACATGTTGCTTTTTAACAAAAGATGGACATCCCCATATCTTGAGATACTGAAGATAGGGTTTCTTCCCACTCCACATCTGATATGGTATGGTAGGCACAGTCTTGGTAGGAACCCCGTTCAAAAGATATGTAGCTGATTCTAGTGCATAACCTCAGAAATATCGCGGTAACTCAGCATTACTCATCATGGAACGTACCATATCCAATAGGGTTCGGTTCCGTCTCTCCGATACACCGTTGTGTTGTGGAGTGTATGGAGGAGTAAGCTGAGAGAGAATCCCTTTATGTTGAAGTAAAATGGACGCTCGGTGGATGTTTACGCCGTAGAGTTTAACCGACTAAGTCGCTTCACACCGTATATGGTAGCCGTCGAAGCCACCAGGGCAACGGTTCCAGCATGGGCTCGATATTGAACTACAGTAGCTTATCGCGTCTCTCGATTTGCCGACCTTTGCTCAAGTGTTGAACGCTGCCTGAGTGCAGGAAAGATTGGAAGAGAAGGCTAAGGGACAATGATCGATAGACAGGGGACCCCACGTAGTTCCAGCACGAGTTACCATTTCCCTCCGTGGAGCGATCCCAGTTCATAGGCCGGGTGTTACGCAGATGAAGCGCCCTTTCTCACCTCAGCAGCCGCAGCTGAGGGCCCTTTTTTTGCTATTATTGCCAGAGAGGCCTGGACACATGCAGAGAGATTGTCGCAGAGCCAAGGGGCAGTGTCTGTTTTGCGGATCCAGCGAGCATAGGGTCAACGGATATCCCTAGAGATCTGAGCTACAGGGAGGGTTCGAGCAACATCAACAGTCGTATGGCACTTCAGCTCAGAGGGGTACACCTTGGGTATCCCGGCAGCGGTTATTCGATCAAAGGCATGCTGGTATAGGTCGGAATCAGAGGCGGGCTTTCACCCTGTCCGCCGAGCAGGCATAGACTTCTGGAGAAGTAGTTACAGGTACCCTCCTTATTTATTCTGTACCAGCTAGAGTCCTTTTTGAGTCGGGTGCTTCGCATTGATTTATTTCTACACGGTTTGTTGGCACAAACTCTATACCTCACGAGCCGTTGACCAAGGGTTGGGAGATACATACGGGTAACGGAATTATTGTGTCCAACCAAGAGTGTAGGTTACTCTTCGTAATACATTCCGAAAGAGGGCAGATTTGTACTATAAATGAAATGATACCACTCTTCAATATAGAGACACCTTTTAAGTGAACCAGCACTGCAGGAGCTTGAGAACTTCATAGTTAAGCGAGCTCGAGTCAGGGAAGTTTTGGGATGGGTGACCTTCTGGGAAGTGGCCCCTGGTAGGGTCCGGTTCGCTGCGAAGGACAAAACCGTACGGCTTCGGCCAGAGCGGACAATACTTTCTGTATTAGGGGTAGGACATGACAGGTTGGTACCGTTTCAGACTTCAGAAGGCTTCATCCAGCGGTTTTCATAGGATCAGCAAATCCACTCGAGGCCGAGCAATGGTACATCAACGTGGACAACTTTCTGATGACCGCTCGAGTTCCTGATGATGACAGAGTGAACGTGGTGAAGATTCAGCTGGAAGATGAGGCCCGCACGTGGTGGTCCGTAGAGGAAAGCCGGCTAGAGAAACCTATCGGATGGGAAGCGTTCTCCGCGTGCTTTCTAGATCACTATCTCCCGGCCACTGCCAAGGCCGAGATGGAGGAGAAATTCATTATGTTGAAGAAAAATGGACGCTCGGTGGATATTTACGCCTCAGAGTTTAACCGGCTAAGTCTCTTCGCACTGTACATGGTAACCACCGAAGCCACCAGGGCAAGGCGGTTCCAGCATGGGCTCGATATTGAACTACTACAGCTTATCGCGTCTCTCGATCTACCGATCTTTGCTCAAGTGTTGAACGCTGCCCGAGTGCAGGAAAGATTGGCGGAGAAGGCTAAGGACCAACGATTGGTGGACAGGAGATCCCACGTAGTTCCAGCACGGGTTACCATTTCCCCCCGTGAAGCGATCCCAGTTCACAGGCCGGGTGTTTCGCAGATGAAGCGCACTTTCTCACCTCAGCAGCCGCAGCGGATGTAACAACTCCAATTTCAATGTAGAGAAAATTTATTTAAAAGTTAATGTACAAATTGAGTATTAGCAATCCTGTGTACACTATAAGTATTTGAATTGCTTTTGAACAGCAAGAAAGCACTTGTAGCTCATTGGTAAAGCCTTGCACTGCTGTGACGTAGCCCCTGTGATCGAATCCCCCCAGCTATATATATTTTTAATTGATTTTTCTTTTAATCTTTTAGAAGCTCAAAAGTTTACATGTGCACTACATGTAAAATAAAAATTTACACAGTAAATAAACATGTGCATTGAGAAAAACCAAGTGACACCAACACGTGTCACCTGTCACGCCCCGCTTCCCAGAGTGCGCTAAGATCGGCACGCGACAGAGCCAACCATGCTACCTGTGGTTAGGAAACATCCCTCCACAGTCACATTACGGCTGTTTATAAGATATCAAGAACAGTAGAAATAAAATAAACTATCTAGTACATGTCCATATGCCAGAATAAACGAGTCAAGAAGTAATATGCGGAAGCAATAAATCCAATAAACAAAAACATCTAGAAAATACGTCCCAAATACGGGCTCACATCAGGAAATGAAAGTACGGAAAGAAACTAAACTAAACTGGATACTAACAGGATCCTCACTGCTCGGCCTGTCGGCTGAAATACTCCTGATCGGCCTGTGACAAAGATAGAGGATTTGGGCCATGCAAAACCCAGACGTCAGTGCGTCATAATATCAAACAATAAAATATAATCAGAAGGTAACAAGATATGCAGGCATGAGTATGAACAGTAATATGAATGTATTAAGTAAACACGGATGTGGAATAGTGAAGTGTATCAGTGTATGTGACGTGCGGTGATCCATCTAAACTGTGCTACTGGGTTAATTACTCTTAAGTCTTTGAAATCAATTTAATGAATCATTGATGTAACTCAATAGTATCCCGTGCATGACCGGGACCACGGTCAAGACTCTCGGGCTGAATCCGAGACGTGCCGCTAGGCAGTAAACAGGTAACATGTACAGACGAATGATGTCAGCAGCATCATCCCGGGGCTGGCCTAGCCTGTAAAACTGATCAGTATAAGCGTTGAACTGTTAAGTTACAAGTCAGGTTTCATCATTGATTTCCCCTTACCCCCCAAGGTTATATGTTCAAGTCAGGTATTGATAAATCTGGAGCTAATGCCAACACAGGAACAAGCAGGTACATGTTTTTTCTATACAGACAACAGGATACGTCGATCGGAATGTCAAGTCAGCATTGTCGGCATTAGAAACATGATCAGGTAACAAGTCAAGTAGTGGTGTATCAGGTCATGACAGGTAGTGCATATGTATCACATGGATGGTCGAAATAAAACTGTAGAAAGTACGGATGCACGGTAAAAGCACGGATGCACAAATATCTATCAGGGATTACATTTACAACTCCATAACTACGTAGGATGCACGTTATCAAGCATGGGGTGCTAATATAACAGTAATATGAAATAATATGATATGGCATGCAGCTAGGCATGCAATAAATGATACGGATGCGAACGGATATCGGAAAAAACGGTAAAACTGTAACATGGATGCACAATACATTAAATATGCAATATTTTTATTAATATAGATGCGAGTATAATAATACAGCATGTATCAAGCTAACTTGTATGCAACCAGATATGTAATTAATGATATGGATGCGTACGGAAACCCGAAAACAGTAAAACAATAATATGGATGTACAATACTGTCAACATGTGATATTTTTATTCATATGGATGCTAAATATGTATCATAGTATGTAGCAAGGTAAACTTGCATGCGACTAGATATGTGAATAACGGTATGGATGCATACGGGTATCGAAAAACTGTAAAACTGTAATATGGATGCACAATGAAATAAACATGTAATATTTTTATTCATATAGATGCAACATATGTATCATAGCATGTAGCAAGATAAACTTGCCTGATCGGATCTCACGACGGGATGTGTACGCTGTATCCGACGTCGGGTAAACGTCGCAATGTACACACACGCACACGGGACAGGACTAGGCAAAGCAAGAAGATGACCATGCTGGCTGGGAACGTCCACCGAGTCGCCCGGATTGTCGGCGACGGCACAAATCCGGCGATGATCGGAAAACACAGATCAAGGAAAAGGAAAGAAAGGAAAGAAGAAGAAGAAGAAGAAGAATGAAGGTTTGGTGATTGTGTTGTTCTGTCTTTGGAACAGAGGCGAGGACAGAGACGGTGACGACGTCAACGGGTTTTCCGGCTATGTGGTTCGACGACAAGGCGGCTGTAGGTTTTTAGAAGTCGGTATCGGGTTATGTGTAGGGTTCTTGGTCAGGTTTGAGGGTGTAGGAGAGAGGTGAGAGGGGAGAAAGTGGCTGTGAGGACGAGGAGGCGACGGGGTCGGAGCTCCGACAAGGTGTGCAGGTGAGGCTAGGGGCTCCGGTTTGGGTTCTGTGCAGGGATAGATGCTCGGGAAGGAGGGTTGTAATGGAAAGGAGAGAGCTGAGGTGATTAAGAGGGCGAGGAAAACGAGGGGAAGAGGAAGAGGTGACGAGGATTTCGACGAGGGTGCGGGGCGATCGGTGGTGACGAGGTCGGGGATGGAGGTGATGGGTTGTTGCGGGTTAAGTTGTGACGGGGAGTCGTAGGGGTCGTCGGGGTTGGAGAGGGGAGAGGAAGAGGGTGGTGGCGAGAGGCGACAGGGTCGGGGATCCGGCGAGGGTGCAGGCGATGTTGTGGTGGGTTCTTGGGTTCGTCGCTGTCTCGTCGTCGGGGTTGTAGCGGAGGATAAGAGATAGAGGTGAAGTCGAGGAGGGGTTGGAGATGTAGGTGACGACGGCGAGGCGCGGCAACGAGGGCAGGCGTGGGTTCTTGTGATGAAGGCTTTGCAGAAAAAAATGAGGAAGATGAGGAGAGAGAGAGTACGTGGGGGGTAGGTTTTTAAAAGGTTAGTAAATATATATATATATATATATATATATATATATTATATAAAAGTTAGAGAGAGAGAGAATGGAAAAATATTTTTTTTAATAATATATATAAACGTTAATATATAACAGTATATATATAAATAATATAAAATTAAGAAAATTTGAGTTTTAGGCTAAATACAAAATAGTCCAAAAGACGCCCGGGTCGGGTCTAAAATTTTGGTTTGAAAATACGGTTAATATACGTGTCAACCAAAACTAAAGTATGATATCCAGGTAACGAAAATGCATACTCCCAAGAACGGATACACGTAGCGTGTACGTAGCTATCCAAACGAGTCAGTCTTATTGAACGGAACGAGAACAAGATGTATGGATGCTGCAATAGGATTAGGGGTATGATGCAAGCCATGCAAGATATTTTTAAAATATTTTATTTGACTTTATATGTTATATTGAAAAATACAGATGCTAGATATAATGCAGTTATACAACATGAAAGTGCACGGATTCTCATAACTAGCCGGGATAAATCATAAACAAGAATCAAGACGAGTTTTTAGCATGTAGGTCAGGTCGGATGCAAAGACGGATACCAATACACTATTCGCATCTAAAACACAATAAATCAAGAATAGCCACAAATAAAGAAATACTCAAAATAGAACTGGTATAAATGAACTAGGGTGCTATATTATACCTAACTACAAAAAGAATTTCGTCCTTGAAATTCCCGGAACAAGAAAAGATAAACAAACATGAATCTATAAGAAGAGATTTGGAAACTTCTATCGAATCTAGTTGTTTCCGCCAAAAATTTCTGCGCAAAAGAGCCCAAGGTATCATATGGCAGCGATACGCTTAAGAAAATACGAACCAGTATCTTCCGGCCTGTATTTTGATAAACTACCCAATGGAAAACTATTAAAATATGATGGTATTGAAAGCATCTCAAAAAAACCTTCGATTTGATATATTACGGGCCTCATAATTTATCCGGGATCAAAAGTTATGAGCAAATGTGTTATGCACATGTGATCTAAGAAAGAAGATGCGAACCAGTATTTTCCGAGCTGTATTTTGACAAACTCCGGAATGAGAAACAGCTAAATTCTGATGGTATTGAAAGCATCTTAAAAAGGCCTTCGATTTGATATATTATGGGCCTCATAATTCATCCGGGATCAAAAGTTATGAGCAAATGTCTATGCACATGTGATCTAAAGAAGAAGATGCGAACCAGTATTTTCCGAGCTGTATTTTGACAAAATTCGGAACAAGAAATGGATAAATTCTAATGATATTGAAAGCATCTCGAAAAGACCTTCGATTTGATATATTATGGGCCTCATAATTCATCCGAGATCAAAAGTTATGAGCAAATGTATTATGCACGTGTAATCTAAAGTAATGCTCTACTACATGGAGAATGCATTTTTTAGTCCCACATCGGGAAAAGGAGAGATGGCTTCTCTACCACTTCCATATAAATAAGAGGGGATACCTCTTAGAAAGGGTAAAGTAAAATCCTCAAAGGATTCAATACTCAAAGGAGCTTAGTTCTCCAAGATAGGAGCATGCTCCTCCCCATAATGTGCATATGCGCAAGCGCCATGTGCGCTACGTGCAACGCACGTGTGCCAGCCATGCGGCACCACGTGCAACGCATGTGCGCACTACACGAGAATATTTAATAATATTAAAAGGAGCATGTTCTCCATATATAGAAGCCCTGCTTCTCCTCATAATGCGCATGTGCGCTACGTACAACGCATGTGTGCCCGCCATGCGGCACCACGTGCAACGCACGTGCGCACAACATGAGAACATTTAATAATATTAAAAGGAGCATGTTCTCCATATATAGAAGCCCTGTTTCTCCTCATAATGCGCATGTACGCTACGTGCAACGCACGTGTGCCCACCACGCGCGCACCACGTGCAACGCACGTATGCACCACATGAGAATATTCAATTAAAAGGAGACTCGTTCTCCATAGGAGCTTGCTCCTCCCATAATGCGCATATGCGCAAGATCCATGTGCGCTGCGTGCAAATATGAGCGCCCAATACGTGCGACGCACGTGCGCTCAACACGTGCGACGCACGTGCGCGAACGCAAAGAAGCATTTTTCAGCAGTGAGAAGCTTAAGCTCCAGCATGTTCTTCCCCCCTAATGAGCGAGACATAGTTCAAAGGGTACATCCCTCCACACCTTCGATATATGACACTGTAATCTTTCAGTGTCGTCGGAGAGGTGGTGGGTCCCAACGACCAATGATCCTTCTTTCTAAAATAAAAAGAAAAGATCAAATAATAAGAATAAAATAAGAAGTAATATACTTCTTTATTAGATCATTTGATCTACACAAAGGCATTGCCTTTTGATGAACCACTGGTTCTGGAATCTTAAAAAGATTCTTTTCTTGAATCCAAAATTGGATCAAGATATTAAAACAGTGCCTTGCACTTGTAAATCTGTACTGTTGTGCTCTTGGGTTAGCGCAAGCCACCAGAAAGCGCCACGTATTAGCTCCAGAACAACTTGCGCTATGCGCTTTTAAAATAGAGCATTGCTCTCTGAAATCGGTGCAACTCACCAGAGCGCGCCATGTGTCAGTAGCGCAGCGCACTGCGCTAACTGCGCTTGCGTTCACCAGAGCATGACATGTGTCACCTCCACATGTGTTTGCGCTCATTAATTAGCGCAAAGCGCCTGACAGGCCACATGACCACTGTCAGATAATTAATGCACTGCATTATTGAAAAGAAGGGCCGAGCCCAATTAAAAAGGCCTAACAGGCCTAATAAAATGCCATGCATTATTTTAAAAAGGGCAGAGCCCAAACAAAGGTCTGTCAGACCAAAACAGATGCTCTGCATCATAAAAATAAAGGGACAGAACCCAAATCAAATAGGCCTTACAGGCCAAAATAAAATGCAGTGCATTATTAAATAGGGGCAAAGCCCTAGTAAAGGCCTAATAGTCCAAACGCAAATAAAAATGTTGAACATTTTCAACTGGACTTAACCCAATCATGGCCATAAGTCCTCAAATTAAATTGACTGAGCACGACTGCTCCCTTAAATCAATTTACATCCGGTTCAAGGGTATATCTCCGAACTCCTCTGACACCTATCGTTGTAATTCTTCAACGACGTCAAAGAGGTGACGAGTCCCAACAACCACACATCAACACGGACTGTGGGGTCCTTAAACTCACAGACTTATGTGTCCTTAAGCTAAGATACGGACTGTGGGGTCTTTAAACCCACGGACTTATGCGTTCTTAAACTACCAATGGACCCCTATGTCCCTAAACTGGAACATGGACCACCATGTCCCTAAACTGGAATATGGACCGCTATGTCCCTAAACTGGAGATGGACCACCATGTACCTAAACTGGAATATGGACCGCAATATCCTTAAACTACCTATGGACCACTACGTCCCTAAACTGGAACAATAGAGCTCCCAAATGCTCTTTTGTCGGATCTAAACGATCCCGTTTAAGTTGATCTTAGCCTCAAATATGGCTAACGTATCCTTAAACATTCAAACAGACTTTAGTCTCAAATTGGACTATAAGACCCCCAATCAACTTTGGTTCAAGGTTACATCTCCGAACTCCTCTGACACCTATCGTTGTAATCCTTCAACGACGTCAGAGAGGTGACGGGTCCCGATGGCCATGCATACAATGGACCACTATGTCCCTAAATTGGAACAATAGAGCCCAAATGCTCTTTTATCGGATCTAAACGAACCCGTTAAGTTGATCTTAGTCTCAAAACTGGACTAACGTATCCTTAACAAACGTTTAAGTTGATCTTAGTCTCAAATACGGCTAACGTATCCTTAAACCAAAACCCCAAACCCAAATCTAAGAAAATACGGATTTGGACTAATCCACGTCCTACGAGCGACGACATAAATTAGTCTCCGTATACAATCCACGGGCAACCACAAACAAAACAAACACCCACGACACGAAGTGAAATTCTGGAGAAGGAGAAAGTTGTTACCGCGATGCGGTAGCGTAATTAACTGCAGGGGCTTGCGCCAGCAGGGAAGAGCGTCCCCATAATCAAAAACCCCTCGAACGAGGGGGAATCTGACGAAGTCTACTACATCAGCCGCATCCGTCTAAACCTCCGATACATGGTACCATAAATCAACTTGGCATCTTCGGAGAGGTGGACGGATAAAACCAAATAGCATCTGCCCCGAATCTCAGTGGCAAGACGTCCATGTCTTGGCCGCCATTCGGAGGGGAACACTCGTCTTCTCGTTTCCAAGCCGATTCTCCGTGTGAGCGATTCCCCCATAAAACAAGTACGAGTGGGATAACCTTTTTCTTGAGGACCTTTTCTCTTCGATCAACAATCGACATCGGTCGTTCCTCGTAAGTCAAGTCCTCCCTTACAGTCAGTTCCGTATGATCTAGTGTTAGTTATATGTATGTCCTAGAGGCCATTACTGTACATAGGATGTATATTGTACTGGATGCTGGGACATATATAGGGAGGACTTTCTTGCTCGACATAATAGTATGCTATCTGGTTGCTCTTTGCCTTAACGTGTATACTGATTGTCTCTCTGTTACATGTTGGTAAAGCCCTTAGGATGTGTACTTGACTACCTGGACTGTGGTGCGGATCATACTAGTGGGGACATGGTAGTCTATAAGTACATCCTTCAAGGTCCCTAGTCGTGGGTGTATCGAGACGGGGCATCGATATACCAGAGTAGACTAGCGTATACCTTCTCGACCCATACAGATGGGCGATGGATGATCCCATATCCATTGGTGTTTGACATCAGAGATGATATACGGGTGCTCAGTGGAGAATGGGTACACTGGACGGACTCGCCGAGAACTCCCAGATGGTATTATACCTTACGTCAGATGGCAGTTCTCAAGTGACACTGGTACAGGTTAGTCTGTTGACCCGAGATCGTCATAGAGTCTTGTGTGATTCCCACTGTGCTTTGATTTCTACCTTACCACGTCCAAGAGGGCGTGCAAAACGGTGGTTTTTGGGTACAGTCCCGAATCACATGGAGGCAATGACCGATAGGAGGGGATTCGTCTCTCCCGGTATAGGGAGTTGATGTTGCGCTGTGTTCGATTGGCTATAACCGGAAATTCCTGGCCAGGGTTGCTGAGATTTACTGGTAAGTGTTACCAGTAGTTTCTCGAACTGTTATAGACCTCATATCGACACGACTTATCGAGCTACTGGGGTCTGACGTTTACCACCCCTAAGCAAGATATGCGACATATCAGACGAATAGACCGGACTGTACGGTAAGTGTTACTGGTTGGATTCACAGGAGTGTGAGCGGGCTTGCTCGTTGATCTTCTGATCGCTCAATACCCGGGTGGCCGTTACGTTTAGCAGACCGCTTGCGGCTTGTGGGTGTTTGATATGATCATCATCTGCTGCCGGCGTATTGACGAGTCTTTAGAGTCCTACACAGAGGTTTCCTAGCTCAAGCGAAACGAAAAAGAAGCGCATATGAGATATGTGCGGGACCGAGAATAATACTAGTATGTGATACTGTATTCAATTCTCGCGATTTGTGACATTGATCGGTTATATGCGATATAGCCGGGTTATCAGATCAAGTGTTGATTCGATAAGTTGTTACTATTGATATTAGTCGGTTATATGCAGTATGACCGGATCGTTAAATCAAGTGTTGATTTAATAATTTAATGTATAATTATATATTTGATATATCACTTTACATTAACTAATATTGGTTCACTTAAGATGTTTTTCTCACTTGTTTGTGCACATTATATATGTGATATATTTTTGTGCACAAGATTATATCATGTTTGATGATACATGCAAACTTGGGTGTATGTTTGAATTAAACCATGTTTAGTAAATGGTTAGGGTTTCATTTTCATTTGCTTTATTTATTTATTCTTTTTGGTGAGAAATAAAATGGTGACTTTATTTGGATTTCACTTGAAGCTTCATGAAGCTTTGAAAGTCAAAGCCATTTTGTTTCTTTCCTAAACCCTAACCCTTTAACTAAACCCTAGTTCATTCTCTACACTTAACCATGGTTGCTAATATGATAAGAATCATTTTATTTTCTATTATTCTTATTCTTATCATATTATCTTCTTCTTCATCTTCTTCAAGAAGAAAGAAGCTTACAAGCTTCAATGGTGAATTGAGAAAAAGAGTGAGAAATCCAATTCTAAAGTGAACCCACTTCCTATTTCTTCATCCTCTACCACTTGCCATGTAGTATAGGGTGTTTTCTTCATAAGTTTCATGATTTGGTGAAGTTGGAGCTTGATCTTGAGTTTCCTCGACGTAGATCATCTTCGGCATCGAAGTCGACGACCTAGCCCGATCATTTCTTCGACGAAACCATCGCTAGAGTCCGGGATCCGATGATCGCAGCGGAGGGTCATCATCATGGAGCTAAGGAAGTGGAGGACCGGATCTACAAAGGTTGTATTTCCATTCACTTTAGCAGTTAAGTTGTTAACTAGCTCGTAGTTTCGCTTAAACTCTAGTCAACGATCTATATTAGGGTTTCTCGGCACCGGAATTTTTTGAATTTAGCATGGTTGATGCCTTGTGGGACCTCCTTAGAGTGCCTAGGAACCCTACAGTGGTATCAGAGTCTAGCTAGAGCTTTAGGAGAAGTGTAGACGAAGTTAGAAGTCCGATCGAACCCGTAAACCCCGACAAAACCCTTCTCTGTACATTTTTCAAAACAGTGAATTTTTGTGAATTAAAAATTCTCAGAAAAACAAGAAGGAAAAAATAAGAATTACCGTGAAGTACGGTCCACTAAGTCAATAATTTGACCGCGGAACCGCGGCGAAACCAGGGGTTTTGCGGCGGTTCCGCGGCCAAAATTTGGACTTAGTCCCAGAAATTTCATATATTTATTCTCAGGTCCTTTCTTGGCAAATTTTTATGGGAATTTTTTAATTCCACTCAAGTGTTGAGTTTTCTAGGGTTTTATTAGGGACTCGTTAATTCAATCGGATAATTTAACTTCATTTATGTTTTTCCGGATAATTTAGAATATGTTAAAAAGTTCGACTGGATATAAATACCCAATTTTTCCCCTGCCGGAAAATTTCCAAGTGTTGGATCTTTCCGTAGTTTAAAGAAGTTCTAAGTAGTGCAAGTAACGCGATGGACCCTCTAGAAGACAACAAACCTTAACTCGATTATATGACCGTCTTGAACTGCCCTTTGAACCTTAGGGTTTGGGGCAGTACGGCGTGCCACATGTGAGACGTTGGCTTGACCCTTCTACGGCTGGACCGTTGGTACTGTAGCACGAAGTGAATGTTTTTAAAACTTATTTCATGTGTTGAGCTGTTTCGGGAATACTTGGGCGTTTGATTGTTCGATCGGAAAGTTTAACATTTTCTATTTATCTGGAATGTGATACAATAATTGGAATTCACAAGTAGTTATGAGATAACTGAATGGATGTTATAAACATAGCACTTTAGTCTCACTTGATCGGTTGCCACGGAATTTTGATGCGATCAAAAGTCCGTCGCAATCTCGTAGCGTACGCGGATACTCGCCGGTAAAACTTAATAGATAGCCATGCCCCATAGCCCCGACCAAGTGACTGTAGGAGAACCCCGTCGCCGAAAGCATCTGTTCGGGTGCTCACGGTAGCGGTGTTCCGCCTTGGTGCACTTCGTCGATGGCATCGGGGGTGTGGCCGTCTACTGAAGTTTGCGACGAGCATTCGATCAGGATTTCGGGAATCTTGTTGAATTGCCCTACTTGATATTGAAAAGATTTTTCGATAATGAGACTAAAATGCGGGGTTTATAATTGTTAGGCATGCGATGTCTAAGGAATTCATTTGATTAGGCATGCGATGTCTATGCAGGTTGCGGATTCCAACTGTTGTAGTTTTACACTTTCTTTTCTGTGACCGTAAGTGTAATATGTGATATCGCCGGTTTCGTTACTATATGTCAACGACAATTGGGATACACATGTTTACTTACGTTGATGACATGTGATGTTATGTGTTGCTGGATATGTTATATTGGATCGTCGTGTTTGAATAGCCGGGTTTTTTTTATGTGAGATGAGTGTTTTTCATTTTCATTCATGTAAAACCTTGTATGTAATATTCTTTTATTGGGGCACTTCCAGGTTGCGGAAGTTGTCACCGTTGTTGTATATTATTTACTTTTCCGCATTAGGATAGACCCAAGGAGGAGGGCACAAGTAACTGGGTTCTGGAGTCCAGTGGGAGACCAACTCGAGGAGTCGAGTCCGGGTCTCCTAACTCTAGAATTGGTAGGGTTGCTTGCCGCTCTCGTAACGGTCTAGGGGTGTGGGTTTGGCTATTCATCGCGACCGTGGAATCCGTGTTTTATACTGGCTCGTATTGAAAACACGGACGTCCTAGTATATCCAATATTTCATATGATATTTTCTGCTGCGATATCTGTGATGTGATCATTTGATATGTTCTGTGATAAATACTGTATATAGTATATATGATATATTATATGGGCGTTACTTATGTTTTACACCCGCGCTAGCCCTGTCCTGCTCTATCGTTAGTTACCTAACCTAACGGTGCACGAGGGGACATCGAGGCGAATGCGGATGGCATAAGTGTACGTCGTATTTATCTGTGATGTTTAGGTAATTTAAATGATGGGACTTCATTAATATGATTAATGAAAGAAAAGAAACCTAAGATGTTATGGAATTGAATTTTCAAAACAGGTAGCTACAGTTCTAGCTTTGCATCGCGGTGTTCCTTGTAGAACATCCTGCACCTTATTCGATAAGAAAAGGGCCGAGATCCCTTCACCGGGAGTGACCCCTTTAGCAATAACTGGCAGATGCTACAACTCTCGGTTTGTCTTTTGATTGCTTCTATAGTTTCTGCTTTGCACAGTGATATATATGATATATCCCGCACCTTATTCGATGAGGAAAGGGCCGACGATCCCTTCACCGGGAGTGACCCTTTTAGCAAAACTAGAAAAGCCTAAAAAACACTCCATTTTAAAATCATTTGATTCTACAACGATATCAAGTTCATTACGCAATAGGTTTTCAGAAAAACCTGTCGTAGCCCTCCGTCATTTCAGATAAGTACTAGTTAGTATTCGTGCTACGTTTGTTGACTATGTTAAGGCATAGTGTGCGGTAACTAATTAGTGCTTATCTGTATAAGCATATGATGCGATTGATTAGGGTAGTCGTGTGACTTTGTTGACTATGTTAAGGGTCGTGCGGGTGGGTTTAATTCAATCAGGAAATGTCGGGTTGAACTTGACTAGCACTTATGATTTGTTGACTATGTTAAGGTCATATAGCTGCTAGGGGCAAAATATTATCGGGAATTTCAAGTGTTGAAATTTGCAATGAGATTGCATACCTTCTATGAGATAGTTGGATCATGATACCCACTGCGAGTAAGAGTTACTCCTGGGAGAGTTTTACACATTACAATTAGCCGATCAAGTAGGTGTCTAGAAAGGTGTCAACGGGGTTACGCCTATGGGAAAACGAGGTTTACTGTAATTAGGTCCGTGCGAAAGCACGGGGAACCTCCCTCAAAGTACCGACACTGGCCTGGCTGAAAGATTGGCGAACTTGTAGCGTGTAATTAATCCCGACTAGTCTTTCCTTTTAGGGTTTGAAGGAGGATTTGATAAAAACCAGTGGGAGCCATCCTGATTAGATAAAATAATAACCAATCTATTCTTGCAAGAGCGCACGCTGAGTGTTTTCTTCTCTCTCTCCAGGTAGCGACTATGTCACGCCTTAATCAAGATAATAATACGGATATTGACCGAACCCGCTTGTTATACTGAGCTGGGGAACGTTGGTCCCGCTCCAACTTATAATTGTTATAAGACAGAGCAGGAAATAGGGGATTACCAGAATTCCCGTGCCGCCCAAACGAAGAGAGTGCATGCTGATGCATCATCTTCGGATGTGTTCATTATAAAGAACTGTTTCTCAGTATCCTCTACGTCCTAGGTATTTGATACCGGATCAGGATCCCAGATATGTAATCTGTTACATAGGGTTACAGAAAGGTAGAGAACTGAGAACGGGTGATAAGTTTCATGAGGCAGAAAACGGGGCAATTGTTGCAGCCAAGTTTGTTGGTCACTGTCACCCTGTATTACCAATACATTGATTCTGAACGAATGTTATTAGATACCGAACCTGATATACAAAATCATATCAGTCTCTTTATTAGTAAAGAAATGATAAAATTTTGTATTGTTGGATAATGTTTTGAACATTTCCTATATCAAAAGTTGATCGGTTCAGGCACGTTATCGAAAAGCATTGATGTTCTAAATAAAACTACAGTTCTTAGTATACAGAACACACACAAGAGGAAGAGTTCAGAAATGAATGATTCCTTCTTGAGATATTGTAGACTAGGTCATATCAATGTGATCCGACTAGCTTAAGTTACATTGTAGATGCATATTTAAATCAGTTTGAATTTACATCTTGTGAAACTTGCCAGTCATTTCACAGAGATAAGATGACCATAGCTCTGTTTACTGGAAACAGAGAAAGAGTTAGTGAACTCTTGGGATTGTTACATGTTGATGTATGAAAGTCTCCAGTCTACACATGCCAAGAACGGTTCCTTTTTACTTCATTACATTCTCTGATAATCTCTCAAGATTTAGACATATGTTCCTGTTGAAACACAAGTCCGAACCTTTTGAGATATTCACAGAATATAAGTTGGAAGTAGAGAACCAAAATACGGGTATAAGTATTACGTCGTATGATAAGATCAAGGAGGAGAATACTTGTGCACGAAATTCCTGGATTATTCTAAAGGAGAATGAGATTCTCTCTCAGTATTACTCCTCTGAGTACACCATAGCACAACAGTGTATCAGGGCGGAGCAATAGCACCCTATATGATATGGTGTGCTCTATGATGAGTATCACTGAGTTACCTGTTTCTTTTAGGGAGTTATGCACTTGAGAAGCTGCATACCTATTGAATTGGGTTCGAATCAAATTAGTGCCTACCACTCCATATAAGATATGGTACGGGAAGAGCCTATCTCTTAAGCAAGTTAAGATTTGGGATTGTCCGGCCAATGTCAAAAGCAAAATCCGGACAAGATCGAGGCAAGTGTTAGTTATATGTATGCCCTAGAGGCCATTACTGTACATATGATGTATATTGTAGTGGATGCTAGGACGTATATAGGGAGGACTTTCTTGCTCGACATGATAGTATGCTATCTGGTTACACTTTACCTTAACGTGTATACTGATTGTCTCTCTGTTACATGTTGGTAAAGCCCTTAGGATGTGTACTTGGCTACCTGGACTATGATGCGGATCATACTAGTGGGGACATGGTAGTCCATAAGTACATCCTTCAAAGTCCCTACTCGAGGGTGTATCGAGACGGGGCATCGATATACCAGAGTAGACTAGCGTATACCTTCTCGACCCATACAGATGGGCGATGGATGATCCCATATCCATTGGTGTTTGACATCAGAGATGATGTACGGGTGCTTAGTGGAGACTGGGTACACTGGACGGACTCGCCGAGAACTCCCAGATGGTATTATACCTCACGTCAGATGGCAGTTCTCTGGTGACACTGGTACAGAGTAGTCTGTTGACCCGAGATCGTCATAGAGTCTTGTGTGGTTCCCACTGTGGTTTGATTTCCATCTTACCACGTCCAAGAGGGCGTGCAAAATGGTGGTTTTTGGGTACAGTCCCGAGTCACATGGAGGCAATGAGCGATAGGAGGGGATTCGTCTCTCCCGGTATAGGGGGTTGATGTTGCGCTGTGTTCGATTGGCTATAACAGGAAATCCCTGGCCAGGGTTGCTGAGATTTACTGGTAAGTGTTACCTGTAGTTTCTCGAATTGTTATAGACCTCATATCGACACGACTTATTGAGCTATTGGGGTCTGACGTTTACCACCCCTAGGCGAGATATGCGACATATTAGACGAACAGACCGGACTGTACGGTAAGTGTTACTGGTTGGATTCACAGGAGTGTGAGCGGGCTTGCTTGTCGATCTTCTGATCGCTCAATACCCAGGTGGCCGTTGCGTTTAGCAGACCGCTTGCGGCTTGTGGATGCTTGATATGACCATCATCTGCTGCCGGCGTATTGACGAGTCTTTAGAGTCCTACACAGAGGTTTCCTGGCTCAAGCGAAACGAAATAGGAGCGCATATGAGATATGTGCGGGACCGATTATAATTCGTGTATATGATACCGTATTTTATTCTTGAGATGAATGTATCGATTGATTGTATGCGATATAACCTAGTTATCGATTTAAGCGTTGATTCGATAAGCCGATACATTGATATTAGTCGGTTATATGCGATATGACCGGATCGTTAAATCAAGAGTTGATTTAATGATTTAATGCTTAATTATATATTTGATATATTACTTTGCATTAACCAGTATCGGTTCACTTTAAATGGATTTTTTCACTCGGGTGTGCGCATTGCATATGCGATATGATTTTGTGCACTTGATTGTATCATGTTTGATGATACATATCTTTTTTGTTAAGTGTAATGAATTAAACCTAGGTTAAGTAAATGATTAGGGTTTTCTTTTATTCATTCATTTATCTTTTCATTTGCATTTAAAAGATAAAAGAGAAAAGGAAAAGAAGTGAAAAATGGTGGCTAGTTTTGTTTTCAACATGAAGCTTCATGAAGCTTTCATTAAGTCACCATTTTTGTCTCATCTCCTTAACCCTAGACATTCTTTAACCTTGGTCAATTCTCTACACCTAACCTTGGTTTGCTTATGATAAGAATGTATTTTCTTTTCTATTTTAATAATTCTTATCATAACAATTTCCTTCTTCTTCTTCATTTCTTCAAGTGAAGAAAGCTTGCCTCCATCAATGGCAAGTGATGAAAAAGAGTGAGAAATCCAAATCTAAAGTCTACCCACTTCCTATTTCTGCATCCTCTACCTCTTGCCAAGTAGTAGAGTGTGTTTTCTTCACAAGTTTCTTGACTTGGTGAAGTCGGAGCTTGATTTAGCGATGCCTCGACGTAGATCATCTTCGGCATGGACATCGACGACCTAGCTCGCTTATTCTCCGATGAAGTCGACGCTAGAGCCCGGATTCTTTTTGGACAGCGGAGAGGACTTCGTTGCGGAGCTATGGAGGTGGAGCACCGGATCTACAAAGGTTGTATATCCGTATTCTCATAGTTAAGTGTTAACTAGTTAGCTTTTTCGCCTAGTTTTCTAGCAAACGATCCGTAGTCGGGTCTCTCGGCACCTAGATTTTTCGAAAATGGCATGTTCGATGCCTTGTGAGACCTCTCTAGAGTGCCTAGGAACCCTACAGTGGTATCAGAGCCTAGCTAGAGCCTTAGGCGAAGTCTAGACGGAGTTTGAAGTCCGAACGAACCCGAAACCCGATCACAAACTTGCTCTCTGTCCTTTTTTCAAAAACTGGGAACTTTCCAAATTAAAAATATGCAGAAAACCCAGCAGGAAAATATAAGAATTACGGCGCAAAATTGGGGTTATGAACAGTGCAAGCTGCCGCGGAACAGCGGCATAAGCCTGCCATAGGAGGCGGTTCCGCGGTAGATTGATGACGTCAGCCTTTAAAAGTTGCACAGTAATTCATTGTTTTCAGTGCTGAGTTCTCTGGGTATTTTTAAATTTTATTCAAGAGTTGAATTTTCTGGAGTTGTTTTGGGGATTCGGTGTTTTGATCGGAGTATCAAATTTTGTCTGTGTGGCTTTCCGGATAAATTTTAGAATATGTTAAAAAGTTCGACCGGATATAAATACCCAATTTTTCCCCTGTCGGGAAATTTCCAAGTGTTGGATTTTTCCATAGTTTGACGACGTTCTAAGTAGTGCAAGTAACGCGATGGTCCCTCTAGAAGACAACAAACCTTAACTCGATTATGTGACCGTCTTGAACTGCCCTTTGAACCTTCGGGTTTGGGGCAGTACGGCGTGCCACATGTGAGGCGTTGGCTTGACCCTTCTACGGCTGGACCGTTGGTACTGAGGCACGAACTGAATGTTGTTAGACTTATTTCATGTGTTGATCTGTATCGGGAAAACTTGGGTGTTCGATTGTTCGATCGGAAAGTTTAACATTTTCTGTTATCTGGAATGTGATACAATAATTGGAATTCACAAATAGTTATGAGATAACGGAATGAATATTATAAACATAGCAGTTTAGTCTCACTTGATCGGTTGCCACGGAATTTTGATGTGATCAAAAGTCCGTCGCAATCACGTAGCGTACGCGGATACTCGCCGGGTAAACTTAATAGACAGCCTCACTCCATAGCCCCGACCAAGTGATTGTAGGAGAACCCCGTCGCCGAAAGCATCCATTCGGGTGCTCGCGGCAGCGGTGTTCCGCCTTGGTGCACTTCGTCGACGATATCGGGGGTGCGGCCGCCTACTAAAGTTTGCGACGAGTATTCGATCAAATTGTCGGGAATCTTGTTGAATTGCCCGACTTGATATTGAAAAGTGTTTTCGATTTTGAGACTAAAATGCGGGGTTTATAATTGTTAGGCATGCGATGTCTAAGTAATTCATTTGGTCAGGCATGCGATGTCTGAGGAGGTTGCGGATTCCAACTGTTGTAGTTTTACACTTTCTTTTCTGTGACCGTAAGTGTAATATGTGATATCGCCGGTTTCGTTGCTATATGTTAACGACAATTGGGATGCGCATATTTACTTACGTTGATGACATGTGATGTTATGTGTTGCTGGATATATAATATTGGATCGTCGTGTTTGAATAGCCGGGGGTTTTTATGTGAGATGAGTGTTTTTTCATTTTCATTCATGTAAAAACTTGTATGTAATATTCTTTTATTGGGGCGCTTCCAGGTTGCGGAAGTTGTCACCGTTTGTATATTATTTACTTTTCCGCACTAGGATAGACCCAAGGAGGAGAGCACAAGTAACCGGGTTCTGGAGTCCAGTGGGAGACCAACTCGAGGAGTCGAGTCCGGGTCTCCTAACTCTAGAATTGGTAGGGTTGCTTGCCGCTCTCGTAGGGGTCTAGGGGTGTGGGTTTGGCTATTCATCGCGACCGTGGAATCCGTGTTTTATACTGGCTCGTATTGAAAACACGGACGTCCTAGTATATCCAATATTTCATATGTTTCTTCTGCTGCGATATCTGTGATGTGATCATGTGATGTTCTGTGATTGATACAGTATATAGTATAAATGATATATTATATAGACGTTACTTATGTTTTACACCCGCGCTAGCCCTGCCCCGCTCTGCCGTTAGTTACCTAACCTAACGGTGCACGAGGGGACATCGAGGCGAATGCGGATGGCATAAGTGTACGTCGTATTTATCTGTGATGTTTAGGTACATAAATGATGGGACTTCATTAATGTGATTAATGAAATAAAAAGAAACCTAAGATGTTGTAGATTCGAATTTCAAAAATAAAACAGGTAGCTACAGTTCTTGCTTTGCACAGCGGTATATATGATATATCCTGCACCTTATTCGATGAGGAAAGGACCGAGATCCCTTCACCGGGAGTGACTCCTTTAGCAATAACTGGCAGATGCTATACACTCGGTTTATATTTTGATTGCTTTTAAGAGTTTTTGCTTTGCACAGTGATATATATGATATATCCCGCACCTCATTCGACGAGGAAAGGACCGACGATCCCTTCACCGGGAGTGACTCCTTTAGCAAAACTAGAAAAGCCTCAAAAACACTCCATTTCAAAATACATTCGATCCTACAACGATATCAAGTTCATTACGCAATAGGTTTTCAGAAAAACCTGTCGTAGCCCTCCGTCATTTCAGATACGTACTAGTTAGTATTCGTGCTGCGGTTGTTTGGCCTCCGTCAAGGCGTAGTGTACGGTAGCTAACTAGTGCTTATCTGCTAGCATATGATGCGATTGGATTAGGGTATTCGTACGGCGTTGTTTGGCCTCCGTCAAGGGTCGTGCGGGTGGGTTTAATTCAATCAGGAAATGACGGGTTGAACTTGACTAGCGGACTATGGGTTGTTTGGCCTCCGTCAAGGTCATAGCGAGCTAGGGGCAAAATATTATCGGGAATTTCAAGTGTTGAAATTTGCAATGAGATTGCATACCTTCTATGAGATAGTTGGATCCCGATACCCGCTGGGAGTAAGAGTTACTCCTGGAAGAGTTTTACACATTACAATTAGCCGATCAAGTAGGTGTCTAGAAAGGTGTCAACGGGGTTACGCCTCTGGGAAAACGAGGTTTACATTAATTAGGTTCGTGCGAAAGCACGGGGGACCTCCCTCAAAGTACCGACACTGGCCTGGCTGAAAGATTGGCGAACTTGTAGTGTGTAATTAATCCCGGCTAGTTTTTCCTTTTAGGGTTTGAAGGAAGATTTGATAAAAACAGTGGGAGCCATCCTGATTAGATAAAATAATAACCAATCTATTCTTGCAAGAGCGCACGCTGAGTGTTTTCTTCTCTCTCTCTCCAGGTAGCGACCATATCACGCCTTAATTAAGATAATAATACGGAATATTGACCGAACCCGCTTGTTATACTGAGTTGGGGAACGTTGATCCCGCTCCAACTTATAATTGTTATAAGACAGAGCAGGAAATTAGGGAATACCAGATTTCCCGTGCCGCCCAAACGAAGAGAGTGCATGCTGATGCATCATCTTCGGGTTTGTTCATTATACAGAACTGTTTCTCAGTATCCTTTACGTCCTGGGTATATGATACCGGATCAGGATCCCAGATATGTAATCTGTTACATAGGGCTACAGAAAGGTAGAGAACTGAGAACGGGTGATAAGTTTCATGAGGCAGAAAACGGGGCAAGAGTTACAGCCAAGTCTGTTGGTCACTGTCACCCTGTATTACCAATACATTGATTCTGAACGAATGTTGTTAGATACCGAACCTGATATACAAAATCATATCTATCTCTTTATTAGTAAAGAAATGATAAAATTTTGTATTGTTGGATAATGTTTTGAACATTTCCTATATCAAAAGTTGATCGGTTCAGGCACGTTATCTAAAAGCATTGATGTTCTAAATCAAACTACAGTTCTTAGTATACGGAACACACACAAGAGGAAGAGTTCAGAAATGAACGAATCCTTCTTGAGGTATTGTAGACTAGGTCAGATCAATGCGACCCGACTGGCTAGAGTTACATATAGATGTATATTTAAATCAGTTTGAATTTACATCTTGTGAAACTCGCCAGTCATGTCACAAAGATAAGATGACCATAGCTCCGTTTATTGGAAACAGAGAAAGAGTTAGTGAACTCTTGGGATGATACATGTTGATGTATGTAGGTCCCCTGTCTACACATGCCAAGACCGGTTCTTTTACTTCATTACATTCTCTGATAATCTCTCAAGATTCAGACATACGTTCCTGTTGAAACATAAGTCCGAACATTTTGAGATATTCACAGAATATAAGTTAGAAGTAGAGAACCAATAAGGGTATAAGTATTATGTCCTTTGATGTGATCAAGGAGGAGAATACTTGAGCACGGAAATACTGGACTATTCTAAAGGAGAATGAGATTCTCTCTCAGCATTACTCCTCTGTATACACCATAGCACGATGGTATATCAGGGCGGAGCAATCACACCCCATATGATAAGGTGTGCTCTATGATGAGTACTACTGAGTTACCTATTTCCTTTTTGGGAGTTATGCACTTGAGAAGCTGCATACCAATTAAATAGGTTCGAATCAAATCAGTTGCCTACCACTCCATATGAGATATGGAAAGAGAAGAGCCCATGTCTTAAGCTAGTTAAGATTTGGGGTTGTCCGGCCTATGTCTGAAAGCAAAATCCGGACAAGCTCGAGGCAAAGTCTGTAATGTAGAACTGGAAAGGTTCCAGCTATACAAACTGCAGCTGATGATTTGAAAGAACCAAAGGATTCAATAGTTACCAACGAACCTCAGCCTCTCCGCCGATTTACTAGGGTTCCTCACCCACCTGAGAGATACTTTGGTTTCTCTATGACAGTGGGAGCGAGGATTGCATCATGAGATGATGACCCAACTAGTTTCAAGCAGGCCATCGAGAGTAAGACTCTGTATGAATAGCTGGATGTTTAGCGATCTGAGATGGAATCCTTATACACCAACAAAGTATGGACTTTGGTTGCTATATCTGAAGGGTTAAATCCCTATCAGGAGCAAGTATATCTTGAGAAGATTACTTGGTGTACATGGAAAAGTTGAGATTTTCAAAGCTAGACTTGTTAAGGGTTTTCGTCATCGACCAGGCGTGGATAATGATGAAACCTTTTCCAGTAGCTATGCTTAAGTCCATCCAGATCCTACTTGCCACGGCTGCATACCATGACAACGATATCTGGTGGTTGGGTGTCATGACAGCTTTTCTAAATGATGATTTAGAAGAGAGCGTCTATAAGTACACAGCCAGAGGGCTTCGTAGACAGTGGGAGCAGCGGAAACGTGTGCAAGATGCTTTATTTGATAAAGCAGGCATCGCGGAGTTGGAACGTCTGTTTTGATGAAGTAGTCAAAGAGTTTGACATCATCAAAATGGTAGATGAACCTTGTATAAACAAAAAGGTAGTAGGGAGTGTGGTGGTGATCCTCGTAGAGTACGTGGATGACATACTCTTGATAGGGAAAGAGTTTTCTATGCTACGCTCTGTCAATCTCCGTTTATCATAATGATTCTCCATATAGGATCATAATGATACCTACTAACTCCTGGATTTTGGATCTATGAGATAGATCTAATTGGATGTTAGGACTCTCACTAGTTATAGTGAGACGGTATCAACCCATCCTGGGGAGAATCACTGGAAGGGTTCCAGGATGATAAAGACGACTGAATGTCAGTCACAGGCATTGTCTTTACCCTCAGTGGAGGGACGGTATGTTGGAAGAGTTCCAAGCTAGATACCGTGACATACTAGACGATAAAGGCAGGATACATCGCTACTTAAGATGCTACTAAAGAGGCTGTTTGGGTGTATATAGGTTCATGAGATGAACTATGTTCCTCCCATTGTGTGACAATGGAGTTATGGCTTATGCCAAGGAACGCAGGTCCCATCAGTGATCCAGACATATTCTAAGGCAGTATCACCTGATCATGGAGATGGTTGATCTCCAGGGGATCGAGGTTAGGAGAGTAGACTCTGAGGACAACACAGCGGATCCACTCACAAAGGCCTGTTCCCAGAGAGAGACATTTATGGGATGGTTGAGTATGAGATACTACAACCACTGCTACAGATGGCCCTAGTGCAAGTGGGAGATTGTTAGTTATATGTATGCCCTAGAGGCCATTACTGTACATATGATGTATATTGTAGTGGATGCTAGGACGTATATAGGGAGGACTTTCTTGCTCGACATGATAGTATGCTATCTGGTTACACTTTACCTTAACGTGTATACTGATTGTCTCTCTGTTACATGTTGGTAAAGCCCTTAGGATGTGTACTTGACTACCTGGACTATGATGCGGATCATACTAGTGGGGACATGGTAGTCCATAAGTACATCCTTCAAAGTCCCTAGTCGAGGGGTATCGAGACGGGGCATCGATATACCAGAGTAGACTAGCGTATACCTTCTCGACCCATACAGATAGGCGATGGATGATCCCATATCCATTGGTGTTTGACATCAGAGATGATGTACGGGTGCTCAGTGGAGACTGGGTACACTGGACGGACTCGCCGAGAACTCCCAGATGGTATTATACCTCACGTCAGATGGCAGTTCTCTAGTGACACTGGTACAGAGTAGTCTGTTGACCCGAGATCGTCATAGAGTCTTGTGTGGTTCCCACTGTGCTTTGATTTCCATCTTACCACGTCCAAGAGGGCGTGCAAAACGGTGGTTTTTGGGTACAGTCCCGAGTCACATGGAGGCAATGAGCGATAGGAGGGGATTCGTCTCTCCCGGTATAGGGGGTTGATGTTGCGCTGTGTTCGATTGGCTATAACAGGAAATCCCTGGCCAGGGTTGCTGAGATTTACTGGTAAGTGTTACCTGTAGTTTCTCGAATTGTTATAGACCTCATATCGACACGACTTATTGAGCTATTGGGGTCTGACGTTTACCACCCCTAGGCGAGATATGCGACATATTAGACGAACAGACCGGACTGTACGGTAAGTGTTACTGGTTGGATTCACAGGAGTGTGAGCGGGCTTGCTCGTCAATCTTCTGATCGCTCAATACCCGGGTGGCCGTTACGTTTAGCAGACCGCTTGCGGCTTGTGGATGCTTGATATGATCATCATCTGCTGCCGGCGTATTGACGAGTCTTTAGAGTCCTACACAGAGGTTTCCTGGCTCAAGCGAAACGAAATAGGAGCGCATATGAGATATGTGCGGGACCGAGAATAATTCGTGTATATGATACCGTATTTTATTCTCGGGATGAATGTATCGATTGGTTGTATGCGATATAACCTAGTTATCGATTCAAGCGTTGATTCGATAAGCCGATACATTGATATTAGTCGGTTATATGCGATATGACCGGATCGTTAAATCAAGAGTTGATTTAATGATTTAATGCTTAATTATATATTTGATATATTACTTTGCATTAACCAGTATCGGTTCATTTTAAATGGATTTTCTCACTCGGGTGTGCGCATTGCATATGCGATATGATTTTGTGCACTTGATTGTATCATGTTTGATGATACATATCTTTTTTGTTAAGTGTAATGAATTAAACCTAGGTTAAGTAAATGATTAGGGTTTTCTTTTATTCATTCATTTATCTTTTCATTTGCATTTAAAAGATAAATGAGAAAAGGAAAAGAAGTGAAAAATGGTGGCTAGTTTTGTTTTCAACATGAAGCTTCATGAAGCTTTCATTAAGTCACCATTTTTGTCTCATCTCCTTAACCCTAGCCATTCTTTAACCTTGGTCAATTCTCTACACCTAACCTTGGTTTGCTTATGATAAGAATGTATTTTCTTTTCTATTTTAATAATTCTTATCATAACAATTTCCTTCTTCTTCTTCATTTCTTCAAGTGAAGAAAGCTTGCCTCCATCAATGGCAAGTGATGAAAAAGAGTGAGAAATCCAAATCTAAAGTCTACCCACTTCCTATTTCTTCATCCTCTACCTCTTGCCAAGTAGTAGAGTGTGTTTTCTTTACAAGTTTCTTGACTTGGTGAAGTCGGAGCTTGATTTAGCGATGCCTCGACGTAGATCATCTTCGGCATGGACATCGACGACCTAGCTCGCTTATTCTCCGATGAAGTCGACGCTAGAGCCCAGATTCTTTTTGGACAGCGGAGAGGACTTCGTTGCGGAGCTGTGGAGGTGGAGCACCGGATCTACAAAGGTTGTATATCCGTATTCTCATAGTTAAGTGTTAACTAGTTAGCTTTTTCGCCTAGTTTTTGTTGCGCCACGGCAGCGCCCCGGCCTCTTACTCGAGGCCAAAATGCGGAATCAAAATTTTTTCCTTACTCGGAAACCGGCGCTACCGCGGACAAAGAAAACCCGGATCGAAACCATTAACCTAATGCTAGCAATCAAGAGATGGGGTGAGAAGTATACCGAGTGATCCGAGTCCTCCGGTCTTCTCTTCATCATCCCGATCTCCCGCGGAAAATTTTGGCTCCACGTCGTCGCCTCCTCGCCGGAAAGGGCACCACATCGCCTTCTTCTTTTACGGGCTCCCGCCTCAATACCGAGGCAACTCGAGCATGAAGCCGGCAACTCGACATGCTCAAGATATGCTGTAGAATGTAGTGTAGAAAATGCTTGTCTCTTTTGGGGTGGTGAAGTTGCCATGGAGGGAAAAAAAGAATCATGAACTTTGGAGAATTTTCTAGCAATGGAAAAATGAGATGAAGATTAATTTCCAACACCAAATGAAATATGAACCTCTCTCAATTTTTTTCTTCTTCTCCCTCTCATGAGTGGCCGGCCAATCTCTCCAAGAAATGGTGGTGGTGGTGAGAACAAAAGCAAGAGGGAGGTGATGGTAGGAAAAGGTGGAGGTAACCATAAACAAACATCAACCATACCCTTATCAAATCAAACCCATACCCTCACTTTATCACAAGTCAAGGTGCAAGATATGAAAGGTGTCATAATCAATATATATGCAAGAAAACCCCTCCACAAATGTAATTTGCAAAACTGCAAATTACCCCCTCCATCGGAAAAGTCCGGCCGGGAAAGAACAAAGGAAAACCGGCCGGAACGGAATGCAAACTGGCAACTCCAGAAAACTGGTCCCGTAATAAATTACAGGAAAACCCCGATACTGTGCATACACACCCGCATCTGTATTCCGTCCGGATACAAATGCAAAGAGACAAAATCTACACCGTACTAGACTAGGACCGGCTTAAGCCAAAGCCGGCTAGTAAAATCCGTTCGATCCTGATCCGTGCAATACCGCACGTATCTGATCGAACCCTGCCATATAACTATACGGCGACTAGTACAAAACTGTCCGATCCTGATCCGTGCAATACCGCACGTATCTGATCGGACCCTGCCATATCTCCATACGGCCTCTACAGCGTTTCGCCCGAAAGCTGAGTAACTGAAAGTGTGGTGGACTCTAAAGACTCGTCAATACAATGGCTGTGGATTTAACCACTAGCACGTCAGAGGTATAAGCCAATACGTAACGGGCCACCAGCTATTGACCAAAAGGGACGTCGATGAGCGAACTCATCCTGACACCCTTCTGAGCCTGTCAGTGACAATATCCGTACAGTCCGGTCCGTTCGTCTATGAGTATCGCATGGTGGGCCTAGGGGGTTGGTAAAAGTCAGACCCCCAAAGGCGGTACAAGTCGTGTCGGAGTGTAGCACAGAACGCCCTGAGATACTACTGGAATACCTACCAGTAAATCTCCTGCCTCGGCCGAGGGCTTTGCGTAATGGCTCTCCTAGACACAGCGCGACCTCACCCCCAATACCGGGAGAGACGAACCCCTGAAGATCCGCTCACTGCCTCCATGTGGCTCGGGACTGTACCCAACTAAAACCTGTTTGCACGACTCCTTTGAGCCGTGGTAGGGTAGTAATCAAAGCACAGTGGGAACTCACACGAGACACATGACGATCTCAGGTCGATGAACTAACCTGTACACATGTCACCAGGGAACTGCTATCTGACATCTGGTATAAGACCAACTAGCAGGTTCCCGGCGAGTCCTGTCCGGTGTACTCATAACCCAATGAGCACCTGTATACATCTTAGGTGAACCAACTGACACCAGTGGCTTGTGAGACCGGCCACCGCCCCTCGTCGGGGTCTCGACTGTATACACTAGTCTACTAATGGAGTATCGATGCCCTGTCTCGAAACTCCTACGACTAGGGACCTTTTAAGGATGTGCTTATAGACCCCAGCTCCCACGTATATGATCGCCATCATACTGCTGGTCGTCAAGCAAGAATCCTAGGGGCTCTATCAACGTGTAATAGCGACATGTCAGGTCACCTAAAGCAGTACACGATGATAAAGATAAACCAGATAGCATACTATCATCTCGAGTAAGACTGTCCTACCGGGATAGGTCCTCCCTCAATCATTGCAATCACGTGCCTGTGATCCAATAATTGACTCTGAGGGCACTATCTCCAACAATCTCCCACTTGCACTCAAGGCTAATTATTGCGATGTCGCATACTCACAGCCCGTGTGATACCGAACACCCAACTCCTCTACTAGTCAGTCTCATAAAGCTCGTTTGCGAAACTATTGCGTTTGAGGAATAGCGTCAGTGAGTGGATCCGCTGGGATGTTTCTTTCTATGTCTCTCTATATCTCATGTTCGTGGAGAAAACCATCTCCCGAAATGAGCAATACCTGTCTTAGAATATGTCTGGATGTCTGATGGGACCTAGCTCATAAATGAACTCCAAATCCAAACTTCTTAGACTGTATCATCAACTGAACTAATCAGTATCCCGCGCCATGCCTCCCTCAGTATTGCCTTGGACCACCTGTCCAAAATACTGCCCCTCGTCAGAGGGAGAACTATAACTCTGACAACCTCCTTGTCGTCCATGTCACCTTGGAAGCCTGGAGTGATAACCGTCTCCCAAAGGAGGCAGCCGTTATCATATCCCTAGAACATTCACTTATGTTCTAAAACTGCTTCCGACTGTTTTTCCAGGATTGGATTAATATCAACTTATTGCACCTACTGCAAGAACAACATCTGGTGTGGTACTTGACATCTCATGATTGACTCAATTGCCTAAGCAAGTGATCTGTCAATCATGCGTATCCCTCTCCCCTTTAGTCTATAAGACACCTTTAGAGAGGGTGACTCCATTACCTGCAGGTACATTACCATGCCAGGAGTCGTCCATTCTAAATACTCATAGAATGCTGTCAAAGTACCCTGATTGGGAAACCACCCAAATCTAGATCTAAAACCATAGATCTAGTAACCAGTATGTCTGATATAATGTCCAAGTCCCATGTGGAGAAAACACTGTGTGACGACCAAAGTATAACCGATCGTAGTATAGGAATATCACTTCCTACTACCTTCTCAACAGATCCATCCCCTATTCTGATGACGTCAAACCCATGACTGTCACATCAGAAACAGATGATCTAACTCCGCTATATCTTCTTTAGTCTATAAATAGACATAAGCATGAAGTCTACCAATGCTTCCGCTGCTCCCACTGACTACGACAACCCTCTGCCAGAGTCATATAGACGTGCACTTCTAAAGCTAGTTTAGAACGACGCTATACTCATCCTCCTGCCGGGTCTCGCAGCCTGGAACAACTACAATGGCAAGTGTGGGTAAACAAGAACTTCCCTGTCACCGTCCTTGAGGCTACCGGAGTACCTCTCGGGTGCCTGAAGTTACCCACCTTATCTGCGGAGTGGCCAACGGAATGTCAAATCAGATTGAATCTTTAGGTTCCTTATCAAATCTTCAGTAATCGTTTGCGGTTCTGGAATCACTTCCAGTTCTACCATACTCCCACTGCTGTTTTTGAAAAAATCCATTTTTAATAAAACTGTGGCGAGTCTAGAACAATATTTCTATTGATCTGCCAGATGGTAGAAAGTCAACCCTCGTCATAGCCTGGGTCAACCCACAAACAGCCATTACAGAAACGTGCCTTGAGTCATCCGGAGTCTGGTTTTAAGCATAAGCCGGACAACTCCCCGTACCTTAACAATGTCAAGATATGAACTGTTCTATATCCAATATAGAAACAGAGGCACTGATTTAATTGAACCAGATTCAAATCATGCAGCTGTCTCCAGTGCATGTCAACTAAATGGAAGGAGGCCGATCAGCGTTACTCAACTTAGGATTGCTTCCAATTATGAGTAACCTGAAAGAGAAGCAAGTTCTCATTACTATCAACTGAATACCATACACAAGTATCTACATCTTCGATCACCTTGAAGAATCCCGATACTTGCTACACCTGGTTCTCTACTCTATTCAAATACCTATAACTCCTCAAAACTTAGACCCTGTGTTTCCACGAAACACATGTCTAAGAACTAGAGAAGTTAAAAGTAAACAGAATATAGTATGAGGACCAACCCCTCTGTCCTAATGGACACTGGACAACATACAATACTCTGTATAAGTCCGCTGAGTCTAACAACTCTTTCACTGTGTGTCGTAGGTTGAAAACTGTACTTATGGTTAAGAAGAATTACACCGCTGTTTAATGCTCCTTACCTAACCATCCACTGATATAGGTAAATGTCATCGACATAATATCAAAAGGTATATCTCACTCTATGAAAATAGACGTATAGATATATCAATTTGAAATTGGTGCACAACATCGGATATTCAAAACCAAATATTTGCCGACCGGCAAACAGCCCAGATGATCTCCTCAAATATCACCAATTACAACGAATCCCGATATAATGAGGATGGTCACCTAATTCCCAATAACTTACTCCCACTCATCATCTGTAAAACCATACAGATGTGAGAATCTTACCTGGTAAATACATACCCTGGAGTAAGCGTCTAATCGGGAAATCAGTTTTCCATTAACAGAGCACAGTGAAACTGAAACATTGAAATGTTTCGGTGGGGTTATCCTGGCATTCCTAGTAATGCCTCTTCCATTATCCAGATTCACAACTGTAACCGTATAATTCTTTGCCACCTGTCCAAATCCCTTTATATGTCTTTAGTCAATACCGTCTGCACACCCCTTTAGGCCAAATGGTTTTCTTCCTTCCCTACCGTTCGGCACCAGCCTATGGTTTGGAAGAAGACTATCCAAAAGGCATAAAGGGTGTACTGTCCTAATCCTAGGAACACTCGCAATGCGAGAGAAGGTGAAGATAAAAGACAACTGAATGTACTTTATTCCTATTTCTCCTGAACCAGAATCCATCCCCGAACTGGAACAAGTTCCTTTCGAGTTCGTATATAACCATACGATGGATTATCCAATAAAATGGGATCTTCGTAGTGATACGGAGTGTTCTGGAGAAATACAAAGGTGATTTAGGATTGGCGAAGAAATACTTGGTTTGGTCGTGAATATCAGTCGCAATTTACTTTGCCCTCCTACTAATCCCTTGCTTTGTCTTAACTTAATACCTTCTGCACACCATCGTTATGCTAATTGGTCTTCTTCATTCCCCACCGTTCGGCACCAGCCTAAGGTTTGGAAGAAGACTATCCAATTTGCGTAATAGGTGTACTATCTCCTAAACCAAGGAGTACTCGCGATGAGAGAAGGTGAAAAGAAAAGACAACTGAATAATCCTATTCGTTTTCTCCAGAACCAGAAACCATCCTCGAAGTCCTTCGAGTTCGTATCTAACCATACGATGGTTTTGTCCAATGGAAGTGGACGTTCGTAGTAATACGGGGTGTCCTGGAGAAAAGGGTAAAAGTAGGAGTGGCAATGAGGTCTGCAACTCTGACAATCCAAAAGCCAGTGTTAAGAAGGTTCGGTCAACTTGGTCACTGAGTCATAGTCCAAGGTCGGGTCAATGGTCGCTGCCAGAGAGAGAGAAAAGAAACACTCAGCGTGCACTCTATCCTAGATCAGAATGGTTACCACTTTGTCTAATCTGGAAACCTCCCACTGTACCTCAAATTCTCCTCCAAACCTGAAAGAAGAATTAGTCGGGATCACCCGAGGAGTAAACTAACTCATCAGTGGGAATCGGGATCCAACTATCATCGCATGATAACTTGACGGAATCCACTCAAGTCACCACACTCCAGAAGGTATGCGCATGCTTAGCAAGTTTCAGTTCTTTTGAAACTCCCGATGTGATTTTTACCCCTAGGACCCAAGTGACCTTGACGAATAATCAACAAATCAAAAGGTCCTAGTCAAGTTCAACCCGTCATTATCTTGATTGCGTTAAACCCACCCGCACGACCCTTGACGAATAATCAACAAAGTCGCACGACTGTCCTAACCAATCCACATATCCATGCGACAGAAAGCATTACAGAGCTACCGCACACTACGCCTCGGCGAATAGCAACGACAAACGTAGCGCGAATACTAAGCAATACTAATCCGAAATGACGGAGGGCTACGAATGGTTTCTGGCGAAAACCTTTAACGTAATGAACTTGATATCGTTGAAGGAACTGGATAACTTTTATAAAAATATAGTGACGAAAACTTTTACTAAAGAGGTCACTCCCGGTGAAGGGATCTCAGCTCTTTCCCCGTAGAATGAGGTGCAGGATATTCCAACTGAATACCACGATGCAAAGCAAAAGTAATCGGCTATAGTGAAGCTATTGCCCTGACGCAAACTTCTGTCCAAGGGGTCACTCCCGGTGAAGGGATCTCGGCCCTTGCCTCGTCGACTGAGGAGCAGGATATTCCAAATGAATACCACGATGCAAAACAAAAGTGAACGTCCTTGCAATAACAGCTTTTTGAAAAATGTTCCAACAACATCAGATTAGGTTTGTTTATCTTGCATTGATCCGAATCAATGCAGTCCCATCAATTGATCACACCACAAAGAACGAAAATATACTGATGTACGTATATGCCATCCGCATTCGCCACTGGGTCCCGTCATCACCCGTTAGGTTAGCTAACTAACGGCAGAGCGGGGACTGGACTAGCGCGGATGAAAAACATATACAACATCTACTAATATATATACCAATATATAGTATTTTGCTCAAGGCGTGAATAAAATGCAACATCACAGAAATGTACAGCATCACAGAACAATACAGATATCTGGAAGCCCCGGGTTTCACAGAGCCGCTGCTGAAACCCGACGTTCCCCTGGTCGTGTGGATAGCCTGTGCAATGAAATCCTAGACCCCTACGGGCGCGGCAAGTCACCCGCCAAAACCTGAAGCGAGGCAGCCCCTTTCAGTACCGTGAATGGACCACCCAGCACTTCACGGAATCCGGTAACTTGGGCACCCCTCCTGGGTCAACCTGTACCCCCTACGAGTGCGGCGAATAGCCCGCCAATCCTGGACTGAAGCCCCCTCCGTCTCAATGCCCTGAGATGCGGGCCCGTTGCCCTCCAGAACCCGGCTATCCGTGCACCCCACCGCGGGGCAACCCTAGTACAGAAAGTAAAATATACATACACCGGGTACATCGACCGCAACCAGGTCGTGCCCCAAAAGAATAATACAAACAGGCAGTGACGGCAGTCCACATGTCGGACGCTCGCCCCGCAATAACAAATGTACATAATACAACAAAGCTGTACTAGCATTGCATCCAGGCTATCCCCCACGACCGATCCGCAACAACACAACATAAACATAGAACATCAACGTGAAAGTCACGTTCGCAAATCCGTCTAACCGGGCTATAGCAGTTAGACCGGATTTACCGATCGAGTGACATTCACGGTCGCAGATATAATGTAAATACTGTGAAATAATGTGTTTAAAATTTTCCGATTGATCAAATTATAACAAGTGGGCCCCAAGTGATACTGTAGCACATCAAGAAATACTGGGCCCAAAATTAATATTCCAAAAACCCCTAAATGGACCCAGAAAACAACTGAAGAATTTTTATGCAGTGATTTGAATGATGCGCGGCGGAACCGCGGCCTGGGAGTGGTTTAGGCCGCGCTTCCGCGCCTCGAGTATCGTGTCACTTCATGAAATTTCTACAGTGCGCTTATTCTTTCCAGTACGTCAATTTTCTGCAACCTGAAAAATTTTTGGACTTAAAAAAAATTCGACAGAAAACTGTCGTGGGTGTATTTGGGTTTTCGGAACATTTGTTCGATCGGAACTGAAAAACACATTAAACAAAAGATAGGTAAGGTTAATGGCGTGGCTCTGATACCATGTTGCGCCACGGCAGCGCCCCGGCCTCTTACTCGAGGCCAAAATGCGGAATCAAAAATTTTTCCTTACTCGGAAACCGGCGCTACCGCGGACAAAGAAAACCCGGATCGAAACCATTAACCTAATGCTAGCAATCAAGAGATGGGGTGAGAAGTATACCGAGTGATCCGAGTCCTCCGGTCTTCTCTTCATCATCCCGATCTCCCGCGGAAAATTTTGGCTCCACGTCGTCGCCTCCTCGCCGGAAAGGGCACCACATCGCCTTCTTCTTTTACGGGCTCCCGCCTCAATACCGAGGCAACTCGAGCATGAAGCCGGCAACTCGACATGCTCAAGATATGCTGTAGAATGTAGTGTAGAAAATGCTTGTCTCTTTTGGGGTGGTGAAGTTGCCATGGAGGGAAAAAAAGAATCATGAACTTTGGAGAATTTTCTAGCAATGGAAAAATGAGATGAAGATTAATTTCCAACACCAAATGAAATATGAACCTCTCTCAATTTTTTTTTTCTTCTCCCTCTCATGAGTGGCCGGCCAATCTCTCCAAGAAATGGTGGTGGTGGTGAGAACAAAAGCAAGAGGGAGGTGATGGTAGGAAAAGGTGGAGGTAACCATAAACAAACATCAACCATACCCTTATCAAATCAAACCCATACCCTCACTTTATCACAAGTCAAGGTGCAAGATATGAAAGGTGTCATAATCAATATATATGCAAGAAAACCCCTCCACAAATGTAATTTGCAAAACTGCAAATTACCCCCTCCATCGGAAAAGTCCGGCCGGGAAAGAACAAAGGAAAACCGGCCGGAACGGAATGCAAACTGGCAACTCCAGAAAACTGGTCCCGTAATAAATTACAGGAAAACCCCGATACTGTGCATACACACCCGCATCTGTATTCCGTCCGGATACAAATGCAAAGAGACAAAATCTACACCGTACTAGACTAGGACCGGCTTAAGCCAAAGCCGGCTAGTAAAATCCGTTCGATCCTGATCCGTGCAATACCGCACGTATCTGATCGAACCCTGCCATATAACTATACGGCGACTAGTACAAAACTGTCCGATCCTGATCCGTGCAATACCGCACGTATCTGATCGGACCCTGCCATATCTCCATACGGCCTCTACAGCGTTTCGCCCGAAAGCTGAGTAACTGAAAGTGTGGTGGACTCTAAAGACTCGTCAATACAATGGCTGTGGATTTAACCACTAGCACGTCAGAGGTATAAGCCAATACGTAACGGGCCACCAGCTATTGACCAAAAGGGACGTCGATGAGCGAACTCATCCTGACACCCTACTGAGCCTGTCAGTGACAATATCCGTACAGTCCGGTCCGTTCGTCTATGAGTATCGCATGGCGGGCCTAGGGGGTTGGTAAAAGTCAGAGCCCCAAAGGCGGTACAAGTCGTGTCGGAGTGTAGCACAGAACGCCCTGAGATACTACTGGAATACCTACCAGTAAATCTCCTGCCTCGGCCGAGGGCTTTGCGTAATGGCTCTCCTAGACACAGCGTGACCTCACCCCCAATACCGGGAGAGACGAACCCCTGAAGATCCGCTCACTGCCTCCATGTGGCTCGGGACTGTACCCAACTAAAACCTGTTTGCACGACTCCTTTGAGCCGTGGTAGGGTAGTAATCAAAGCACAGTGGGAACTCACACGAGACACATGACGATCTCAGGTCGATGAACTAACCTGTACACATGTCACCAGGGAACTGCTATCTGACATCTGGTATAAGACCAACTAGCAGGTTCCCGGCGAGTCCTGTCCGGTGTACTCATAACCCAATGAGCACCTGTATACATCTTAGGTGAACCAACTGACACCAGTGGCTTGTGAGACCGGCCACCGCCCCTCGTCGGGGTCTCGACTGTATACACTAGTCTACTAATGGAGTATCGATGCCCTGTCTCGAAACTCCTACGACTAGGGACCTTTTAAGGATGTGCTTATAGACCCCAGCTCCCACGTATATGATCGCCATCATACTGCTGGTCGTCAAGCAAGAATCCTAGGGGCTCTATCAACGTGTAATAGCGACATGTCAGGTCACCTAAAGCAGTACACGATGATAAAGATAAACCAGATAGCATACTATCATCTCGAGTAAGACTGTCCTACCGGGATAGGTCCTCCCTCAATCATTGCAATCACGTGCCTGTGATCCAATAATTGACTCTGAGGGCACTATCTCCAACAGTTTTCTAGCAAACGATCCGTAGTCGGGTCTCTCGGCACCTAGATTTTTGAAAATGGCATGTTCGATGCATTGTGAGACCTCTCTAGAGTGCCTAGGAACCCTACAGCAAGATCAGTTCTGTAGAACTGGAAAGGTTCCAGCTATACAAACTAAAGCTGATGATCTGGCAGAACCAAAGGATTAAATAGCAACCAACGAACCCCAGCCTCTCCGCCGATCTAGTAGGGTTTCTCACCCGCCTGAGAGATACTTTGGTTTCTCTATGACAGTGGGAGCGAGGAATGCATCATGAGATGATGACCCAACTAGTTTCGAGTTGGCCATCAGGAGTGAGACTCTGTAAGAATGGCTGGATGCTTAGCGATCTGAGATGGAATCCTTATACACCAACAAAGTATGGACTTTGGTTGCTTTATCTGAAGGGTTAAATCCCCATCAGAAGCAAGTATATCTTGAGAAGATTACTTGGTGTACATGGAAAAGTTGAGACTTTCAAAGCTAGACTTGTTAAAAGTTTGCATCATTGACCAGGTGTGGATAATGATGAAACCTTTTCAAGTAGCTATGCTTAAGTCCATCCAGATCCTACTTGCCACGGCTACATACCATGACTACAATATCTGGCGGTTGGGTGTCATGACTGCTTTTCTAAATATTGATTTAGAAGAGAGCGTCTATAAGTACACAGCCAGAGGGCTTCGTAGACAGTGGGAGCAGCGGAAACGTGTGCAAGATGTTTTATGTGATGAAACAGGCATCGCGGAGTTGGAATATCTGTTTTGATGAGTTAGTCAAACAGTTTGACATCATCAAAATGGTAGATGAACCTTGTATATACAAAAAGGTAGTAGGGAGTATGGTGGTGATACGTGGATGACATGCTCTTGATAGGGAAAGAGTTTCCTGTGCTACGCTCGGTCAATCTCCGCTTATCACAATGATTCTCCATACAGGATCAAAGTGATACCTACTAAATCCTGGGTTTTGGATCTATGAGATAGATCTAATTGGATATTAGGACACTCACTAGTTGTAGTGAGATGGTATCAATTGATCCTGGGGAGAATCACTGGAAAGGTTCCAGGGTGATAAGGACGACTGAAAGTCAGTCACAGGCATTGTCTATACCCACAGTAAAGGGACGGTATGTTGGAAGAGTTCCAAGCTAGATACCGTGGCATACTAGATGATAAAGGCTGGATACATCGCTACTTAAGATGCTACCAAAGAGGCAGTCTGGGTGTATATTGGTTCATGAGATGAACTAGGTTCCTACCATTGTGTGACAATGGAAGTGTGGCTTTGGCCAAGGAACCCCGGTCCCATCAGTGACCCAGACATATACTGAGGCAGCATCACCTGATCATGGAGATAGTTGATCTCCAGGGTGATCGAGGTTAGGAGAGAAGACTCAGAGGACAACACGGCGGATCCACTCACAAAGGCCTTTTCCCAGAGAGAGACTTTTATAGGATGGTTGAATATGAGATACTACAACCACTGCTACAGATGGCCCTAGTGCAAGTGGGAGATTGTTAGTTATATGTATGCCCTAGAGTCCATTACTGTACATAGGATGTATATTGTAGTGGATGCTGGGACATATATAGGGAGGACTTTCTTGCTCGACATAATAGTATGCTATCTGGTTGCTCTTTTCCTTAACGTGTATACTGATTGTCTCTCTGTTACCCGTTGGTAAAGCCCTTAGGATGTGTACTTGACTACCTGGACTATGATGCGGATCATACTAGTGGGGACATGGTAGTCTATAAGTACATCCTTCAAGGTCCCTAGTCGTGGGTGTATCGAGACGGGGCATCGATATACCAGAGTAGACTAGCGTATACCTTCTCGACCCATACAGATGGGCGATGGATGATCTCATATCCATTGGTGTTTGACATCAGAGATGATATACGGGTGCTCATTGGAGACTGGTTACACTGGACGGACTCGCCGAGAACTCCCAGATGGTATTATACCTTATGTCAGATGGCAGTTCTCAAGTGACACTGGTACAGGTTAGTCTGTTGACCCGAGATCGTCATAGAGTCTTGTGTGATTCCCACTGTGCTTTGATTTCCACCTTACCACGTCCAAGAGGGCGTGCAAAACGGTGGTTTTTGGGTACAGTCCCGAATCACATGGAGGCAATGAGCGATAGGAGGGGATTCGTCTCTCCCGGTATAGGGAGTTGATGTTGCGCTGTGTTCGATTGGCTATAACCGGAAATCCCTGGCCAGGGTTGCTGAGATTTACTGGTAAGTATTACCAGTAGTTTCTCGAACTGTTATAGACCTCATATCGACACGACTTATCGAGCTACTGGGGTCTGACGTTTACCACCCCTAGGCAAGATATGCGACATATCAGACGAACAAACCGGACTGTACGGTAAGTGTTACTGGTTGGATTCACAGGAGTGTGAGCGGGCTTGCTCGTTGATCTTCTGATCGCTCAATACCCGGGTGGCCGTTACGTTTAGCCGACCGCTTGCGGCTTGTGGGTGTTTGATATGATCATCATCTGCTGCCGGCGTATTGACGAGTCTTTAGAGTCCTACACAGAGGTTTCCTGGCTCAAGCGAAACGAAATAGGAGCGCATATGAGATATGTGCGGGACCGAGAATAATACTAGTATGTGATATTGTATTCTATTCTCGCGATTTGTGACATTGATCGGTTATATGCGATATAGCCGGGTTATCAGATCAAGTGTTGATTCGATAAGTTGTTATTATTGATATTAGTCTGTTATATGCAGTATGACCAGATCGTTAAATCAAGTGTTGATTTAATGATTTAATGTATAATTATATATTTGATATATCACTTTACATTAACTAATATTGGTTCACTTAAGATGTTTTTCTCACTTGTTTGTGCACATTGTATATGTGATATATTTTTGTGCACAAGATTGTATCATGTTTGATGATACATGCAAACTTGGGTGTATGTTTGAATTAAACCATGTTTAGTAAATGGTTAGGGTTTCATTTTCATTTGCTTTATTTATTTATTATTTTTGGTGAGAAATAAAATGGTGACTTTATTTGGATTTCACTTGAAGCTTCATGAAGCTTTGAAAGTCAAAGCCATTTTGTTTCTTTCCTAAACCCTAACCCTTTAACTAAACCGTAGTTCATTCTCTACACTTAACCATGGTTGCTAATATGATAAGAATCATTTTATTTTCTATTATTCTTATTCTTATCATATTATCTTCTTCTTCTTCTTCTTTTTCTTCTAGAAGAAAGAAGCTTGCAAGCTTCAATGGTGAATTGAGAAAAAGAGTGAGAAATCCAATTCTAAAGTGAACCCACTTCCTATTTCTTCATCCTCTACCACTTGCCATGTAGTATAGGGTGTTTTCTTCACAAGTTTCATGACTTGGTGAAGTTGGAGCTTGATCTTGAGTTGCCTCGACGTAGATCATCTTCGGCATCGAAGTCGACGACCTAGCCCGATCATTTCATCGACGAAACCATCGCTAGAGTCCGGGATCCGATGATTGCAGCGGAGGGACATCATCATGGAGCTAAGGAAGTGGAGGATCGGATCTACAAAGGTTGTATTTCCATTCACTTTAGCAGTTAAGTTGTTAACTAGCTCGTAGTTTCGCTTAAACTCTAGTCAACGATCTATATTAGGGTTTCTCGGCACCGGAATTTTTTGAATTTGGCATGGTTGATGCCTTGTGGGACCTCCTTAGAGTGCCTAGGAACCCTACATCTAGCACGTGTGTTTCATCTCGCACATACCTACGGAGTTGAGATACATGAAACACGTCGTGAACACTCGCCAAAGATGGTGGTAACGCCAATCGATAAGCCACTTATCCAACACGCTCAATAATCTCGAAAGGCCCCACGAATCGAGGACTAAGTTTGTCTCGACTCCCAAAACGAATCACTCCTCCAGTCGGTGATATCTTTAAGAATACCAAATCACCAACAACAAACTCTAGAGGTCTTCTCGATGTATCGGCCCAACTCTTCTGCCGATCTTGTGCTGCCTTCATGTGATTCCGGATAGTATTAACTTTCTCCACTGTTTGCACGATCAAATCCGGTCCCAACAATTTTCGTTCTCCAATATCGTTCCAACAAACGGGTGAGTGACACTTGCGACAATATAATGCTTCGAAAGGAGCCATCTGAATAGCCACCTGAAAGCTGTTATTGTACGAAAACTCCACCAAGTGTAGATGATTCTCCCATGAACCCTTGAAATCCAACATGCAAGCTCTCAACATATTTTCAAGAGTTTGGATCGTTCTCTCCGACTAGACATCTGTCTGAGGATGATAAGTGGTGCTAAACTTCAATCGCGTCCCCAAACATTCCTGTAAACTCCTCCAGAAGTGTGATAAGAATCGGGTATCACGATCGAAAACGATGCTCACAGGTACTCCAGGCAATTTCACAATCTGCATGTACCGTTCTGCTAACGCTTACATTGACTGACCAACTCGAAATGGTATGAAATGAGCTGCCTTGGTCAAACGATCAACAATCACCCAAACTGTATTGTTACCCTTTGGACTCCGCGGTAAAGCTGTCATGAAATCCATGGTTATATGTTCCCACTTCTACTGAGGAATCGGAAGTGGTTATAATAAACCAGCCACTCTTTGATGTTCATCCTTAACTTGCTGACACACCAAGCACTTTGCTACAAAGCGGGCAATCTCCATTTTCATGCCTTTCCACCAGAAATGCTGTCGTAGATCACGGTACATCTTCGTGCCTCCCAGATGTATGGAATATGCGGAACTGTGTGCCTCCTTCATAATTTCTTCACGAATATCTCCTTTTGGCACACACAAACGGCTACCATTTCGCAACGAACCATCTTCATGAATCAACAAGTCTGTTTGAAGTCCCGCTTCAACCTGTTCTCGAAACTTCTGCAATCTTGGATCGTGCGACTGCGCTGCTTTAATATTATCGATCAATGACGAATGTACTTGCAGCTGCATCAACTGTCCTGAAGAATGCGGCAACACGATCTCCAAATCAAATCTCCGAAAATCATCAATAAGCTCCCTCTGTGCAGTCAACATCTGAATTGCTGGCAACCGACTAAGCGCATCCGGTATTACATTAACCTTCCCTGGATGGTACTTGAGATCAAGATCATAGTCAGCCATCAGCTCCAACCATCTACGCTGTCTCATGTTGAGCTCTTTCTGTGTGAACACGTACTTTAGGTTTTTATGATCGGTGAATACTTCAACCCTTTCACCCAGTAAGTAGTGTCTCTGAATCTTCAAAGCGAAAATCACTGCTGCAAGCTCCAAATCATGAGTTGGGTAATTCTTCTCATGGGTCTTCAACTGTCTCGATGTGTAGGCTATAACCTTCCCATGCTGCATCAAAACACATCCCAAACCTTTCCCAGACGCGTCGCTGTGAATCACCAATCCTCCGGAACCTTCTGGTACGGTCAAAATAGGAGCGGTTATCAACCTTTGCTTCGACGCCTCAAAAGCTGATGCACAACTATCCATTCATATGAACGGTACCTCCTTCCATGTAAGCTTGGTCGAAGGCTCAGCCATTGAGCAAAATTTTCCACGAATCTTCTTTAGTATCCTGCAGGTCCCAGAAAACTTCTGATCTCCACTACATTCCTTGGAATCGGCCAATCTTGAACTGCTGCAATCTTCTTATGGTCAACGGCAATTCCATCTCCGGATACGACATGCCCCAAAAACTTCACTTCTTCAAGCCAAAACTCGCACTTGCTCATCTTTGCATACAATCTTTCATGCCTCAATGTCTGCAGTGCGATCTTCAAGTGTTCGGCGTGCTCTTCTTGGCTCCTCGAGTAGACCAGAACATCATCGATGAACACCACTATAAACTGGTCCAAGAACGGTGAAAAGATTCGGTTCATCAAGTCCATAAATATCGCCGGTGCATTCATGACTCCGAATGGCATCACTAAATACTCGTAATGTCCATATCGAGTTCGGAACGCAGTCTTGCAAATATCCTCTGATTTAACTCTAACTTGATGATATCCGGATCAAAAATCTAGGTTCGAGAATACCCTCGCACCACTGAGTTACTCGAATAATTCGCCAATGCGAGGGATCGGGTACTTGTTCTTAATAGTCACCCGGTTTAATTCTCGATAATCGATGCACATCCTCCTTGTACCATTTTTCTTTTTGACTAGAAGAATTGGAGCTCCCCAAGGTGAATTGCTGCTGCGAATCCAACCCTTCTCTAGCAATTCGGTAATCTGATTCTTGACTTCTTCCAACTCCACTGGTGCCATCGGATAATTAGCCTTTGAGATTGGCGCTGCACCAGGAACAAGATCGATCGCGAACTCCACATCTCGTTTTGGTGGTAAACCGAGATGTCCTCGAATATGTCCATGAACTCTCGAACTACAGTTGGCGCTTCCTCCAGCAAAAACAAACTCCGGATGTCTGAGAATCTGGAAAATCACTTTTTTTGCCCTACAATCAATGTGAGCGTGGAAAGTGCCGAGAAAGTCCATTCCCAAGACAATATCATAACTGCCAGTATCAATCACCAAGAAATCTGCAAATAACTCCTGTCCGCAGATAACAACTGAACAATCCTTGCACTCACTACTAGATATGATCTTCCCGTTTCCAGTGTGTATGTCCCAACAACAAGATAGGGTCGTGCAAGAAATCGAATGTGCAGCAATAAACTTGGATGACATAAAACAATGGGATGCACCAGAATCGAATAATGCTAATGCGGGAAAATCATGAACAAGTAGGATACCTGAAACAAATTCCTCTGAAGCCAAGACACCGAAGAGGATCAGCATGATAAACAAGATTCAAACTTGCGAAAAAACATAGACCGGTAAGCAATGAAACCGAGAGAAGCAAGGGAATATAATGACCATGAAATAAGGAAATAAATTAAGACTAGGACTCCAAGTTACTTAAATAGAGTACCGCATTGTAACCATACTGCAGTTCATAGTTACAATCACATAATTCCGTTCAAGTCGCCCAAATCCTAATATCAGAATAGAAAGAAATAATAGGGAACCAGATGGTTTCAAGTCGAGATGCAAAGTTGTTTGCATATCGTCAAGACAAGGGTCACAAGAAGATATGATTCAAGAATCATGATAATAATGTGGTAGGACATGTTCCAATTCCTCTCTCTGACATTGATGTGCATCCTCATCAGTTGTAGAAAGATTCATCTTTCAAGCTAGTCTCGTTTGAAAGTGAAAATCACGGATTTTCTAATTCGTGTATTGGGTCCAATACCCAACTACAAAAGAATCAAACCCGATTAACTTAAATCCTAGTTCTCTGATACCAAACAAACCCTGTCACGCCCCGCTTCGCAGAGTGCGCTAAGATCGGCACGTGACAGAGCCAACCATGCTACCTGTGGTTAGGAAACATCCCTCCACAGTCACATTACGTCTGTTTATAAGATATCAAGAACAATAGAAATAAAATAAACTATCTAGTACATGTCCATATGCCAGAGTAAACGAGTCAAGAAGTAATATGCGGAAGCAATAAATCCAATAAACAAAAATATCTGGAAAATACGTCCCAAATACGGGCTCACATCAGGAAATGAAAGTACGGAAAGAAACTAAACTAAACTGGATACTAACAGGATCCTCACTGCTCGGCCTATCGGCTGAAATACTCCTGATCGGCCTGCGACAAAGATAGAGGATCTGGGCCATGCAAAACCCAGACGTCAGTGCGTCATAATATCAAATAAAAAAATATAATCAGGAGGTAGCAAGATATGCATGCATGAGTATGAACAGTAATATGAATGTAATAAGTAAACACGGATGTGGAACAGTGAAGTGTATCAGTGTATGTGACGTGCGGTGATCCATCTAAACTGTGCTACTGGGTTAATTACTCTTAAGTCTTTGAAATCAATTTAATGAATCATTGATGTAACTCAATAGTATCTCATGCATGCCCGGGACCACGGTCAATACTCTCGGGTTGAATCCGAGATGTGTCGCTAGGCAGTAAACAGGTAACATGTACAGACGAATGATATCAGCAGCATCATCCCGGGGCTGGCCTAACCCGTAAAACCGATCAGTATAAGCGTCGAACTGTTGAGTTACAAGTCAGGTTTCATCATTGATTTTCGCTTACCCCCAAGGTTATGTGTTCAAGTTAGGTATTGATAAATCTGGAGTTAATGCCAACACAGGAACAAGCAGGTACAAGTTTTTTCTATACAGACAACATGATACGTCCATCGGGACGTCAAGTCAGGATTGTCGGCATTAGAAATAGGATCAGGTAACAGGTCAAGTAGTGGTGTATCAGGTCATGATAGGTAGTGCATATGTATCACATGGATGGTCGAAATAAAACTGTAGGAAGTATGGATGCACGGTAAAAGTACGGATGCACAAATGTCTATCAGGGATTATATCTACAACTCCATAACTACGTAGGATGCATTGTTCCCTCATGGGAACTGAATAAAGCAATAAGGAAATACCCAAAAGGAGCATCACGTGTCCACACGTGATCGGGCATCACATGTCTACACGTGATCGGACATCACGTGGGGACACGTGACTTTCTATGAGCAAAATTATGGGCGCTGAAATACACAATTGGAGACGGGGTCATGAGCCAACACGTGATGGGCCCATGAGTTCTTTGAAATAATAGAATTAAATTCTAATGAAATGCCTAACTGGTGGGGTCACGTACCAACACGTGATGGACTCTTAAGTTCTCTGAGCGAATAGAATTAAATTCTAATTAGATGGGTCACGTGCCAACACGTGATGGGTTCTTAGACCCTCTGGAACAATAGAATTAAATTCTAATTAAAGGGAATCAAAAACCCTAAATGGAAAAATATTTCCCAAGATCTTTCCAAACAAAAAAGATTACGCTCTGTAAAGCGGAGCATCGTTGGATTAAAAATCCAATGGTGATTAAAAATCGTCAGTTTATAAAAAGATTCTACATAAGGAAATATTTTCCTAAAATTTAATAGGAACAACAAACAAAATATCTTTTAGGATTAAAAATCCAGTGGTAAATAAAATTCACCGAGTGATCTAAAAGATCGTGTTGGTTATAAAATCAATCAAAATCTTTCAATAAAAGATTGACTAAACAACCTGATTCTTTCTTTCTCCTATAAATAGGAGCCAAGAAGAGAAAAGAAGTATAGAAGAACAGAGAGAAAAAAGAAGAGAATTTAATTCTACAGAGAGAAAAGAAAATTTCTTCAGGAAAGAAAGAAACCCTTAGGTAAAAGAGAGAAAGGGATTATTCTATAAAGCTCCCATAACCCTATAAGAGAATTTAATTCTCAAACTAAGAGTTTAACTCTTCTGAATAAGAATTTAGTTCTTCCTTTGGTTGATGATCTGCAGAAGCAGATCTCCCCATAATTTGAGAATTTAATTCTCATCGGAGGGATTCTGCCATGCAGATCTAAAACATAAGGTAGAACCTAAGTTTAGGGAATTTTATTCTTCCACAAAACACATAGGAATTTAATTCCTCCAACAAGATAGGGTTTAACTCTTAATATAAGAACTTAGTTCTTCTTCATGGTAATAGATCTGCAGAAGCAGATCTTCCCATAAGTTGAGAATTTAATTCTCATCGGGGAGATTCTGCCATGCAGATCCAAAACTTAGAGGGAGAATTGAGGTTAAAAAATTTAATTCTTTCGAACATATAGGAATTTAATTCCTCTAAATAAGATTAGGGTTTAACCCTATAAGAGAATTTAATTCTTATACAAGGGATTCATCTCTCCATGCATGTAAAAAAATCAAACTACCCAACGTGATTATATGGCATCACGCGACTCTCCCCCTCAATGATCAATAGAGAATGAATAAGATTAGGTCACGTGCTCCCACGTGACCCTTGAACAAACTTCTCAAAATAAAGGCAGAACAGATTTTGGACGCCCTCACATGTCCCTACGTGACCCCTAACAAACACTTTAATATCCAAGTCATGGATACCCATCATGTGTCTACACGTGATGGTCATAAAGGTAAAGTGTTTAACACTTACTTGCATATTTTGAGAATAAAATAAAGGAAGTTTGGGCCCAACACTCAAGCGCCTCACGTGACCCCACATGAGCGCTTCTTTTTTTAGTGTTTAACACTATTTTGTGCACTGCATTCTTAGTGTTTAACACTATTTTAAGCGCATCACGTGGGAGAACATGATAGGCGAGTCTACTTTAGTGTTTAACACTATATTCGAGCTATTCTTAGCCCAAATTAGCTAAGTCTTCTAGAGGCAGGACCCTTCCTTTTGACTGAACCTCAAATACACTCTTGTTTTCCAAAATTGGTCATCTCATATGACATTCAAAGCAAAACCCAGAGCCTTTCAATCAACTTTGGTTCAAGGGTACATCTCTTCACACCTCTGATACATGTCGTTGTAATTCTTCAACGTCTTCAGAGAGGTGGTGGGTCCCAATGACCAATAACTATCTGGTGCATTTCCAAACCCATGTTTGCATCTGAACATGGACCGTAATGTCCCTAAACTAATCGACCGCAAAGTCCCTAAACTAAAACAATAAAGTTCAAATGCTCTTTTGTTGGATCTAAATGATCCTGTTAAGTAGATCTTAGTCTAAAATTAGACTAACGTATCCTTAACAAACGTTTAAGTTGATCTTAGTCTAAAATGAGACTAATGTATCCTTAAACCCAACCCAAACCTAAATCTAAGAAAATACGGATTTGGACTAATCCACGCCCTACGGGCGACATCATAAATTAGTCTCCGTATACAATTCACAGGCAACCAAAAACAAAACAACACACACGACACGAAGTGGCTATCTGGAGAAGGAGAAAGTGGTTACCGCGATACGGTAGCGTAATTAACTGCAGGGACTTACGCCTGCAGGGAAGAGCGTCCCCATAATAAAAAACCCCTCAAATGAGGGGGAATCTGACGAAGTCTGCTACATCGGCCACATCCGTTTAAACCTTCGATATATGGTGCTATAAATCAACTTGGCATCTTCGGAGAAGTGGACGGATAAAACTAAATAGCATTTGCCCTCGAAATTCAGGTCGGACGTCCCAACGTCCCGGTCGCGTCTTTCGGCGGAGAACAGATTCTGGCACGCCCTGTGGGACCTTTTCCTCTTTCCACTCCACACTTCGTGTGTTGTGTTTTTCACGATAAAATAATCATGGTATATGTGTTTGTGGTTGCCCTTAGGGGAGTGGATACTGAAGCCGGCGTTTCGTCTCTATGAAGAATGGCGTTTGCTCTCACTCGCTACAACTCAGGCTCTGTCACATCTGGCAGAGTCAAGTATGGGTCACTTGAAGCCTCAAATCTTTGCAATCCGGCTCTTCAAGAAATCAACGGGTTTCTCTTTGGGTCGATGCTCCCACCTCCCACCCTCGGTGCCTCAACGCCGATGGAGGAAGCCCAGAGGAAATCTGTCTTCCACAGGCTGGTTTCCCAAGCTGAAACTTTGCCGACAGAATCAGTCCTCCAACAACTGGCACCTGCCAAGGACCAAGGTCGATGCAGGGGGCAGAATATTCAGGCTCTCAAAGGAAATAGGGGGCAAGCTCGGCAAAATCCTGAAGCTAGTTAAATCCCGGCCGTAAGAAACGGTCGACGTTGATATCAGCATCATACAAAATAAGCTGGGGCAGTTCTCCGTATGGTCCTGTTTCAACCTCAGAGGTGAATATTGCTGTTCCAACTAGGAACAACTTCAAATTGTTGGGAAGGGTCCGATAAAGTTCTCCTTCCGCAATATTGAAAAAGTCTCTACATCCTATGGAGATCCCACGAGAGCAGAAACCAATTTGCTCCCTGAAACAACTTTCCTCATCTATATATAAGGTGTGGAAGCAGGTGAAGGGGACTCACCCCAAGATGGATCCTGATACAGCAGTTCCTCCCAAAACCAAAGCGGCTTTTTACAACAAGAGGCCCAATAAAGGTCAAGCGCCCGATGCAAACTCCAAAGGCCAAAAATACTCCAAACACCCCAAGCCTAGGGGCATGGTAGTTCACATAGTCTATGTGGTGAATTCCAAAGACGAAGTTCGAGGTTCTACTAGTCACCAACCTCAAACTCAGTCCTTAACAAAAGTTTAATTGCAACGTGAAAAGTTGCAGGAGATGCTTTCTCAGGAGGCACCACTCGCTAATCCATCGTCTAAGACAAATCCCGAAGACGCACCTAGAGAAAGAATAGAGAAGGAGTCGGATATTGATTTCCTAAAGCGCGCTCTGAAAAAGGGAGATGCAGAAGCGGCAGAAATGTCCACTAAAATGAACCAGATAGCCCTTTCTGATTCAGAATATGGCTGGAATGATGGTTCAATTGGAACCATTGGCAGATGAACTGCCGGTAATCGGTCTTAAAGATAAGGATGACATTTCAAATCCTCCGCAAATCTTATCAATGGCTGAGGAGGAAATGATTCCTAAAAGCAAAGCTGAACGAATATATCGCTCAGCAAATCGAAGCTCACTATGCCAGTGAAGCCGCAAATGGATCAATCAAGATTGGTCGACCATATCCGACATAACATAATCAAATACAGTACCTGCCATAGTACACACTTCCAACATGCCACATGTATAAAGGAACTGAGAATTCTCGCTGGCACATTGCGCGATTTGAACCCATGTATGGCAATACTGATATACTTCTCCTCTGACAGTTCATCGACTGTCTGGCGGGCATTGCCTTCGAATTGTATGCGGAACTCTCGAATGACTCCATGAATACCTTCGACAAAATGGAGATGCCCTCCTGTCGGAGATTCGCTAGTGTGAATAAACGCACTACCGTGACGACACTGGTTAACGAAAGGGTTAGACCGAATGAGACCCGGATTCAATATGTTACCCGATGGTGAAATCTCTGGTCAAAATGCGGCAACGCATCAACGAAGCTGTAGCTGTGGGAATGTTCATAGCCCCCCATGACCCAAATTCAAGAGGTGTTCCCATTTATGGCCCTCTTCAAGACGACAACCTTCCAAGAGCGTATCAATAAAATAACTCGATTGGATCAGTTGAGTCAAGACCCTTCATCATCTGATGAAGATGAATGAAAAGCGGAGGTAAGATGATATTTGTTGCCAACGCTCAACAAAAAAAATGAGCGACTTTGAAGCAACCTGTTACCAAAATAGCGACGGCGTGGGTACTCGCTCCCCCCGAGGTATACACAGGGGGCATATTTCTCACTGGAGGAAGAATCTCTACGTAAGATGGTCCTTTCTTCTAAAAAAATAGAAAGGATATCAAGGGGCTTACAAACGAGTCCTGTAGTTAAGTGGAATATCCCACTTGAACCAAAAAAAAGGTATGTCCACAAGAAAAATGGGCACGGATGAAAACCCGAAAGGGCGCCGTGAGTAAAAACAGCAGGACTACCGGCGATGTTTGTGAAAACCCGAAAGGGCGCAGACTCATAAAAAAAACAAAAAAAAAATGGTATGTCTATAAGAGAGATGGGCACGGATGAAAACCCGAAAGGGCTCCATGAGTAAAAACAGCAGGACTACTGGCGAGTTTGTGACAACCCGAAAGGGCGCAATCTCGTTAAAAGACACTTGCAAGGTCATCTCGACCCTGTAAGGAGAAAATACCTGCGTGAGATCCTTATGACTCACAAGGGAGAAACACACTTAGGAATCCTCATGATTCCTAAGGAGAAAACACACTTATGAGATCCCCATGACTCGTAAGGAGAATTCCCTCTTTGAGACCCTCACGGCTCATAGAATTCAAAATCCTTAAGGTACAGGGATCTGAACTTGTTCTTAAACCGTCATACACCCCGATTCTTTCTTACAAGCGTTTCAATATTGACCTTTGTATACAATCCACGGGCACGAATAAATATTTCCCTAACAGAGCCCCACCAGCGACTAGGGATATGCTCGCACGGTGAACAAACCCTTGTAAGTCCTCTCGACTTATAAGGAGAAAACACTCTTGTAAAACCCTTACGACTTATAAGAGAACATACACTTAAGAATCCTCACGATTTTAAGGAGAAAACGCACCTACGGGATCCTTACGACTCGTAGGGAGAAACACCTTTATGAGACCCTTACGGCTCATAAAGTCAAAAGCCTTAGTCGACAGGATCTTAACCCTGTTTGCTAAGCCACCTTTGTTCGAACTGACGAAGGCAAATGATGATTCACTCCTGGAAATATCCCAGTTGTAGCGATACTGATGCCTAAATTGGTATCAAATCCCAAGTCCTTTCATGGCAAATGATGATTCGCTCCTAGCAATATTCCAGTCGTAGCAATGTTGATGCTGAGATTGACATCAGATTCTAAACTCAATCCTCGTGATACAAAATCAGCGAGCCAAAAATACATATGAAATAGCCGAAATGATAGGGCAACTTGCAACAAAATCAACACGTAAAATATATGCATATAGAAATAGCCGAAATGATTGGCCAACTCGCAATAAAAAGCAGCGAGTAAAAACAAGAAAAACTAGCCGAAATGTTGGACACCGCGAAAAATAGCCGAAATGATTGGGTAATCACGACTTTCGCGATATAAAAAGCTGAAATGATAGAGCATCGTGGAAAGAAATAAAAAAAAATGAAATGCAACTTTTCGCCCTACAGATGAGATCACATCGATCCCTGTATACAATCAAGGGGCACAAACAAAGAGAGGATCATATCATCCCACCAGGCTCCGTCAGAAAGAGAGCCAAGTCTCGATGGCAACATCTGCATATTGAGAGAACAACAACAGCGTTCCTCCTCATTCCAGCAGGATCCAGACGCGACAATTAACCTTGGAGCCATGGCAAAGTCCCTGTTCCAAACCTCGACAGTTCACAGACAACCAAGAGAGCAAATCCTGGTCATGTATAACACGGCTAAAGTCAATCCTGACCCCATGGGAAACAGCCAGAGCACCTCCTGGTCATGTAGAACATGGCTAAATTCAATCCTGACCCCGTGGGAAACGGCCAGAGCAAATCCTAGTCCCGTAGAACACGACTAAAGTTAATCCTGACCCCGTGGGAAATGGCCAGAGCAAATCCTGGTCCCGTAGAACACGGCTAAAGTCAATCCTGACCCCGTAGGAAACGACCAGAGCAAATCCGGGTCCCGTAGAACACGGCTAAAGTCAATTCTGACCCCGTGGGAAACGGCCAGAGCAAATCCTGGTCCCGTAGAACACGGCTAAAGTCAATCCTGACCCTGTGGGAAACGACCAGAGCAAATTCTGGTCTCGTAGAACACGGCTAAAGTCAATCCCGACCCAGTGGGAAACGGCCAGAGCAACCCCTGACCCCGTACGGCTAAAGTCAATCCTGACTCCGTATGGCCAGAGTCAACCCCTCCTGGCCCCGTAGAACACGGCCAAAGTCAATCCTGACTCTGTGGGAAATAGCCAGAGTTAACCCTCGAACTCCCCGTCAAAGTAATGCTTTGACTCGGGTGCAGGTCAACTCATCAATCACTTACAAGTCCTCTCGACTCGTAAGCAAGAAAAATTCTCTTGTGAGATCCTTACGACTCTCAAGATAAAACGCATTTAGGAAACCTCACGATTCCTAAGGAGAAACCACACCCGTGAGATCCTCTCGACTCGTAGGGAGAAAAGTCTTTATGAGACCCTCACGGCTCATAAATTTGAAAAGTCTTAGGTGGCAGATCCTAACCCTATCTCCCAAGCCATCATTGCCTCGCAGAGAGGTCAAGGTAGATTTTCTACAGGCCACACTCTCCTAAGTCAAACATCGACAAGAAAGGAAACAACCACTTACAAGTCCTCTCGACTCGTAAGCAAGAAAAACTCCCTTGTGAGATTCTTACAACTCTCAAGAGAAAATACACTTAGGAATCCTCACGATTCTTAAGGAGAAAATACACATACGAGATCCTCTCGACTCGTAGGGAGAAAAGTTTTTATGAGACCCTCACGGCTCATAAAGTTGGAAAGTCTTAGGAGGTAGATTTGAACCTGACTCCTAAACCATCGCTGTCATACAAGGAGATCAAAATAGATTATCCACAAAATACATTTAATAAAAGGGACGCACCACCATGAAACAAAATATGTTTTTTATTCATGAATCAAAATGAAAATGAAGTACAATTTATGAAAGAATCAAAAAATAATCTCATTCAGGAGTATGTACAAAAAAAAAACATATACATTGTCTTCAAGCCGGCGGACGATTTAACAGAGTTGTCAGTTCATCCTTCTTCCGCCGGGTCTCGGACTCATATTTTGTTATTGCAATAAGACGGGCCTCCGCTTGAGACTGTTGGGCCTGGTACGAGGCGAGCCGACTTTCAAGCTCCTTTTCGGTAACTTTGTGAGCTTCAACCATCTCGCGAGTAAAAACGACGACTTTATCAACAGCTACCACCTCCCTGATAGCTTCTTGAAACACTCGCTAAAGTTCATACGCATGAGTGGTCTTGGCTGTAAGTTCATCTTGAAGTTCCCCCAGCGCATTTGAAGCTAGCTCCCTCTCCGAAAATTTTTGGTTTAGCCTCTTCTCACATGACTGCATATTTGCGACACACCGTTCAACCAGCCTCCGTAAGCTCACCTTTGCAGCCACGGCCTCTGAAGGAAGACACGTGCACTCAAGACTATGTAAGAAAGCCTCCACCCGACGAAAAAACTTGACCCAAACATGCATCAATGTTTCATCATGGTAAGCAGCAAGAAAGGGGAAAGCATGGGAGATCAAAGAGGTGACTCGTTGGAATCAGTGTGGAGAGACGAAACGACCCCATCAATAGAGCCCCACGTACATAGCACGTGAGCATCAACCTTAATCTTTATCGGAGATTAAAAAGGCCCCACACATGCATGACATGTGAGCGGGCACCAATGAAAGAATGAAATCCCTAGCAGTGCCTCGTGGGCAAAACACGTGAATACCAACAACAATATGACAAAATTTCATAAAGAACGCATGTAAACACAAAAAGGGGGAAATGAAAGTTTTGTCATTCATACTCCGAAAATTCATACAAAAATAAAAGGAAATGTTTACAATGGTAAAACATTAAACCCGAGACATGGATTGAGAAATTCAAAAGTGAGGCCGTTTGGCCTTTCTGTCCATTCTCGTGTGCATCCTCTCACGATCGCAAACGTCAGGATCCTCGCCAATATCCTCCGCCCTCTGATAAGCAGCAAATATCGTCGTCTGTTGGAAAACTTGATGCAAGATCTCAATGAGACATCTCACCGTTTCCTCGAGATCAGAACCATCAGGTACACTGAGTGCACCTTATCTTCAGCATCATCCAGTGCCTCAAGCGGAATAGCTTTGTGAAATCCAGGAAGTGCTCCCCAGATTGCTCTCACTATAATCTTCAAAAGAGCAGAACGACGAGGAAGCAGTCGACCGTTGTGTTCACGGAAACGATTCATCATCTCGGCATATAGGGTATTTGTAAACTTCTGATTTTGACAACGGCCTTGTGCGCGAATGTCCTCTTAAGAGACAATTTCGTTAAGACAGTACAGATGAGCGGTCATAGTATCTGAAAAGAGATGTCAGTGAAAGTTTAGTGATCAAGAAGACCCTCATTAAACAAGCGTCGGGATTCCAAACAAATTCTTGATAAGACAAGTTCTGTTAAGCTACCAAAAAAATTCAAATCTGTGCAAATGAGGGGAAAACCCTATGAAAAGATTATCAAGAACACCAGGGAATAAAATTCCTGAAGGGTCCCATTGATCTTTCAGAGCTAAGCTCTTCGCCAGAGGAATTAAATTCCTTTACGTAATGGAATTAAATTCCTTTACGTAATGGAATTAAATTCCAAGAATCCATAAAAATGCATGAGAAACAAAATCCCATGAACCCTCAAAATCAGAGGGAAATGTTCGAGATATAGAAGTTACTAATCAAAGGTCACATCTTTGGATCCCTAGGCGAATGGGTCTTTGAAGAGAGCAAAGATCTCATAATGGATCCAAAATCCAGAGGATTTCTCAAAGAAGGAAAGTTTTATGATGTACAAAGCGTTACCTGAAAAAGGGTTTCTTTGGACAGAGTTAAACTCTGGAATGTTTTGAACAGAGAACTGAGCTCTGAAGAAGAGAATTAAATTCTCAAAGAAAGTGAACAAGGAAGAAGATGAAGGAATGGAGGCATTCTGATGAGACCGCTGCATTTATAGGACGTGATAGGAAACGGTTCATCTTCCCCGTTCCCTAGGCGAATCTAACGGCCACAAAGGTTACAGCGTTGCACTCACATGCAAACATGTGAGAACAACGCTGTAGGGACATTTGTTCCCTCATGGGAACTGAATAAAGAAGCAAGGAAATACCCAAATGGAGCATCACGTGTCTACACGTGATCGGGCATCACATGTCTACACATGATCGGACATCACGTGGGAACACGTGACTTTCTATGAGCAAAATTATGGGCGCTGAAATACACAATTGGAGACGGGGTCACAAGCCAACACGTGATGGTCCCCTGAGCTCTTTGAAATAATAGAATTAAATTCTAATGAAATGCCTAACTGGTGGGGTCACGTGCCAACACGTGATGGACTCTTAAGTTCTCTGAGCGAATAGAATTAAATTCTAATTAGATGGGTCATGTGCCAACACGTGATGGGTTCTTAGACCCTCTGGAACAATAGAATTAAATTCTAATTAAAGGGAATCAAAAACCCTAAATGGAAAAATATTTCCCTAGATTTTTCTAAACAAAAAAGATTGCGCTCTGTAAAGAGGAGCATCGTTGGATTAAAAATCCAATGGTGGTTAAAAATCGCCAGTTTATAGAAAGATTCTACATAAGGAAATATTTTCCTAAAATTTACTAGGAACAACAAACGAAATATCTTTTGGGATTAAAAATCCAATGGTAAATAAAATTCACCGAGTGATCTAAAAGATCATGTTGGTTGTAAAATCAATCAAAATCTTTCAATGAAAGATTGACTAAACAACCCAATTCTTTCTTTCTCCTATAAATAGGAGCCAAGAAGAGAAAAGAGATATAGAAGAACAGAGAGAAAAAAGAAGAGAATTTAATTCTCCAGAGAGAAAAGAAGATTTCTTCAGAAAGAAAGAAACCCTAGGTAAAAGAGAGAAAGAAATTATTCTATAAAGCTCCCATAACCCTATAAGAGAATTTAATTCTCAAACTAAGAGTTTAATTCTTCTGAATAAGAACTTAGTTCTTCCTTTGGTTGATGATCTGTAGAAGCAGATCTTCCCATAAGTTGAGAATTTAATTCTCATCGGGGGGATTCTGCCATGCAGATCTAAAGCCTAAGGGAGGACCTAAGTTCAGAGAATTTTATTCTCCTGCAAAGCACATAGGAATTTAATTCCTCCAACAAAGATAGGGTTTAACCCTTAATATAAGAACTTAGTTCTTCTTCATGGTAATAGATCTGCAGAAGCAGATCTCCCCATAAGTTAAGAATTTAATTCTCATCGGGGAGATTCTGCCATGCAGATCCAAAACTTAGAGGGAGAATTGAGTTTAAAGAATTTAATTCTTTCGAACATATAGGAATTTAATTCCTCTAAATAAGATTAGGGTTTAACCCTATAAGATAATTTAATTCTTATATAAGGGATTCATCTCTCCATGCACGTAAAAAGATCAAAGTACCCAATGTGATCACGTGGCAACACGTCACTCTCCCCTTCAATGATCAAAAGAGAATGAATAAGATTAGATCACGTGCTCCCACGTGACCCTTGAACAAACTTCTTAAAATAAAGGCAGAACAGACTTTGGGCGCCCTCACGTGTCCCCACATGACCCCTAACAAACACTTTAATATCCAAATCATGGATACTCATTACGTGGCCACACGCGATGGTCATAAAGGCAAAGTGTTTAACACTTACTTGCATATTCCGAGAATAAAATAAAGGAAGTTTGGGTCCAACACTCAAGCGCCTCACGTGACCCCACGTGAGCGCTTCTTTTTTTAGTGTTTAACACTATTTTGTGCGCTGCATCCTTAGTGTTTAACACTATTTTAAGCGCATCACGTGGGAGCACGTGATATACGAGTCTACTTTAGTGTTTAATACTATATTCGAGCCAATCTTAGCCTAAATTAGCTAAGTCTTTCAGAGGCAGGACCCTCTCTTTTGACTGAACCTCAAATACACTCTTGTCTTCCAAAATTGGTCATCTCATATAACATTCAAAGCAAAACCCAGAGCTTTTCAATCAACTTTGGTTCAAGGGTACATCTCTTCACATCTCTAATATATGTCGTCGTAATTTTTCAACGTCTTCAGAGAGGTGGTGGGTCCCAATGACTAATAACTATCTGGTGTATTTCCAAACCATATTTGCATCTGAACATGGACCGTAATGTCCCTAAACTAATCGACCGCAAATTCCCTAAACTAAAATAATAGAGTTCAAATGCTCTTTTGTTGGATCTAAGTGATCCTGTTAAGTAGATCTTAGTCTAAAATTAGACTAGTGTATCCTTAACAAATGGTTAAGTTGATCTTAGTCTAAAAATTAGACTAACGTATCCTTAACAAACGTTTAAGTTGATCTTAGTCTTAAATGAGACTAATGTATCCTTAAACCCAACCCAAACCCAAATCTAAGAAAATACGGATTTGGACTAATCCTCGTCCTACGGGCGACATCATAAATTAGTCTCCGTATATAATCCACGGGCAACCAAAAACAAAAACACACACGACACGCAGTGACTATCTGGAGAAGGAGAAAGTGGTTACCGCGATGCGGTAGCGTAATTAACTCCAGGGGCTTGCGCATGCAGGGAAGAGCGTCCCCGCAATAAAAAACCCCTCAAATGATGGGGAATCGGACGAGTCTGCTATATCGGCCGCATCCGTTTAAACCTTTGATATATGGTGCCATAAATCAACCTGGCATCTTCGGAGAGGTGGACGAATAAAACCAAATAGCATCTGCCCTCGAAATTCAGACCGTATGTCCCAACGTCCCAATCGCGTCTTTCGGCGGAGAACATGCACGTTATGAAGCATAGGGTGCTAATATAGCAGTAATATGAAATAATATGATATGGCATGCAGCTAGATATGCAATAAATGATACGGATACGAGCGGATATCGGAAAAAACGGTAAAACTGTAACATAGATGCACAATACATTAAATATGCAATATTTTTATTAATATAGATGCGAGTATAATAATACAGCCTGTATCAAGCTAACTTGCATGCAAGCAGATATTTAATTAATGATATGGATGCGTACGGATATCCAAAAATAGTAAAACAACAACATGGATGTACAATGCAGTCAACATGTGATATTTTTATTTATATGGATGCAAAATATGTATCATAGCATGTAGCAAGGTAAACTTGCATGCGACTAGATATGTAAATAACGGTATGGATGCATACGGTTATCGAAAAACTGTAATATGAATGCACAATGAAATAAACATGTAATATTTTTATTCATATGGATGCAACATATGTATCATAGTATGTAGCAAGATAAACTTACCTGATCGGATCTCACGACGGGATGCGTACGCTGTATCCGACGTCGGGTAAACGTCGTAATGCACACACGCGCACACGGGAGAGGACCAAGCAAAGTAAGAAGGTGACCACGCTGGCTGGGAACGTCCACCGAGTCGCCCGGATCGTCGGCGACGGCACGGCTCCGGCGATGATCGGAAAACACAGATCAAAGAAAAGGAAAGAAAGGAAAGAAGAAGAAGAAGAAGGATGAGGGTTTGGTGATGATGTTGTTCTGTCTTTGGAACAGAGGCGAGGACAGGGACGGTGACGACATCGATGGGTTTTTCAGCAATGTGGTTCGACGGAAAGACGGCTGTAGGTTTCTTGAAGTCGGGATCGGGTTATGTGTAGGGTTCTTGGTCAGGTTTGAGGGTATAGGAGAGAGGAGAGAGAGGAGAGAAAGTGGCTGCGAGGACGAGGAGACGACGGGGTCGGAGCTCCGGCAAGGTGTGCAGGTGAGGCTAGAGGCTTCGGTTTAGGTTCTGTGCAGGGATAGATGCTCGGGAAGGAGGGTTGTAGGGGAAAGGAGAGAGGTGATGTGGTTAAGAGGGCGAGGAAAATGAGGGGAAGAGGAAGAGGTGACGAGGATGTCGACGAGGGTGCAGGGCGATCGGTGGTGACAAGGTCAGGGATGGAGGTGATGGGTTATTGCGGGTTGAGTTATGACGGGGAGTTGTAGGGGTCGTCGGGGTTGGAGAGGGGAGAGGAAGAAGGTGGTGGCGAGAGGCGACAGGGTCGGGGATATGGCGAGGGTGCAGGAGAGGTTGTGGGTATCGGGGTTCTTTAGTTGGGTTCTTGGGTTCGTCGCGGTCTCGTCGTCGGGGATGCAGCGGAGGATAGGAGATAGAGGCGAAGTCGAGGAGGGGTTGGAGATGCAGGCGACGACGGCGAGGCGCGACAACGAGAGCAGGCGTGGGTTCTCATGACGAAGGCTTCGCGGGAAAAAAATGGGGAAGATGAGGAGTGAGAGAGAGAGAGAGAGTACGTGGGGGGTAGGTTTTTAAATGGGTTGGTAAGAAATATATATATATATATATATATATATATATTATATAAAAGTTATAGAGAGAGAGAATCGATTAGGGAAAAATATATTTTTTTGTTAATAATATATATATATATATATATATATATATATATATATATAAACGTTAATATATAAACAGTATATATATAAATAATATAAAATTAGGAAAATTTGAGTTTTAGGCTAAATACAAAATAGTCCATAAGACGCCCGGGTCGGATCTAAAATTATGGTTTGAAAATACGGTTAATATACGTGTCAACCAAAACTAAAATAGGATATCCAGGTAACGAAAATGCATACCCCAAGAACGGATACACGTAGCGTGTACGTAACTATCCAAACGAGTCAGTCTTATTGAACGGAACGAGAACAAGATGTACGGATGCTACAACAGGGTTAGGAGTATAATGCAAGCCATGCAAGGTATTTTTAAAATATTTTATTTGACTTTATATGTTATATTGAAAAATGCAGATGCCAGATATAATGCAGTTATACAACATGAAAGTGCACGGATTCTCATAAGTATCCGGGATAAATCATAAACAAGAATTAAGACGGTTTTCCAGTATGCGGGTCGGGTCGGATGCAAAGACGGATACCAATACACTATTCGCACCCAAAACATAATAAATCATGAATAGCCAAAAATAAAGAAATACTCAAAATAGAACTGATATAAATGAACTAGGGTGTTACATCACCAAAACCAAGCTCCCCCATCGGTTTTTGACCGGCGGCTTTGGCCCTACGGCTGGCATCGCCGGCCCTCCCGGATGGTCCCCAACTTCAACTCCACACACCTTGTCCTCCCCCCTTAACCCCTGTACTGTTTGTTTTTATTAAAAATAAACAGAGAATTTAAAAGTGGAATTAAACCAAAATTTTAATACATTTTTAATTCATTATCCATTATCCCAAAACCCTAATTTTCCCTATAAATACCACACCACATTTCACCTCTCCTCACTCATAATTTCATTACAAAAACTCTATAAAATTTTCAAGTCCCAAGTTGTGCAAGTGGAGTTAGCAAGAGACGAAGTTCCGGCGACGTTCCAAGAAGAATCCGGTGACGAAACGACGCTCTGACATTTTACTAATCTTTCCTTACCTCTCCTCCTTCTTAATAGCCTGTAAGTTCCCACTCCTCTCCTCCACCTCTATTTTAAACTTTCATTTTTCAAAACCCGTCGGAAGCGGAGTTAATCCGACTTTCGATTCGTTTTTCTTTTAAAAATCTATTTTTCTTAAACAATAAAATACTATATGTATGGTGTTTTTCGTCACCCCATTGAGATGGGAATACGCGCGCGCTTGTCAGGCGTACTACAAATTTCTCCTGCCTAGGGTAGACTGGGGTTTATTTATTGTGGGGATTCGAATCTCCGGTAGCCGCGGACTAAGCTACTGTTAATTACCCCTCGCTTTTGGAGTGAGAGAACCTCCGATTGACGAGTCAAACATGTTATGCAAACTCGATGTGCAGTGTGCGTATGTGTGTCTTGAGGGGTTTTGAATATATCGGGGTCCCCACAGAGTTTTACGGGGTCCCGCTACCCGGATAGCGGGCTAGGGGTCAAGGGGGTTAGCAGCCCCCTTGCGGAGTGTGGGGCAGAAATTTTTTCTAACGGAGACAGTGTTGTGGGGTGTGTGTATATAAAAAAAGGAAGAATAGCGTTCAAAGGACGTGTAGGTGCCAGCGCCTCGTGTGTCTAGCACGCGAGCGCTGGGCGCTGGCGCCTCACGTGCTTGGCACGTGGGCGCTAGGCTCTGGGCGCCGGCGCCCCACGTGCTTGGCACGCGGATGCGTCAGCAGGAAAAGGGACTTGGTCCTTGCACTCGGAGCTGTGCTCCCGATTGACTTTTGGAGTTGAACTCCTAACAAAGAGGACAAAGGGCTTAGCCCCTGCACTGGGAGTTGTACTCCCAAAAAGAAAGATTTATTATTTTATGTATATATATATATATTTTAAGAGTTAAACTTCTAAGATATTTTTGGAGCTGATGAAAGGGAACTCCTTTCTTCTCTCTTGGGCCCCGGATCTTCCCTAAAGTGGGGTTTTTGGAGGCGGGTCTCCTTCTTCCTCTCTATTGGCTAGATCTTGGAGAAAAAAGGGTGGGATTTTATAAATCTCCCTTTTTGGAGATTTGATGGAAGATCCGAGCTCCCCTTTGTGGGTTTTGTGGTGAAAAACTATCTAATTTTGGAAAAGGAAGAGTAAAACTCTTGATTTAATTGAAAAGGGGAAGAAGGTTTAGAACCTAGAGGAAAGAGAAGGAGGCACAAAAAACCTTAGATTTTGAGGGGAATGAAATTCTTTTTCTTTATTTTATTATCATGTTGCTTTTTATAGGCTTACAAACTTATATATAGCCCCTTGGGCTTTACAAAATGGCATTTTGCCCATCTCATTCCTCATGTGCTCATTTCTTTTACACATGAGCTATGGTCTTTACAAAAATTTGGCTTTATGCCCATTCTCCTTATATTCATGCATAAAAAATTATATCAAAATTATTTATTACATGATTTCATTTTGGCATGGGAGAGGCCGATCGCGGGGTTCGACTTGATCTGGGCTTGTGCCCGCTTACTTGGGTTGACTTTGAGTTTGACTTGGTCAACCGGGGTGTAATTTTCGACCCAACAAGATATTCTCTCATAATATTTAACAAACATAAATAAACATATTAGAATAAGTTTCATCTCAAAATAATTTATGTTACAATTTTTATTTCACTTTTACAGTAAAGTACCATCATGTTATATACAACTAGTAAATATTTAATTTAACCGTATTACCTTTAGAAAACTCATGAGGTAATGACCTACCTTATTACAACACACATTTTTAACATAGCATGATGAATTTTGGGTTTCTAGATTATGGGAAAAATACGCTTTTACAAATAAATATCTTAAACAATTAAAAACTGTTTTCTTTAAAAAGGGTGTTAATTAAATTCCTTGCAATTGTGTCTCTACAACCCATTTTAGGGAACCCCGATCGGGATGGTACGGGTTATCGTACATCCTCGGGCCTAGTAGAACGATATACAGACCTCCGCAAGGAGCATTCGATCTCGATGGAACTTTTAAGAAAATGAGATTTCTACAAAATAAATAAACTTTATTTTTATTATATATATATATATATATATATAACTATTATCAAAAGATCTATTTTAAATGTATTATAAAAATATTCCATGTTTTCTAAATCAAAGGAATCACCATTTCATGAAAATACCATGACAATTTAATACAATATCAATATTACACTAAAATACCATATACAATGAAAACTAGGTTCTACTCACTAGAAAATTTCATTTTTATAAAAAACTACATCTATGAAAACCCTAAAGACGATAATTAAATACTTGAGATGTATTTTGAAAATATATCAAAAATATTTTTACATAAAAACCCCCTCAAGTTATATTAATTTATAAGAAGGACCTGGTAAACATAGGTTAAAGCGGGACCAGTTCTTTTGAGCCTCAGGGAGCCGAAGAATATGGGTGCTTGCCTATCTAAGGTAGACAATCTAAAAAATGATGTTATCAACACGGTAATTGTCTTGGAAAAAGATACAAATCATGCCGTCCATGTGCAACAGTTACCGATAACATCCAAACTAATTCAGGACTTCAATTTCTTTTCAAAGTGTCTGACTCAGCCAGAGTCTCAATCTAATCAATCTGACTTGAATATGATTCAAGTATAAACTACAATACAACATGAATCCATGAATACCAGAATTCAATCTATATCAATCTATTTTGACTGAATCGAACCATGGATATACTCTGTTTACATGACTATCCATTTATATCCATTCTGTTTACTGATATCATAGTTTCGGCTAGTCATCCATCTATATAACAAAACAATACAATCATTACAAAAGACATTGCTGGGTTTGTAAGGGGTAGACTGGTACGGAATGTATTAGAACTGGCACGAGACGGTCACTTTAATACACTTAACCTGAATATCTATTGCCGTTGTACCGTGGTTGAACGGTTCCTTGTGCTCCGTATATCTTAATCTCCGGATAGTGGGCCTTCTCTCGTATACACTGGCATATTCTGTACCAAGCTACAAATAACCGTGTTAACATTATAATCAAATATTACTAATTATACTCTTTTTCTGTCTATTCTATCTCTATCCATCTTTGGGATTTACCAAGCGATTGTTCGCCGACGACATTCCTTTTCTTCTTTCTTTGGAATGTTATCAGGTAGATCGGACTTACTGGAGATCGAGCCCAGTACTGAAGACTTGGAGCAGTTAGCTTTTGACCCCGAGGTTTAGATACTTGTATATACTTTTCATTTCAGTTCATACCATTGTATAGGCATTGCTTTCCATTCATGTATTTACATTCCAGTTGTACTTGTAAAGAAATGTTAATAAATAAAAGTTGTTGTTCAATTACATCTATTGTCATTTTTCTTAAGTACATTTATATTACTTAGATACGCTTAGCGTGTTTACTTCTGAGTAAATACGTAGCGGGCCTCATTGCGTCCTCTTGCCCGTATACCGGGAAGTGGGTGTTTACCACTGAAAGACGCGACCGGGACGTTAGGACATCTGGCCTGAATTTTGGGGGTAGATGCTATTTGGTTTTATCCGTCCACCTCTCCAAAGATGCCTGTTCTCCGCCGAAAGACCGAGAAAGACAAACATCTTACCTGAATTAGGGGGCAGATGCTATTTGGTTTTATCCGTCCACCTCTCCGAAAATGCCAAGTTGATTTATGGTACCGTGGATCGGCGGTTTAGATGGATGCGGCCGTTGTAGCAGATTTCGTCAGATTCCCCTTCGTTTACGAGGGGTTTTTGATTGTGGGGACGCTCTTCCCTGCAGGTGCAAGCCCCTGCAGTTAATTACGCTACCGCATCGCGGTAACCACTTTCTCCTTCTCCAGATAGTCACTTCATGTCGTGTGTGTTTTGTTTTATTTTTGGTTGCCCGTGGATTGTATACGGAGACTAATTTATGTTGTCGCCCGTAGGGCGCGGATTAGTCCAGATCCGTATTTTCTTAGATTTGGGTTTTGGGTTGGGTCATTGGGACCCACCACCTCTCTGAAGACGTTGAAGAATTACAACGACATGTATCAGAGGTGTAAAGAGATATACCCTTGAACCAAAGTTGATTGAAAGGCTCTGGGTTTTGGCTTTGAATGTCATATGAGATGATCAATTTTGGAAGACAAGAGTGTATTTGAGGTTCAGTCAAAAGGGAGGGTCCTGCCTCTGGAAGACTTAGCTAATTTGGGCTAAGATTGGCTCAAATATAGTGTTAAACACTAGAGTACACTCGTCCATCATGTGCTCCCACGTGATGCGCTTAAAATAGTTTTAAACACCAAGGATGAAACGCACAAAATAGTATTAAACACTAAAAAAAAAGCGCTCACGTGGGGTCACGTGAGGTACCTGAGTGTTGGGCGAAACTTCCTTTATTTTATCCTCAGAATATGCAAGCAAGTGTTAAACACTTAATCTTCATGGCCATCACGTGTGGGCACGTGATGGGTACCCATGCATTGGATATTAAAAGGATTTGTTAAAGGGTCACGTGGGGACACGTGAGGGCGCCCATGCGTTGGATATTAATCCTTCAGTTTTTTCCCATCTTCTCTTTTTTAGAGAGGTGTTTGTCAGGGGTCACGTGGGGACACGTGAGACACCCAAAATCGATTCTGCCCTTTTCATTTTGAGAAGTTTGTTCAAGGGTCACGTGGGAACACGTGACCTAATCTTATTCGTTCTCTTATGATCATTGGAGGGGAGAGTCACGTATTGCCACGTGATCATGTTGGTACTTGATCCTTTTTCATGCATGGAGAGATAAATCCCGTGTATAAGAATTAAATTCTCTTATAGGGTTAAACCCTAATTTTATTTAGAGGAATTAAATTCCTATGTGTTTAACTGAATTAGATTCTTTAAACTCAATTCTCCTTCTAAGCTTTAAATCTTCATGGCGGAATCTCCCCGATGAGAATTAAATTCTCAACTTATGGGGAGATCTGCTTCTGCAGATTTATTACCATGAAGAAAAACTAAGTTCTTGTATTAAAGGGTTAAACCCTATCTTTGTTGGAAGAATTAAATTCCTATATATTTTGTGGGAGAATAGAATTCTCTGAACTCCCTCAGGTTTTAGATCTGCATGACAGAATCTCCCCGATGAGAATTAAATTCTCAACTTATGGGGAGATCTGCTTCTGCAGATCTTCAACCAAAGGAAGAACTAAGTTCTTATTTAGAAGAGTTCAACTCTTAATTTGAGAATTAAATTCTCTTTTGTTTTGTGGGAGTTTATAGAATAATTTCTTTCCCTCTCTTACCTAGGGTTTCTTTCTTTCCTGAAGAGATCTTCTTTTCTCCGTGGAGAATTAAATTCTCTTTTTTTTTTCTATTCTCTCTCTGTTGTTCTAGCCCTTCTTTCTCTTTGCTTCTTGGCTCCTATTTGTAGGAGAAAGAAAAGAATCAGTTTGTTCAGCCAATCTCTCATTGAGAGATTTTTATTGATTTTGTAACCAACGTGATCTTTTAGATCGCTCGGCGATTTTATTCACCATTCGATTTTTAATCCAAAAGATATTTTATTTGTTGTTCCTGACAGATTTTAGGAAAATATTTCCTTATGTAGAATCTTTCTATAAACTGGTGATTTTTTAATCACCATTGGATTTTTAATCCAACGATACTCCTCTTTACAGAGTTCAATCTTTTTGTTTGGAATGATCTAGAGAAATATTTTTCCAATTAGGGTTTTTGTTTCCCTTTTAATTAGAATTTAATTCTATTGTTCAGAGGATTTAAGAGCTCATCACGTGTTGGCACGTGACCCCACTGATTAAGCAATTAATTAGAATTTAATTCTGTGTCTACAGGCTTTGCATGTAGATGGTCATGTGTCTGCACATGAGATCCGGTCACGTGTGGGCACACGATGCCCACCAACATAGCATTTTCAATTTGTTTATTTTATTCAATCTCTACAGGCTTTTCCTGTAAATGGTCACGTGTCTACACGTGAGACCTGGTCACGTGATGCCCGGTCACGTATGAGCACGTGATGCTCCACTTGAGGGTTTTCCTTGCTGCCGTATCTGTATTTTATTTAATTCCCATGAGAGAGCAAATGCCCCCACAGTATTGTTCTCACGTGTTTGCACGTGAGTGCAACGCTGTAACTTTTGTGGCCGTTGGATATGCCTAGGGAACAGGGAAGATGAACCGTTTCCTATCATGTCTTATAAATGCAAGGGTCTCTTCAGCAGCGCCTCTACTCCTTCATCTTCTTCCTTTATCGTTCTTGCCTTGAGAATTTAATTCTCTTCCTCAGAGCTCAGTTCTCTGCTCATTAAAACAAAATCCAGAGTTTAACTCTGTCAAATAGGAATCCTTTTTCAGGTAAGGATCTTGAACGGCCGAGGAACTTTTTGTAGACATTTTTCTTTGGATTTTAAATCCACACCAAGGGTTTTTTCCTTCAAAAAGAACTCATTTTCCAAGCTCTAAGAATGCACGATCTTTAGGTAGTAAACCCCCAATGTTAGGCGTTTTTTCCTCTGATCTTAGGGAATTGATGATAGTACCCATTTTCTTTTGGAATTTAATTCCATTCCAAAGAGCTTAGCTCTAAAAATTTCTTGGAATTTAATTCCTTTGTTCAAAAGGAATTTAATTCCTCCAGAGAACTTAGTTCTAACAAAAAGACTTCTTGGGATTTTTCTATCCTCAGCTGTTCTTGACAAAACAAAAAATTTTTTTTAGGAAAGATTCTGTTTGATTTGCACAGAGATCATGATGGGTTTTTCCTTGGGGGAATGTGCAGAGATGTTTAAACTCCCAAATTCATTTATTAAGAATCTTCCATTTGTTCTCATAATGATTACGCTGCCTCATCATTAGTGAGCCGCCATATTGATTTTGTGGGGCCCATGTGTTTTGCAATCAATGGTCCCATGAAATAAGTAGCTTGTCGTTTTCTTCCACTGTCTTTACACACACACACACACACACACACACACACACACACACACACACGTGTGGGTTTCATTAACATTGTCCCCTTCTTTTGCTTCAGGAACAATGGCTTCTCTTCCATACTTCCCTTTCACCCGCTCGGAGGCTGCCTTTCCTCAGTCACCGTCTGACGAAGAGGTGATGGCGATGATTAGAGCTCATGACCTGGACTATGCCAATCTGCTTTTGTGGGGAGCCTGGTACGGTCATATCATTCGCGGTCGCCGAAGTTTTCTTTGCGAGGCGCCAACAGAACCTCTTTACCCATTCTTGCCGTTGGATCGTCCGTAGACTGCTTTTGCCGTAGAGGTGGCGGATTGGACTCCTACAGGACGTCTTGAGCCGTCTACAGTTAGGATACCGCACTAGCCTGTGCCAGCCATAGATATCTTGGGGCGTCGTATTTGCCAAGGTGAATCCCAGTCCTGGGGACAAGTATACAAGATAGGGCTTACCCCTCGCCATCCCATGGGCTATCTTCTCTACGCTCGTTACATCTTGTCCGCTCATCGTGCGCGACTGCAAAGGGTCGGGCTTTACCAAGCGGTGTATGCATCCCTCTTCCATTATCAGTCTCCCCATATATGGTGGGTTAAAGCTTTCCTAAATCAATGGAATCTTCCCATCAACACTTTCTTATTATGGGATCGTGAAGTTTCGATTTCTTTGGAAGAGTTTCGTGAAATCTCTGGATTGCCGATCAGGGGAGCGCCCTATGAAGAATTGCTGCCTCCTGACGAGTATGTTTTTGCAACTGTGTCTGCTACGCTTGACGGCTTGTCAACTGAAAATGCCATCCGTCACAAGTATCCAAGTCTAATCAAGACTCTGGGTATCTTTGAGAAGCTGTTCACCGAATCAAAGGAACAGGGCATCACTTTTAAGAGCTTTATCGCCTGCTTCCTTTGTGGAGACGTCCTATCAAAGGAGGCTCCGAAGTTCGCGAATATCAACGACCCCTTTGGGTTTGGGTTAAATAAGCTACGGCCAAAGAAGAAGATCTGCCACAGTTTTACCTCCTAATCTTGTTGGCTATACCTTTTGAGTCGATTGCCGCTCCCGGCGTGGATGAAGAAACTTTCTTCGTCGGTTTTATCAGCGTTTGGCTCAGTTGGTTTGTCGTTCCAACGCATCGTCGCTTTATGAGAGCCTCGGTCATTTACCCCGCTCATCGCATTGCCAAAGGGACGCGACTAGCCGTGGGCATTGTAGGGTTATCGCATTTGTACCACGGGCTAAGCACTGCAGCCAATACCTCAACCCCAGACGAGGATGTGGTGAGTTTCTCTCTTCATTATTTTACGTCATGGATTGAGATGCACGTGCTAGGGGCATTTGCTGCGCACCAGAGACCTGGCTTTTATGATGCTTATACTTTCCCGCGGTTCATGAGGTTGGTGGACGCTTCTGCTCCTGATCCGACTCAGTTAGGGACCCTTCATGTGCTGCTTAATCCTTATGCCCACGAAGGCGAGATGGTTTTTAATGATCGAGTCCTCTCTGCTCCTTCGGGACCTGTTCAACAGCTGTTTGATTTATTGAAAGAGGGAGCACCATCCTTGAAGCCCAAGGAAGCCATGCACTTGTACTCGATCAGGCCGAGTTATTTGGTGTTCTGCTGAAATGATGCGGTTCTTTTTATGTGGTATAATCCACACCGCTTTGCCCGGCAATTAAGTTATGACCAGGGTGTTCCCTTTGAGGCATTCATGGTGGAGCCTAACTCTTCTCTCGAAGCTGTTAGCGACGCCACCCATCATTTCATGCGGCTGAACACCAGTTCTCATTTCATGATCCCCGAGGCCGACTATATTCCGAGGTATGTGGGGGCTTTCACGGGTTAGTACCGCCACCGAGTTAGTCCTATCATTACTGAGGAGAGGAGGATACTTTTTAGGCTTAGAGCTTCCGCCCCGCTCCAGGCTACGGGAGTCCCGCCGCGACCGCGGGCAATGGCTCGCCCTCCCTTGAGGGGTGTTGGCACCTTACTTATTCCTGAGGCGGTGGATGCGGGTCTGACTTCTCCTACAGTTGGCATGCCGATACGCACTAGAGCTCAAACGAGGGCTTCTGATAAGGCGCCAGTAGCAGTTTCATCGGCTGCGGCATCAGCAATGGCAGTGTCATCATCGGTAGCACCGCCAAGAGAGGATATCGAAGGCGAAGTTGGTCAACGTCGCACCAAAGCGCCGAAGGGAAGGAAGCGATCATCTTCCAGTGCCAGCTCTAGGTCGAAGCGGAGGAAGAAGACCGTCACTGGTCTACTTGACCTTTTAATGGAATCCAAGCCTATCATTCAAGACGAACCAATCTCTATGCAAGAGCCGGATGATGGACTTCTTTTTCCAGACTCGTCTGCAGAGGAAGCCGCACAGCTAGCTGAGGCTATAAGGCGTTCCCAAGATGAGACCGAGAATGTGCGCGTCTCGAAGAGTTCTTACCCTGCCGTAATATTCTATGAAGATCCTCCATAATTACGGCGGGTGTTTATAGGCCCTCTGGAGCGGGGAGGCGAGATAGCCCTCAAACAGCCTATCTCTGTCGCTTCTAAAGATGCATTGTCGTTATGGACCGGCGGTCATGAATCTACATTAGAACCCCGGCGAGCATACCTTCTGAGGAAGGAACGTCGGCTTGAAAAAGCCATATTCGAGGCATCTTGGCAAATTGGTATGCATTTCTTTTGTATTTTTCTTTCGGCAAGTAATTTTTTTTGCTTTTCATGTCTTCTTATCTCCGTAAAACCTTGCAGGAACTTCGGCGACGGCAGAGAATCTGGGCTCGAGTAGCGTCTTGACTGTGGACTCTGTAAATATCCCCGATGAGACACCAGTAGGTGTGGAGGGGGACGCTACAGTTGCTATTCCTGCTGCAGAGCTTCCATCGGCGGCTTCTTTTTCCCTTGTGCCCGTTCACCCTAAAGAGATATCCCTTCCGGCTGTGGATTTAATGGACCTTTCTGGCGATGGCCTGGAGATGGCATAACAAATAATTGAAATTGTCGTCCCTGAAGTGGTGGCCGCTATCCCTCGACTGATAGCCGTCACACCAGCAAGTGTCTCCGATGATGTGCCTGAGGGTACGGAGGAAGCTGCCGAAGCGGCTATCCCTCCTGTTCAAAGCGGGAGGAGTATCGAAGGTATCCTTCTATCTTTTGTTTTAATGATCTCTTCATTACTTGAATCCTTCCGTCTTTTCAGAGTTACGAGGATTGGCGATGTCCATCGCGGACCTATCTCCCAGAAAGTCTTTCCAGCATTTGCTCGAGATGGCCGTTTCGCAGGCAATATCCCCACAACACATCGTTCTCTCTTCTGGGCAAGGTTCGTGTTATTTCCCTTTCTCACGGCATTATTATTATTTCATATGACGATGCTGATGTCTTCTGTAGTTCTGGAAGCTGACGACGAAGTTGAGATTCTTGACGGGCCTGGGGATCTTTTAGACCCTTCTTGCATGACCAAGGGTAAGTAAAGTTTCGACGTTGTTCCATCTACTCTTTGCTTGCAAATCTCCCTGATTGTTTAAATATCTTAACAGATTTTCCAGTTCTTACCACGCTAGAATCTCGCATCGTTATGCCACCCGGCCCTTATGCTCTACGTGCCTCTGAATGAATGGCAAAGCTAAGCCTTCACTCTTTGTCAGCTCTGATTGAAGACCTTCGTGCTGGTAGCTTGATCACGGCCGAATAATTTGTTGCCGAAGCCAACATTTCTCTCCTCTTTCTTGCTGCTTACCATGGTGAAGCATTGGTGCAAGTCTGGGTTGAGTTTTTTCGCCGGGTGGAGGGTTGCTTGCATAGTCTTGAATGTACGCGCCTTCCTTCAGAGGTTGTGGCTGCAAAGGCGAGCTTACGGAGGCTGATTGAACGGTGCGCCGCAAATATGCTGTCATGCGAGAAGAGGCTTGTTCTCCGCCGAAAACAGAGACGCGACCGCATAGGTCCGTCTTGCCTGAATTTGGGGGCAGATGCTAATTGGTGCTATCCGTCCACCTCTCCGAAGATGCCAAGTTGATTTATGCCACCGTATATAGAAGGTTTAAACGGATGCGGCCGATGTAGCAGATTTCGTCAGATTCCCCCTCATTTGAGGGTTTTTTGATTGTGGGGATGCTTTCCCTGTAGGCGCAAGCCCCTCCAGTTAATTACGCTACCGCATCGCGGTAACCACTTTCTCCTTCTCCAGATGGTCACTTCATGTCGTGTGTGTCTGTTTTGTTTTTGGTTGCCCATGGATTGTATACGGAGACTAATTTATGTTGTCGCCCGTAGGGCGTAGATTAATCCAAATCCGTATCTTCTTAGATTTGGGTTTTAGGTTGGGTTTAAGGATACGTTAGTCTCATTTAAGACTAAGATCAACTTAAACGTTCGTTGAGGATACGTTAGTCTAATTTTAGACTAAGATCAACTCAACGGGATCATTTAGATCCAACAAGAGAGCATTTGGGCTCTATTGTTTAGTTTAGAGACATTGCGGTCAATTAGTTTAAGGACATTACGGTCCAAGGTTAAGGACATCATAGTCCATGGGCTTAAGGACCCTACAGTCCGAGGTTAAGGACGCCATAGTCCATGGGTTTAAGGACCCCACAGTCCGAGGTTAAGGACATCATAGTCCATGGGCTTAAGGACCCCACAGTCCAGTTTAAAGACGTCATAGTCTATGAAATGTATGGTTGTCGAGACCCGTCACCTCTCTGAAGACGTTGAAGGATTACAACGACAAATATCAGAGGAGTGAAGAGATGCACCCTTGAACCGATATTGGTTGGGAGATCTGTAGTCCAATTTAGGACTAAGCTCAAAAAGATTAATAAGCATATGGGCTCAGTTAATCTGAATTAAGGACTTATAGCCAATCTTGGGCTAAGTCCAATCAAGTTAAAATGTTTAACATTTATTTTGGGCTGCTGAGCATTTATTTGGGCTTGACCCTTTTAACAATGCTGAGCATTGATTTGGATTCTGAGAGTATTTCTGTCTTTTGTTGAATGCTGAGCATTCATCATAGCTCTGGGGCTTATTTTAAAGAATAGTTTATGTTCTATTAGCGCACACGTGAGGAGCACGTGGTGCGCTTGGCGCTTTGCGCCAGTCAAAGAGCGCATTGCGCTTCTGCCGAGTAGCGCACACGTGAGGGACACGTGGTGCTCTCGGCGCTGAGCGCCAGTCTATGAGTGTATTGCGCTGATTTATGAGCGCAAAGCGCTATTTGTTCAGTGGCGCACACATGAGGAGCACGTGGTGCGCTTGGCGCTGAGCGTCATTCCATGAGCGCAAAGCACCAGTCCAAGAGCGCAGAGCACTAACTGTTAAGTGGCGCACACGTGAGGGGCACGTGGTGTGCTTGGCGCTGAGCGCCATTCCATGAGCGCAAAGCGCTAGTCCAAGAGCGCGGAGCGCTAATTTATGAGCGCAAAGCGCTATCTGATCAACTTTATGATCTGAGAAATAAATTCTTGTTTAGAAGAGACTTTGTCTCAAGGTTCTAAGAACAAAGTTCTTATTTTGTAGGAGATGTTTCAATCTCTTATTTCGGCGAAAGGCTTTGCCTTTATGGATCTGTGATCCTCAGAGAATTGAAGTATTCTCTCCCCTTTTATAATGAGATATTATGATCTCTTTGTATAAAAGACCCTAGTCTTATAGATCTATGATCTGTGAGAAGAATTGTGTTTTTCTTCTTATTTTATGATGAGATCTTTTGATCTCTTTGTGAAAGACTTTTGGTCTTGTAGATTTATGATCTTAAAGAAGTGAATTCTTCTTTTTAATATGAGATGATTTCATCTCTCTGTTCTTTTACCTTGAAGAAAAGTTGTTCTTCTATCGAGAGCTTGGCTCTTCTTTCTGAGATTTTCTCAAAACTTATGGGGGGCTCCTCTATTTGCTTATGTATATTCTTGAGACTTGAAGTCTTGGGGCCTTTATATAGGGCAAGCTGATTTGTTCAATCAGTTAAGGAGATCTTTTCTCCAATTGATTTTGTGATTTCCCCACCGTTGGATCTTTGATCCAAGGGCTTATGATTTATAGAAGGCAATTTTCTTGTTTTTAACAAGATTGGGAAATCTTTTCCATACAGAATTTGTTCTGTATTTTGGTGATTTTTAATCACCATTAGATCATTGATCCAACGGTGCTCTGATTTTCAGAGCACAATCTTGTTGTTTGGAAAGATTTTGAGAAATCTTTCCTTAACAGAATTTAATTCTGATTAATTAATGATTTATCATAATTATTGGATCTTTGATCTGACGGTGGGGAGCTTTTAGTTCCAACGCTAGCACATCCGTGCTCTGCACGTGGTGCGCTGCTTAGGGCGCAGCGCACCTAGCGCTAGAGCACACGTGCTTTGCACGTGGTGCGCTCCTTAGGATGCAGCGCATGCGCTGCTTAGAGCGCAACGCACCTAGCGCACACGTGCGCTCCTTAGGGCGCAGCACACTTGGCGCTGGCGCACACGTGCTCTGCACGTGGTGTGCTCCTTAGGGCGCAGCACACTTGGCGCTGTTTCATTTCAAAATTTGAATTTTGAACAGAGATTTTCTCTGATTGGGGGAACAAATGCCCCCCACCGTTGCGCTCACGTGGCCCACACGTGAGTGCAGCGGTGGCAGCATCTGCGCCCTTAGATCAACTCAGAAGTTGAAACGGCATCTCAGTGCCTATAAATAGGACCTTTGGCCCTTGAGATGATTTCTGTTCATCTTCTTCCTTCTGAGAATTTTATTCTCTTGCAGAGCATAGCTCTTTGGCTTAAGAACTTTCTTAAGGACAGAACTCTGTCAAAATCTTAGGTAAAGATTAAATCTTTGAGTATATCATTTAATAACCTAGGGTTTCACCCATTAACAGAGCTTTGCTCTTCATAGATCTTAGATCTAAAAAATGTTATTAGGGTTTTACCCATTAACAGAGATTTGCTCTTCATAGATCTTAGATCTAAAAAATGTTATTAGGGTTTTACCCATCAACAGAGCTTTGCTCTCTTGAATATTGGAGATTTGTTAATCTCTTATGAAGAACTCTTAAGAGTTTGTTCAGAGATCTTGAAGATCTCAGAATTTTAATTCATTAAAAATTTTATTTTAAGTTTTCTGATGGGCTATTCCATCATTTTTACAGAGCAAGGCTCTTAGAATTCTCGGGGACTTTTCTATTCACCTCATAATTGATTTTGACAGGTGTCATTCTTGTCTGCAGAGCGTTGTTCTCGAGGAGTTTAACTCCTAGACTCGAGGAGCCTCTCATTAAATGAGAACCTTTCTTTAAGATTTCTTTTTTTTTTAATTTTATTATTATTATTATTATTTTATTATTATTTACACAAATTTAAATTTGTTAGGTGTTATAAGCAGAACTTGTTTTCTCGATGGGGATATCAAGAGTCGTTTAAATCCTTGTGTCTGTTTTTAATAAGGATTCTCTTAATCAGTCTGTCCACTAACTCCTGCTGATTTTCTTTTTTTCAGACATTATGGACACTCATATGTATGATCTTGACAAAATTATTTCTTACGGAGACATTCGCGCAATCGGCCGTTCTCAAAACCAGGAATTCGCAAACGCCCAGTGTGCTGAAATTATGGGTCGCTTTGATGCATACAATGGTTGAATGCTTCCTCATCGTTACTCTCTTTTGAAGCTTATTGTGAGAGCGATCTGGGGAGCACTTCCTCTATTCTATGCCGGCATGCCACTTAAGGCATTGGACGACGCCGAAGATAAAGTGCACTCGGTGTATCTGATGGGCTTAATTTCAAAGAAAAGGCGAGACAACCTTGTTGATATCCTGCATCAAGCTTTTTAGAAGGCAGCGATACTCGCTGCCTATCGAAGGGTAGAGGACATCAGTGGGGATCCTGACACTTGTGATCGTGAAATGATGCGCACGAAGATGGTTCGAGAGGCCCAAATTTTTTTGGATGGCCTCACTTTTGAATTTCTCAATCCATGTCCTGGATTTGATGTTTTGCCTTTGTAAACATTTTAATGGCGTTTTTGTTTATCGCTTTCATTAATGTAAGAATTTTCTGAAGTATGAATGGCAAGCTTTTCCATTTCCATGTGTTTATCTTATGCATTAAACCTTTTCTCTCATGCATGAATGAGTGCGCTTTGAATGCTTAACTGAATGCGAATCAAATGTTCTCCTTACTGTTGCTTTCTTCTCTTTGTTGTGTCATTGCCATGTGATTTTAGCAAGTATGGCCTGTAGATAATAGATAGCACTCCATCTTGAACTCTCAGAGAGGTAGTGATGGCTTAGGAAGCAGGTTCAGATCTGTTTCCTAAGGCTTTTCAACTTTATGAGCCGTGAGGGTCTCATAAAGACTTTTCTCCCTACGAGTCGAAAGGATCTCGTAGGTGTATTTTCTCCTTAGGAATCGTGGGGATTCCTAAATGTGTTTTCTCTTGTGAGTCGTAAGGATCTCATAAGAGAGTTTTCTTCCTTACGAGTCGATAGGACCCATAAGTGATTGATGGGGTTGACATTATCCGCATTTCACGGAGTCAGGGGTTTCTCTGGGCGTTTCCCACGGGGTCAGGATTGACATTAGCCGTGTTCTACTAGACCAGGATTTGCTCTGGATGCTTTCCACGGGGTCAGGATTGACATTAGGCGTGTTCCACAAGGACCAGGATCCGCTCTGGACGCTTCCCACGGGGTCAGGATTGACATTAGCCGTGTTCCACTGGACCAGGATTTGCTCTGGATGCTTCCCACGGGGTCAGGATTGACATTAGCCATGTTCTACAGGACCAGGATCCGCTCTGGACGCTTCCCACGGGGTCAGGATTGATATTAGCCGTGTTCCACAGGACCAGGATTCGCTCTGGACGCTTCCCACGGGGTTAGGATTGACATTAGCCGTGTTCCACTAGACCAGGATTTTCTCTGGATGCTTCCCACGGGGTTAGGATTGACATTATCCGTGTTCCACAGGACCAGGATCCGCTCTGGACGCTTCTCACGGGGTCAGGATTGACATTAGCCATGTTCCACTAGACCAGGATTTGCTCTGGATGCTTTCCACGGGGTCAGGATTGACATTAGCTGTGTTCCACAGGACTAGGATCCACTCTGGACGCTTCCCATGGGGTCAGGATTGACATTAGCCGTGTTCCATTAGACCAGGATTTGCTCTGGATGCTTCCCATGGGGTCAGGATTGACATTATCCGTGTTCCACAAGGACTAGGATCCACTCTGGACGCTTCCCACGGGGTCAGGATTGACATTAGCCGTGTTCCATTAGACCAGGATTTTCTCTGGATGCTTCCCACGGGGTCAGGATTGATATTAGCCGTGTTCCACAGGACCAGGATCCACTCTGGACGCTTCTCACGGGGTTAGGATTGACATTAGCCGTGTTCCACTAGACCAGGATTCGCTCTGGATGCTTCCCACGGGGTCAGGATTGACATTAGCCATGTTTTATTAGACCAGGATTTGCTCTGGACGCTTCCCACGGGGTCAGGATTGACATTAGCCGTGTTCCACAGGACCAGGATCCGCTCTGGACGCTTCCCACGGGGTCAGGATTGACATTAGCCGTGTTCCACTAGACCAAGATTTGCTTTGAACGCTTCCCACGTGATCAGGATTGATATTAGCCGTGTTCCACTAGACCATGATTTGCTTTGGATGCTTCCCATGGGGTCAGAATTGACATTAGCCGTGTTCCACAGGACCAGGATCCACTCTGGACGCTTCCCACGGGGTCAGAATTGACATTAGACGTGTTCCACTAGACCAGGATTCGCTCTGGACGCTTCCCACGGGGTCAGGATTGACATTAGCTGTGTTCCACTAGACCAGGATTTGCTCTGGATGCTTCCCACGAGGTCAGGATTGACATTAACCGTGTTCCACAGGACCAGGATCCGCTCTGGATGCTTCCTACGGGGTCAGGATTGACATTAGTTGTGTTCCACTAAACCAGGATTTGCTCTGGATGCTTCCTACAGGGTCAGGATTTCCATTAGCCGTGTTCCACAGGACCAGGATCCACTCTGGATGCTTCCCACGGGGTCAGGATTGACATTAGCCGTGTTCCAAAGGACCAGGAGGGGTTGACTCTCGGTTGTCTGTGCATCGTCGAGTCAAGAAAATGGGAGCTTTGCCGCGGCTCTGATTTGCTGATGTTGCGTCTGTTGTAATGAGACGAATGTTGAGATGATCTCCAGGCTTTCTGCGAACCATCGAGATTTGGCTCTCTTTCGGATGGAGCCTTGTGGAAGGTATGGTTCCCTTTTTGTTTGTGCCCCTGGATTGTATACAGGGATCGATGTGATCTCACATGTAGGGCAAAAAGTTTCATTTTATATATTTTTCTTTCCGCGATGCTTTATCATTTCAGCTTTTATATCGCGAAAGTCGCGATTGCCCAATCATTTCGGCTATTTTTCGTGGTGCCCAATCATTTCGGCCATTTGTTTTATTTACTCGCTGCTTTTTATTGCGAGTTACCCAATCATTTTGGCTATTTTATATGCATACATTTTTTTACTTGCTGATTTTTATGCAAGTTGCCCCATCATTTCGGTTATTTCATATGCATTTGTGGATCGTTGGTTTTTCACTGCGAGTTTGGATTTTGACACCGATTGAGGCATCGGTATCGCTACAACTGGGATATTGCCAGGAGCGAATCATCATTTACCTTTGTCGATGTTGAACAAAGGTGGCTTAGCGAACAGGGTTAGGATCCTGTCGACTAAGGCTTTTAACTTCATGAGCCGTAAGGGTCTCATGAAGGGATTTCTCCCTACTAGTCGTGAGGATCTCGTAAGTGTGTTTTCTCCTTAGGAATCGTGATGATTCCTAAGTGTATGTTCTCTTATAAGTCGTAAGGATCTTACAAGAGTGTTTTCTCTTTATAAGGCGAGAGGACTTACAAGGGCCGTTCACTGTGTAAACATATCCCTACTCGCGGGTGGGACATTGTTAGGGAAATGTTTATTCGGTCCCGTGGATTGTATACAAGGGTCAGTATTAAACCGCTTGTAGGGCAACACTGGAGGTTGTGATGGCTTAAGAACAGGTTCAGATCCCTGTAGTTTAAGGCTTTTGAATCCTATGAGCCATGAGGGTCTCAAAGGGGAATTCTCCTTATGAGTCGTAAGGATCTCGTAAGTGTAATTTCTCTTTAGGAATTGTGGGGATCCTTAAGTGTGTTGCTCCCTTGTGAATCGTAAGGATCTCACGCAGGTATTTTCTCCTCACAAGATCGAGAGGACCTTGCAGGTGTCTTTTCACGAGATTGTGCCCTTTCGGGTTTTCACAAAACTCGCTGGTAGTCCTGCCGTTTTTACTCACGGAGCCCTTTCGGGTTTTCATCCGTGCCCATTTTGCTTATGGACATACCCTTTTTTTTGTGTCAGCCTTGGGATGCTGCGGTTCGTAATAGTTTATCGACGTTTCGGTCAACAGCCAGTTTTAGGACATAGTGGTCCATTGTTAGTTTAAAGACGTTTCGGTCCGTAGCCGGTTACTACTTATAGAGTTTGGGCTTAGGAAGATAGCGAGCGGACATAGGCATCGTCATCTATCATTGACCTAGGCCGTGACTCGTCAAGCGTAGTATTTTTTTAGGAAGCGAACGTTTATTGGCCTGAAAGGTCTTTCACCATGCATGTCCATAAGCAGATAGGCTCCACCTTGGTAGACCTTGTCTATGATAACGGGCCTTCATAGTTCGGCTCGAATTTCCTCCGCTTGGCATGATTGGGGATCATAGGTCTTTTGACTACTAACATGAGTTCGCCTTGGCGGAATGTTCTCGGCCGAGTCAATCTTTCATATGAGCACGTCATCTTCGCTTTATAAGCCTCTAAGTTTTGCTGTGCCATGAGCCGGGTTTCGTCAAGAGCATCAAGTTCCTCAAGCCGAAGATGAGCATTTTCTTCGTCTGTTAGCTCGTAGTGAACCACCACTCGTAGAGAGGGTAACTCTATCTCGAGGGGATGTACCGCTTCTGTGCCGAATACCAATGCATACGGCGTTGTGTTCGTGGCTGTTTTGAACGTGGTTCGATATGCCCAAAGAGCTTCATGCAGTCTCTCGTGCCAGTCCCTCTTATTTCGAGACACCGTCTTTTTCACGATCTTTGTCAAGGTCTTGTTGAAAGCCTCAGCTAGACCGTTAGCTCGGGGATTATAGACCGAAGAGTATCTCCAGTCTATGTTATGCTGTTGTGCGAAGCGGCTAATCTTGTGGCTTCTATAGGCCGGCCCGTTATCGGAGATAATCCGTCGCGGAGTACCGAACCGATAAATGACGTGTGTCTTGAAGAAATGGAGGATATTCTCCGTCTTCACTTCTCTTAGTGGTATTGCTTCTGCCCACTTAGAGAAGTAGTCCATTGTCCCCAATATGAATCGATGTCCCCTGGACGATGTTGGTTCGATGGGTCTGATTATGTCAGTTCCCCACATTTCGAATGGCTAGCTAACCACCGTCGGGTGTAGCGAATTTGGATGCTGGTGGATAAAGTCCCCATGAATCTGGTACGAATGGCACTGCTTCGCGTATTCGAGACAGTCTTAGATCATTGTAGGCCAATAGTAACCCATCCTTTTGATCTTCAGCTTCATCTTTGGCCCGGCTTGGTGAGAACCGCAGAGTCCGTCATGAGTTTCTTGGACAACTCGCTTTGCCTCTTCACGCCCCAGGTATCTTAGCCATAAAGAATCAAATAATCTCTTATACAGAGTATCATTGATGAAGGCAAAAGATAGAGCTCGTTTCATGAGCTGATGTCTTGAGGACGCATTTTTAGGCGTTCGACGGGACTTGAAGTAGTCTATAAAGACTTCTCTCCAATCCTTAATCTTTTCCTGGTTCTCTATCTGTAGGGCCGTTTGCTCGGTTGCTCCTTTTCTTTCAGACGACTCCAGAGATATTTCTGCCGGAGCAAGAACCCGACGGCTTTGCATGACGATCCTTACGTCATCGAGGTCTTCATCGGCCAGTTCTTTAGCAAGCTTGGCTAATGCATCCGCCTTGCTATTTTCCGCACGCGGTATGCTTTCCAGGGCATAGACAGGGATTTGAGTTAGCAATTGTTGTACTCTCTCACCGTACTTTACCAGCTCCGGTTTGCACGTTTGATAGTCGCCATTCACTTGGCTAACGACCAGTTGGGAGTCTCCGTATATAAGGAGGTTTTCGATTCCCATGTCTACAACAATCTCAAGACCTGCTATCAAAGCTTCGTACTCGGCTTCATTGTTCGTCCTCGGCTCTGTTAAGGAGAAGGCAAAGCGCATTATCCCTCCTTGTGGAGTCACGAAGATGAGGCCTACCCCGGATTTGATTATGGGGGTGCTTTGTTTGCGCTTCTTCATGGAAGATGCTCCATCGAAGTAGAGTTCCCACTGGGTATCATTCTCTTTTCTCTCCCTGTCGATCATGTCAAATGCGTGCTCATCTGGAAATTCGCAGTTCAAGGGAGAATCAGCGGGTATCGGATGCTCAGCGAGGAAGTCAGCAATGGCTTGGCCTTTCACTGCCTTGAGGGGTCGGTATATCACCGAGAATTCCATTAAAAGTAGGGCCCATTTAGCGAGCCGTCCCGTCAATATGGCCTTTGACATCAAATATTTGAGAGGATCCACTTTTGATATGAGATGGACCTCATGTGCCAAGGCATAGTGTCTGAGCTTCGTTATCGCAAAAATCAACGCCAGACGGTGCTTTTCGATGGGGGAGTAATTGTTTTCTACCCCCAGGAGAACTCGACTCAGATAGTAGAGAGCTCTCTCCTTCCCTTGGTCGTTTTCTTATGCCCATAATTCCCCTAGAGAACCCTCAAGGGCGGTTGTATACAGAATGAGAGGCTTTCCCTTGACCAGAGCGGTCAGCACCGGCGGATTCTGCAAGTATTGCTTGATTTTGTCCAGTGCGCTTTGGAATTTGCGATCCCAGACGAACGGGGTTCCCTTCTTCATCAGGTGACTGTAAGGACGACACTTGCCTGAGAGATTGGCTATGAATCGCCGGATATACGCGAGCTTTCCTTGGAGAGACCGCAATTGTTTGAGAGTCCTTGACGGAGGCATTTCCATGATCGCCTTGATCTTCGACGGGTCTATCTCGATACCTCGATGTCGGATGCGAATCCTAGGAACTTGCCCGAGGAAACTCCGAACGCACATTTGAGAGGGTTCATCTTCAAGTTGTATTTCCAAAGGCGATGAAACATGATTTTCAGATGCTCTAAATGTTCCTCGTATGATTTGCTTTTAACTACGAGGTCTTCAATATAGCATTCGATGATTTCATGTATTAGGTCATCGAAAATCTTCGTCATAGCCCTCTGATAGGTGGCACCGGTGTTCTTTAGACCGAAATGCATTACCTTGTAGCAGAATATGCCCAGAGGAGTCCGGAAAGCGGTATGTTTCTGGTCTTCGGGATGCATCTTTATCTGATTGTATCCTGATGAGTCGTCCATGAAGGAGAAAACTTCGTGAGTGGACGCATTATCTATCATCAGCTCAGTGACCGGTACTGGAAAGTCGTCCTTTGGGAAAGCTTTGTTGAGATCCCGAAAGTCCACACATATGCGCACCGTCCCATTTTTCTTCATTACTGGGACAATGTTGGCGATCCAGTCAGGATACTGAACCTCTTGGATGAAACCAGAGTCGATTAGCTTCTTGACTTCTGCGTTGATGCTCATCTCAAGCTCGAGCCGCATTCTTCTCGGTGCTTGTTTGATCGGCTTGACGTCCGGAGATATCGCCAATTCGTGCACATCAATCTCTGGATCTAGTCCCGGCATCTCGGAATAGTTCTGTGCGAAACAATCTTTATACTGCATGAGCACGCCTTTGAGCGTATCCACTTTTTCTTCAGACAACAGTTCACTAACGAACGTCGGCCGTGGGTCATTTTCTGTCCCCAAGTCAATTTTTCGGAGGTCATCTGTAGTAGTATGTATCCCATCTTCCAGTTCTTTTGGCGCCGGTGGAAATTCTGAGATTAACTCATCTTCATCGTTTTCAAAGCACCAAGAGAGGTCATCCATATTCTCGGTTCTTCCTCCGATAGCGTTATCGCGTGACAGGTACGAGATCGTTTCCAAGACTGATGTTGATCTGGTTCTACTCTCGCTATACGCGTCGCTTTCGGTTCATGCTTCTGTGGCGGGGTTATCCTCCAACTGCTGGATAAAGCGAACCTGCCTTGCTGATACTGGTCTTTTACCCAGTCTTTGAATGTGAAGCAGTCTTCGAGAGGATGTCCTATCGCTCGGTGATAGGAGCAATAGTCTGGATGATGAACCTCACCTACTTGCTCGCGGTGCTTGAACTCCGGGAGCGTCATCATCTGATGTTTTATGACAAGATCGAACATCTTCCTTATCTTGTCTTGGGGAAAAGAGTATACTCGGCCCATCTTCTTTACAAGATACGAATCCAGGCTGCTCGATTCTCGATCGCGGGGCTTCTTGTTCCCGCTTTGTTACTGTCGAACACTTTTTCCATTCTTGGGTTTATTTCTGCTTCTGCGTCTGGTCTTTTGTATGACAGGCTGGCGACGAAGGGCATCGTCACTTTCTATAGCCTGCTAAAGGAGGCGCTGCGTTCTGGCTTTCTCGTAGATGGCCATTTCGCGATTATGATCGTCTCGAACCTTTTGACCCGCTTCCCTTATAAGCTTGTCCATTTGTTCTTCAAACGATGGGCTTGGCATTTTCATGACGGATAACCCATCTTCCCACAGAGCATCTCCTTCTTCATCGAAGTCATATATGACGTAGCAGCCGTGGAATTTCTCCCGTCTCTGGGATTGAACATATCCAAGCCCGATCGTTTTCATTCTCCCGTTGGGCAACTTTTGTTGAGTTCCGGGGACGTTCCAGATCCTGTTATAGAACTGGGCTTGTCGAGCAGTCTGTTTGAAGGGTACGCCTTGGCGCTTCAACAGTCTTTTTAATCCATTTGTGTAGTATCTGGGCAAACGGATGGGCTAGAGACTGTCAAGTGTAGAATCCGCACCATGCCAAATTTCTTTCTCCACTTTGGTTTCCCCGGATCGGTAGAATAGGATCGCCTTTTCACCTTTTCGCCTGAGAGGAACATAGAATGTTTGCAGTTCTTGCACACTGTAGGTGTCAAGTGCATCGAGCTCTTTGTAATGCTCTCGAGGAACCATGGCGATCTGCAAACTCTGATCATCTCTGACGAAGGCTTGCACTGATGGATGGGCCGAGAATACTGCGTTGACCTCGTCTTCAGAGTCACTGCTAAAGACCAGAATAGGAGTTGACGGTTCCGGTTTGTTGTATTAGGGTGGTCCCGAATAGACTATCTCTTCTTCCTCTTCGGTATCACTCCCGAAGACCGGAATAGTGGTGATAGCTTTGTTCTTGTTCTCCGGTTTGCGACATCTTTCTGTGTCTTCGAAAAATGGCAGGAAGTACTTGGCATCCTCATATTTGCGGACTTCGTTCATAGAGAATCGGTTTAGTTCCCCTGTCACAGTGTACTCGAGACCATCTTTGAAGTACTTCATACACTGATGTTGTGTAGAAGGGATAATGTTGTACTCGTGTAACCAAGGCCTGCCGAGCAAAGCATTGTAGCATGTCTTGACGTCAATGACATGAAATTTAATGTCCGTGATGGGCAACCCAAAGCGTAACGTCAGTATCACAGACCCGAGCGTCCGTGATGACTGGGAGTCGAACTCGGAGATGGTGATTTTATCACGAGCGAGGTGTTGAATGCTTATGCATATCTCCTTCAATACCCTTACATTGAGGAGGTTAACGGAGGACCCATTGTCAACAAGGATTTTTCCTATCTTGATATCATGACAATATCCGGAGACATAGAGGGGACGGTTATGCTCGCACGTCCCGAGGAGGAGATCTTCATCGCCGAAAGTGATATCGGCTGTGTGTACTTCTTCCAGCTCATCCTTCATCTTTTCTTCGGCTAGGAAAGCTTGAAATTTGTCAGGCTCTTGTAATGCCCTGATCAGAGAATCTCTCGCCTCCTTGGATAGCAGAAGGGCGCCGAGAATGCTTAGCTATGAGGGGATCTTCCTGAGGTGTGCCAAAACGTTGTAATCCACCTTGTTTTTCTTGGGCGGGTCCTTGGCTGTCAGCTCTTCGACGACTCGATCATCGAGAGCAATATCCTCAAGATCTTTTCTTTCCCCTTATCCTTTTTATTGGATCCCTTATTTGCAGGTCCGAGATTCTTTTCAGGTAGCGTGTGATTGCGCAGCTGAATGTTCTCGCAGCTCTTCGGTTCTTCCTCTTTTCCTGAGGTGAATTCTTTGAAAAGAGGACCGAGAGTCATTTCTTCTTCAGAATCGCTCCCGAAGGTGAGAACTTGCGATTCCCTGCTATCAACCATATGACAGTTGCCGACAGCTATTTTATGCTCATCATTCGTGCTTCTCTGTTCCCGACGAGCCTTGCGCTTCATTCGCTGAACGTGTTGTCGGTGGGCAACATATCCTTGCCACCAGTTTTTAATGGCCATGCATTCTTCGGTAGGGTGTGCAATCCTCTGATGGTATAAGCAAAAGTTAGGATGTATGTCCGCTTCATCAAGATGTTTATCGCCAGGATAATTTCCTTTGAACGGGGGCAGCTTCATTCCCATCGACATGGCTTTGGCGAACCTTTTCCTCATCTTGAACCTGATTTTGCTGGCGGCGGATGTGCTTTGATCTGGTGGTAGTGTTTAAACCCTTTCGTCCAGTCGCCGGCGTTTGGCCTTTTCAAATATGGCCATCTCGCGCTCCCGATCAGCTTTGCTTTTCAGAAGAGCTTCATTCAGGATGCGTCAATCATTTCGTCTGATGGTCCTAGAAGTTCCATCTCAGGATCTGCCCCCAATTTCTTTGCGTCAGGAGCTTCTTCACCGTTTATTAACGAGTGAGAGATCACATGGCAGCTTGCCACATAATCCTAAGGTTCATCCGACGAGTCTTCTCCATTGTTATCATCTCCATCCTCAAGGACGTGGCTGAGAAATTCTTAGAGTGTGACTGGGGTCTGTGCCTTCTGATTGTATTCTTCTAGTGCATCAATATTTTTTTGCAGTTCCGTGCGCTTGTCATCGGGCTTCACGGGCTTTTTGGTCTTCTTCTTTTTCTTCGAAGACTTTGACGGATGGGTGCGGGCGCTTTGACTATCACCACTAATTTTTGGAGTTGGGCGCGGCTTCAGCAATCCCTCGATGATCTCGGGTTCTAGCTGATTTTTCCATCTGATCGCCAGGCATGTTTAGAGATCCTTCAGCATTCTTTTTGTTTTGGTCGAAAGAGAGACCTCCCATGGAGCTTCGTGGACAAAAGAGCATGATTCCCCCGATGTGTCCCCCCTTTTAAGAGCGTGCGGTTGAGGCGGGCTTACTTTCCAATTCTCGGACATGATAAATTTTCCCTGTTGGTATTGATCTTCAATCCAGCCTTTGAAGATGAAGCAATTTTTGATTGGATGGCCTATCGCCTGGTGATAGGGGAAATAATTGGGATTATTAGCCTCACCGGGTTGCAATGGGTGTTTTGGATTCGGAAAATTGATGAGCTTATTGCGCACTGCTAGCTCGAAAAATCTCCTCGTTTTGTCCCGGGGAAATGAATAAGGACGCTTCATTTTCTCATTGAAGAATCGCCGTCTTTCGTCTAGGCGATCAGTTAGTTTCGGGCCACTGGGCTGCTGTTGGGCATTGGCGACGAAGATCGCTTTCCCTTTTCCTTTTTCATTCCGTGGCTCCGGCTTTGAAAAGGAAGGCCTGTTGCCCATCTGGTCCATTTGGTCCAGCTTGTCAATCAAGGCTTGGAAAGTGGTCGGCTTGGAAAACATCATAAATTGGGAAATAGTCGCTTGAGGGTCAAGAGTACCCACGAACATGCCTACCGCAGACGCTTCTTCGATGCGCTGCTCGCATTTTGACCATAAATTCCGCTACCGTATTGCGTACTGGACCCAAGTTTCGCCTGGCTTCACCATGGCATTGATCAATGCCGTAATTAGGGTGCGTTCGCTAGCGCTTGCGAAATGCTGGGTGAATAGCAACTCCATCTCTGCAAATGTCTTGACAGAGTCATTTGGGAGTTCGGAATACCACTCGAACGCTGTCTCCGACAAGCTGCCGACAAACTGGCGAAGTAGCAGTTTATCGTCATCTCCAGTGTTGCCACATAGAGCCCTGAACTGGACGACATGCTGGTGGGGATTGCCTATCCCTTTATATACATGGAATTTAGGGATCGTATATCCCGGCGGGTACCTTATTTGGCCATACCATCCCGGATAGGGTCGTCCAGTCTTAACGATCTGCCCAGCCATTTCGCTCGCCTGATAAGCTCGTATTTGCTGAGCGATGTAATCATCCAGAGCGGCGTTAGAGATGGTCTCCTCCTTGGCTGTTGAAAGAGCCGGAGGAGGGTTCGATGTCTCCCCTCTGTCGTCTTCAATGATAATCGGGGGGTCTTCAGCTGGAGGTTCCGGTTGTAACCTCATCCCGGACATGTCTTGGAACAAAAGAGCCATTCGTTTTATATTGGCCGCCTGTTCCGCGGCCTCTTTTTCCTTTCCTCTCGAGCATTCTTCGAAGGAATTCAGCATCAGTTTCTTGTTCCTGACGCTGCTCTGAGGTCTCTGGATTTTCTTTCGGCCTGGTGAGTGCGGCCATTGCAGTCAGCATCTCCGGAAGTTTTTGATGCTGTTGCTCCTGAGCCTTTGTTATCGATCGGGTAAGCGGTCGATGACTCATAGAAGCATGGCTTTCCTCTTTTCCAAAAGCCATATAAACGGTATGTGTTACCATGCCACCAGACTTGGGGCGTTTAGATTCAGCGTCCTTGCGGTTCGCCGCGGTCACAGGGGCTTTCTCCGGCCTTCTTCTCTTGTGAGCGGTAGAAGTTGAGGGAGCCGTTGCAGTGGGCACCCATACAGATGACATCTTCTGTGGTACCATGGGATGGCTCTTTTCTTGCCGAGCCTTCATCTTTTTCTGTCGGTGAGAGTAATCTTGATCAATCACCGAGTCCTGGATCTGTCGCTAAACTTTATAAATTTTAGAGGATAGCCGCTGAGGGGGCTGCTCTAGCTTCACCTTAGTAGCGTTTTCCATAGGTGGAGGAGATCTCTTCAGCACGGCAGTCGGAGAGTTTTTGCACACCCTCCTTAACGGTTCAAAGCTGTTTCCAGTTGGAACAGCAGTATCAACTTCCACCATTAGAGCCGGCGGAGTCAGTCCTGAAGAGAAATTGCCCCCAGCCTTCCTCACTCGGCGCCAGTGGCGACGTCGAGCGTATCTTGTAGTTGGAATTATCTCAGCGACGGGGGTGGTTTCCTCATGCCCCATGTCTTGATCAGAAGTTGTCGTTGTTAACCTGTTGAAGACCGACGTCCGCTGAGTGGGGATGGCCAACCTATTGAAAGCAGACTTCCGAGCAGGTGAAGCAGACTTGAAGATTTCGCCTGAAATGGGAGCTGAAACAGTCAGTCTTGTGAAGACCGACCCTTTGGCAGGAGAAGCCGCTTTGACGACTTCGAGAGCAGGAATGGCTATCCTTTTTGGGATAACCCTTTCTGGTATCGCAGGCCTTTTTACGGGCCCACATGAGCTTTGGCCCAATCTGTCAAAGACTGAGGCGTTGGATTTGGGAGACCCGTTGAGAGGGGCCACGGTAGTGGTAAGTCGATCAAAGACCGACTTCTTTGGGGCTTCTTGCGACAGCAGCGGGGCATTGAAGCTCATCGGTGGGATCATGGTCCCAAAGAACAGCCCAGTGGTGGCCTGAGTTACTTGCTCCACTGGCATCTTGAACAGGGAGGCCGCTTGGGGCCCGTAGGTTACACCTCCAGATGAGGTGGAACGGGAGTTGCAGTTGCAGCTGGAGCAGTTAGAGGCCATTGATATTCTTTTTTCTGCACGGGAGAAAGACCAAATCTTAGTACCTCGAACCCAAGGGTAACCATATTAAACCGCGATTCGTTCGCGAACACGACACACGAAATATGGAGTGGAAAAAGGAAAAGGTCCTACCGGGCGTGCCAGAATCTGTTCTCCGCCGAAAACAGAGACGCGACCGCGTAGGTCCGTCTTGCCTGAATTTAGGGGCAGATGCTAATTGGTGTTATCCGTCCACCTCTCCGAAGATGCCAAGTTGATTTATAGCACCGTATATCGAAGGTTTAAACGGATGCGGCCGATGTAGCAGACTTCGTCAGATTCCCTCCCATTTAAGGGGTTTTTGATTGTGGGGACGCTCTTCCCTGCTGGCGCAAGCCCCTGCAGTTAATTACGCTACCACATCGCGGTAACCACTTTCTCCTTCTCCAGATGATCACTTCGTGTCGTGTGTGTTTGTTTTGTTTTTGGTTGCCCGTGGATTGTATACGGAGACTAATTTATGTTGTCGCCCGTAGGGCGTGGATTAGTCCAAATCTATATCTTCTTAGATTTGGGTTTTGGGTTGGGTTTAAGGATACATTAGTCTCATTTGAGACTAAGATCAACTTAAACGTTCGTTGAGGATACGTTAGTCTAATTTTAGACTAAGATCAACTCAACGGGATCATTTAGATCCAACAAAAGAGCATTTGGGCTCTATTGTTTAGTTTAGAGACATTGCAGTTGATTAATTTAAGGACATTACGGTCCAAGGTTAAGGACATCATAGTCCATGGGCTTAAGGACCCCACAGTCCGAGGTTAAGGACATCATAGTCCATGGGTTTAAGGACCCCACAGTCCGAGGTTAAGGACATCATAGTCCGTGAGTTAAGGACCCCACAGTCCGAGGTGAAGGACATCATAGTCCGTGAGTTTAAGGACCCTACAGTCCGAGGTTAAGGACATCATAATCTATGGGCTTAAGGACCCCACAGTCCAGTTTAAAGACGTCATTGCCTATGAAATGTATGGTTGTCGGGACCCGTCACCTCTCTGAAGACGTTGAAGGATTACAACGACAAATATCAGAGGAGTGAAGAGATGTACCCTTGAACCGATATTGGTTGGGAGATCTGTAGTCCAATTTAGGAATAAGCTCAAAAAGATTAATAAGCATATGGGCTCAGTTAATATGAATTAAGGACTTATGGCCAATCTTGGGCTAAGTCCAATCAAGTTAAAATGTTTAACATTTATTTTGGGCTGTTAAGCATTTATTTGGGCTTGGCCCTTATAACAATGCTGAGCATTGATTTGGATTCTGATAGTATTTCTGTTTTTTGTTGAATGCTGAGCATTAATCATAGCTCTGGGGCTTATTTTAAAGAACAATTTATGTTCTATCGGCGCACACGTGAGGAGCACATGGTGCGCTTGGCGCCAGTCAAAGAGCACAGTGCGCTTCTGCCGAGTAGCGCACACGTGAGGGACACATGGTGCGCTCGGCGCCAGTCTATGAGCGCATTGCGCTGATTTATGAGCGCAAAACGCTATTTGTTAAGTGGCGCACACATGAGGAGCACGTGGTGCGCTTGGCGCTGAGCGCCATTCCATGAGCACAAAGCGCCAGTCCAAGAGCGCAGAGCGCTAACTGTTAAGTGGCGCACACGTGAGGGGCACGTGGTGCGCTTGGCGCTGAGCACCATTCCATGAGCGCAAAGCGCTAGTCCAAGAGCACAGAGCGCTAATTTATGAGCGCAAAGCGGTAGTCCAAGAGCGCAGAGCGCTAATTTATGAGCGCAAAGCGCTATCTGATCAACTTTATGATCTGAGAAATAAATTCTCGTTTAGAAGAGACTTTGTCTCAAAGTTCTAAGAACAAAGTTCTTATTTTGTAGGAGATATTTCAATCTCTTATTTTGGTGAAAGGTTTTACCTTTATGGATCTGTGATCCTCAGAGAATTGAAGTATTCTCCCCCCTTTTTATAATGAGATACTATGATCTCTTTGTATAAAAGACCTTAGTCTTATAGATCTATGATCTGTGAGAAAAATTGTGTTCTTCTTCTTGTTTTATGATGAGATCTTTTGATCTCTTTGTGAAAGACTTTTGGTCTTGTAGATTTATGATCTTAAAGAAGTGAATTCTTCTTTTTAATATGAGATGATTTCATCTCTCTGTTCTTTTACCTTGAAGAAAAGTTGTTCTTCTATCGAGAGCTTGGCTCTTCTTTCTGAGATTTTCTCAAAGCTTATTGGGGGCTCCTCTATTTGCTTCTGTATATTCCTGAGACTTGAAGTCTTGGGGCCTTTATATAGGGCAAGCTGATTTATTCAATCAATTAAGGAGATCTTTTCTCCAATTGATTTGGTGATTTCTCCACCGTTGGATATTTGATCCAAGGGCTTCTGATTTACAGAAGGCAATTTTCTTGTTTTTAACAAGATTGGGAAATCTTTTCCATATAGAATTTATTTTGTATTTTGGTGATTTTTAATCACCATTGGATCATTGATCCAACGGTGCTCTGATTTACAGAGCACAATCTTGTTGTTTGGAAAGATTTTGAGGAATCTTTCCTTAACAGAATTTAATTCTGATTAATTAACGATTTATCATTATTATTGGATCTTTGATCTGACGGTGGGGAGTTTTTAGTTCCAGCTCTAGCGCACCCGTGCTTTGCACGTGGTGCGCTGCATAGAGTGCAGCGCACATGGTGCGCTGCTTAGAGCGCACCGCACCTAGCTCTAGCGCACACGTGCTTTGCACGTGGTGCGCTAGTTAGGGCGCAACGCACTTGGTGCTGGCGCACACATGCTTTGCACATGGTGTACTGCTTAGGGCACAACGTACTTGGCACTGCTTCTGAAGCATTGTTTCATTTCAAAATTTGAATTTTGAACAGAGCTTTGCTCTGATTGGGGGAAATAAGGCTTAGCCGAAAATTTTCAGAGAGGAAGCTAGCCTCAAATGCGCTGGGGGAACTTCAAGCTGAACTTACGGCCAAGACCACTCTAGCGCACACGTGCTTTGCACGTGGTGCGCTAGTTAGGGCGCAGCGCACTTGGCGCTGGCGCACACATGCTTTGCACATGGTGCACTGCTTAGGGCACAACGCACTTGGCACTGCTTCTGAAGCGTTGTTTCATTTCAAAATTTGAATTTTGAACAGAGCTTTGCTCTAATTGGGGGAAATAAGGCTTAGCCGAAAATTTTCAGAGAGGAAGCTGGCCTCAAATGCGCTGGGGGAACTTCAAGCTGAACTTACGGCCAAGACCACTCGTGTGTATGAACTCTGGCGGGTGCTTCAAGAAGCTATCAGGGAGGTGGTAGCTATGATAAAGCCGTCATTTTTACCCGCGAGATGGTTGAAGCCCACAAAGTTACCGAACAGGGAGCTTGAAAGTCGGCTCGCCTCGTACCAGGCCCAATAATCTCAGGCGGAGGCCCGTCTTATCGCAATAACAAATTATGAGGCCGAGACCCAGCAGAAGATGGATGAACTGACGAATCTACTGAATCGTCCGCCGGGTTGAAAACAATGTATATGTTTTTTTGTACATACTCCTGAATGAGGATATTTTTTGATTCTTCTATAAATTGTACTTTGTATTCATTTTGATTTATGAATAAAAGACGTATTTTGTTTCATGGTGATGTGTCCCTTTTCAGCAGTTGCGTTTTGTAGATAATCTATTTTGCTCTTCTTGCAGGACAGCGATGGCATAGGAGTCAGGTTCAGATCTGCCTCCTAAGACTTTCCAACTTTATGAGCCGTGAGGGTCTCATAAAGAATTTTCTCCCTATGAGTCGAGAGGATCTCGTAGGTGTATTTTCTCTTTAGGGATCGTGAGGATTCCTAAGAGTGTTTTTTTCTCTTGAGAGTCGTAAGGATCTTCTAAGAAAGTTTTCTTCCTTACAAGTCGAGAGGACTCGTAAGTGATTGATGAGTTTACCTGCTCCGGAATCAAAGCATTGCTTTGACATAGAGGTCGAAGGTTGACTTTGGCTGTACGGGGTCACTTGATGACGTATTTCCGCGACAGGGTCAATGGCTGACGTATTTCCGCGACGGGGTCATGTGCTAACGTGTTTCCGCAACGGGGTCATGTAGATGACGTATTTCCGAGACGGGGTCATGTGGATGACGTATTTCTGAGACGGGGTCAATTGAATGACGTATTTCCGAGATGGGGTCATGTGGATGACATGTTTCCACGACGGGGTCATGTGGATGACGTGTTTCCGCGACGGGGTCATATGGATGACGTCTTTCCGTGACGGGGTTGTAGGACCACGGCAGCGCCCCGGCCGTCTGAACGAGGTCAAAATGCGGAAACGATACTTTTCTTTAACTTTTAAAACTGGCGCTACCGCGTACTAAAAAACCCGGATCAGGCAATTAACCTACTCCTAGCGAACAAGAGAAATGGTAGAGATATATACCGAGCGATCTGTGTCCTTCGGTCTTCTCGTCGTCATCCCGATCTCCTCGCGGAATCTCCGGTCTTCACCTCCTCGTCGGAAGGGCACCACATCGCCGGGTTCTTTTATGGGCTCCCACCTCTGGACCGAGGCAACTCGGGCACGAAGTTGGCGAGTCGACGTGTCCAAGGATGCTGTAGGCTAAGTGTAGAGTGGTTTGTCTTAAGGGGTTATGTGAAGTTGCCTTTTGGAAGTGGTGAAGGAGATGCAAGCTTTTTTGGATGAACTTGGGAATTTTTGCAAGCATGAAGAGAACAAAAACCCTCACAAAAATTTTGGACAGCCCCTCACAAAGTGGCCGGCCCTTGCTTGAAGAATGAGAGAGGGTGGAGTAAGCCATAATGCATGAAAGAGAAAAGGCTTATCATGATGAATAATGATCACAACAAAAGTCCACACTCATAAACAACCATCTCACATCTCATCGCAAAAGTCAAGCAATGATGATGCACAATCATGAAGCAACCATGTGCCACTAAAAGTCTTGCCCATGCACAATTGCAAATAACCCCCTCTACCAAAATTCAGCCAAAGAAAGAAACAAAGGAAAATGGCCGAAACGGAAAGCAAACTGGCAACTTCAAACAACCGATCCTGTAATAAATTACAAGAAAACCCCGCGACTGTATATACATACCCGCATTTGTATTCCGACCGAATACAAATGCAATGAGACAAAATCTACACTGTACAATACTATGATCCGGCTTAAACCAAAGACCGCTAGTATTATCCGTCCGATCATAATCCGTGTGCAATACCGCACGTATATGATCGAACCCTGCCATATATCCATACGGCCTCTACAGCGTTTCGCCCGAAACTTGAGAAACGGTCTGTGGGGGACTCTAAAGACTCGTCAATACTTTGGCTGTGGATTTAACCACTAGCACGTCAGAGGTATTAGCCATACGTAACGGGCTACCAGGTATTGACCAAAAGGGACGTCGATGAGCGAACTCATCCTGGCACCCTACTGAGCCTGTCAGTGACAATATCCGTACAGTCCGGTCCGTTCGTCTATGAGCATCGCATGGCGGGCCTAGGGGGTTGGTAAAAGTCAGACCCCCAAAAACGGTACAAGTCGTGTCAGAGTGTAGCCCAGAACACCCTGAGATACTACTGGAATACCTACCAGTAACTCCTTCCTTGGCCAAGGACTTCGTGTAATGGCTCTCTTAGACACAGCGCGACCTCACCCCCAATACCGGAAGAGACGAACCCCTGCAGATCCGCTCACTGCCTCCATGTGGCTCGGGACTTTACCCAACTAAAACCTGTTTGCACGACTCCTTTGAGCCGTGGTAGGGTAGTAATCAAAGTACAGTTGGAACTCACACGAGACAAATGACGATCTCAGGTCGATGAACTAACCTATACACATGTCACCAGGGAACTGCTATCTGATGTCAGGTATAAGACCAACTAGCATGTTCCCGGCGAGTCCTGTCCGGTGTACTCATAACCCAATGAGCACCTGTATACATCTTAGGTGATCCAACTGAAACCAGTGGCTTGTGAGACAGGCCACCGCCCCTCGTCGGGGTCTCGACTGTATACACTAGTCTACTCTGGAGTATCGATGCCCTGTCTCAAAAACTCCCACGATTAGGGACCTTTTAAGGATGTGCTTATAGACCCTAGCTCCCACGTATATGATCGCCATCATACTGATGGCCATCAAGCAAGAATCCTAAGGGCTCTATCAACGCGCAATAGTAACCTATAAGGTCACCAAAAGTAGTACACAATGATAAAGATAAACCAGATAGCATACTATCATCTTGAGTAAGACTGTTCTAACGGTGTAGGTCCTCTCTCAATCATTGCAATCACGTGCCTGTGATCCAATAATTGACTCTGAGGGCACTATCTCCAACAATCTCGCATTTGCACTCAAAGCTAATTATTGCGATGTCGCATACTCACAGCCCGTGTGATATCGAATACCCAACTCCTCTACTAATCAGTCTCACAAAACTCGCTTGCAAAACTAATGCGTTCGAGGAATAGCCTCTGTGAGTGGATCCGCTCTAATGTTTCTGTCTATTTCTCTCTTTATCTCAAGTTCGCGGAGAAAACCATCTCCTGAAATGAGCAATACCTGTCTTAGAATGTGTCTGGATATCTGATGGGACCTAGTTCATAAATGAACTCCAAATCCAAACTTCTTAGACTGTATCGTCAACTGAACTTAATCAGTATCCTACGCCATGCCTCCCTCAGTATCCTCCTGGACCACCTGTCCATAGTACCGTCCCTCGTCAGAGGGAAAACTATAACTCTGACAATAACTCTGCCGTCCAGGTCACCTTGGAAGCCTGGAATGATAACCGTCTCCTGAATGAGGCTGATGTTATCATATCCCTAGAACATCCACTTATGTTCTAAAACTGCTTCCGAATGTTTCTCCAGGATAGGATCAATATAAACTTATTGCATCTACTGTAAAAACAACATCTGGTGTGGTACTTTATATCTCATGATTGACTCAATTGCCTAAGCAAGTGATCTGCCAATCATGCACATCCCTCTCCCCTTTAGTCTGTAACACAGCTTTGGAGAGGGTGACTTCATCACCTGCAGGTATATTACCGTGCCAGGAGTCGTCCATTCTAAAGCACCTTTAGAATGTTGTCTAAGTACCCAGATTGGGATATATAACGTTGTGAAAATCGTTTTGGTGAAATTTCGGAAAATCGGTAAAATAAGGGTGTTTTCTGTAAAAAGTCAAAATACAAATATCTTTATTTTAAAATTAAATATAAATATTCTAGTTATGTAATTGCTAGTATTTGGTGTTTATTGAGCCACTGGTGAGATTTCAAAATTTCTGAAATTTTTTCTGAAATTAATTATTTTAATATTATTTTAAGCCATCACTAATACATTTAATTCGGGAAAATTACAATCTGGAATGAGTTGAAATAAATTTTTTGCATCATAATACATTAAAAAAATTTTATCATGTGGTTTTTAAATTGAAATAGGGTTGTTAACCGGTGTTAGAAAATATCGAAGAAAAAGGCTTTTTTTCGGTGAAATTAGTGCAAATGGAGTGTGGTATAACTTTATCTTTTCCCAAACAAAACCACACTCTCTTTTACTCCCTCACACCATTTTTTCCAGCCTTGGCAGCCCCTCTCTCTTCATGTTTCAAGTGGGTTCTAGAAATTTGGTTTTATGGAAAAATAAAAAGAAAGAAAATGAATGAAACTTGAAATGACATAAAGAAGGTTATGATGTAGAACTTTCCACACCTCTCCACACCCTCACTCCCTCACTCTCCACCCTCTAGCTCTGGCCAAAACCAGGTCCCCCCCCTTCTACACAATTTCCACTTCAATTTTCTACAAAAACCATCAAAAATTCTTCAAAAATTCAATAAAAATTCCACAAAATCCTAATAAATTCCTACCCTCTATTCTTTGCTCATCTTTACATGGATTTTGGAGATGGAAAATATTTGTTTTGGAGGCTCATTTTCATGTTTGGATTACATGTTGTGGAGGTATAAATCTTCTTTTGATTTATTGTTATTAGATGTTTCATTTAAGCATAATTAGATTTAATAAATTAATTCTATCTACAAGTTTTAAAAATTCAAGTTAGGGTTATAAAATTAGGTTATGGTTTTTATTAATTAAGTGGAGTTATAATAATTATTTTAACACTTTTAGAATTGGAAAATCTTGCATGGTTGTTGAATTATAATTTGTTCATTTAAAATTGTTTAAATTAAATATTTTTGCTAACTAAGTTTCTATAAAACATATATATTGGTGTTAATAAATTATAATTTATATTTTTATCACTATATTGTAGTTTTAATGAGAGTATTAACTTGTTGGTGGAATGAAAAACTCAATTTGGTTACTAGTTTTTATTGATAATTGATAAATTGTAAGAAAAATGCTATTTTTGCTAACTAGAATCTGAAAATTCTTAAATAAATGAGATTTAAAATCTAATTTATGGTTTCATTATATTACCATCATTATAAATTGTAGTTTGAAAAGTTAATTCATGCAAAATCAAGTTTTATTGTGGAATTGTGGAATTTTACTTGTAAGATGTGGAAAATTGATAAAGCTTGCAAACTAGAAATTCCAAATTAATACAAATTTGTGTAATAAAAATATAGTAGTGGTTTGTATAATCTAGTTATGCTATTTAATATATATTATGACCATTAGTTTCTTTTAAACATCAAGTTTTGAAGTAAAACGGTAAATTGGCGTTTTCGGGTTTTACGAAATCGGACCGTTTGATCGATTTTTAGGGTTTCGATGGATTAAATCATGTTTTATATTGTAAGTAATAAGTTTTAAACTACGAGTTGTTTGTTGATGTTTATCTCGGTTAATCGGAGTTTGTACGCCGATATCGAGCAATATTTAGTTCTTTTGCGTGAACGGGACATAGGTTTTAACCTATGCGTGTTCCGTACGTCGTTTTGACTTTTGTCCATGATTCAGTTTACGATACTATATATGTTTGCGTATAGGTACCCCTCGCGTGGACTGCGGGGGATGAAGAAGAGGATGGCGACACTGTCTTCGGCAGACATGGACCAGGTGAGTAGATGTATATCTACGGGGGGAAGTCGGATGGATGGAGTTTAGCACCCCCGCAAACGTAGAATAGGAATAGTACTTATTGTCATTAGGAAGCCTGACGTGACCTTTGAATTTCGGTGAGTAGGACCGTAGTAATGACCCGAGGATGAATATCTTGGAGGAGATTTTGTAGGTTTTAGGTAGATACGCACACACACACACACTGAGACTCGATGTGATGTATACGTGTATGTGTATATATATATATATAAGACTAGGTGTAGGTATATATATATGCACAATACGTATATGTGATACAAGGATGTGATATGATACACGGGGATGAAACAATATAACTGGGCTGATGCCGTGATTCTTGGCTACGGTCGTGTTATGATGTTAGCGGATCATTAGGAAATGAGTTAATGAATAGGTATACATAGATAATAAAGGGTGGTGATGATATTGAGGTACATGGGACTCTAAAATAGCACCCGAACTGTAACATGTGATTGAAATTCTGATATGATATATGTGATACTACCCAAATCTAGATCTAAAACCATAGATCCAGTAACTAGAATGTCTGATATAATATCCAAATCCCATGTGGAGAAACCACTGTGTGACAACCAAAGTATAACTGATCGTAGTATAGGAACTTCACTTCCTACTCTGTGTATGTCATCCACAAATCAGGACATCACACCCTACTACCTTCTTAACAGATCCATCCCCTATTCTGATGAAGTCAAACCTATGACCGTCATATCAGAAATAAATGATCTATCTTCGCTATATCTGCTTTAGTCTATAAATAGACATAAGCCACTTGTCCACCAATGCTTCCGTTGCTCCCACTGACTACGATAACCCTCTGGCAGAATTATATACACGTGCACTTCTAAAGCCAGTTCAGAACGACGCTATATTCATCTTCCCGCCGGGTCTCATAGTCTGGAACAACAGTAGTGTCAAGTCTGGGTAAACAAGAACCTCCCTGTCACCATCCTTGAGGCTACCGGAGTACCTCTCGAGTGCCTGAGGTTACCCACCATATCTGCGGAGTGGCCAATGGAATGTCAAACCAGATTGAATCTTTAGGTTCTTATTAAATTTTCAGTAATCGTTTGCGGTTCTGGAATCACTTCTAGTTCTACCATACTCCCACTTCTGTTTTCTGAAAATATCCATTTTACTTAAAACTGTGGTGAGTCTAGAACAATATCACTATTGATCTTCCAGATGGTAGAAAGTCAACCCTCGTCATAGCCCGGGTCAACCCACAAACAGCCATTACAGAAACGTGCCTTGGGTTATCCAGAGTCTGGTTTTAAGCATAAGCCGGACAACTCCCCGTACTTTAACATCGTTAAGATATGAACTGTTCTATATTCAATACAGAAACAGAGGCACTGATTTAATTGGAACCAGATTCAAATCATGCAACTGTCTCCAGTGCGTGTCAACTAAATGGAAGGAGGCCTAACAGCGTTACTCAACTTAGGAATGCATCCAGATATGAGTAACCTGAAAGAGAAACAAGTTTCTCAAAACCATTACTATCAACTGAATACCATACACAAGTATCTACATCTTCGATCACCTTGAAGAATCCTGATACTTACAACACCTGGTTCTCTACTTTATTCATATACCTATAACTTCTCAAAACTTGGACCTTGTGTTTCTACGAAACACATGTCTAAGAACTAGAGAAGTCACAAGTAAACAGAATATAGCACGGGTACCAACCCTTTGTCCTGATGGACACTGGATAACATTCAATACTCTGTATAAGTCCCTTGAGTCTAATAACTAAATCCCTGTGTGTCGTAGGTTGAAAACTGTACTTATGGTTAAGAAGAATTACACCGCTGTTTAATTCTCCTTACCTAACCATCCACTGATATAGGTAAATGTCATAGACATAATTTCAAAAAGTTATATCTCACTCTATAAAAATAGACGTACAGATATATCAATTTGAAATTGGTGCATAACAACGGATATTCAAAACCAAATATTTGCCGTCCGGCAAACAACCCGGGTGACCTCCTCAAATATCACCAATTACAACGAATTCCGATATAATGAGGATGATCACCTAATTCCCAATAACTTACTCCCACTCATCATCTGTAAATCCATATAGATGTGAGAATCATACCTGGTAAATACATACCCTGGAGCAAGGGCTAATTGGGAAATCAGTTTTCTTTTAACAGTACACAGTGAAACTGAAACATTGAAATGTTTCGTAGGGGTATCCGGGTATTCCTAGTAATGCCTCTTCCATTATCCAGATTCACAATTGTAACCGTACATTTCTTTGCCATCTCTCCAAATCCCTTTATATATCTTTAGTCATTACCTTCTGCACACCCCTTTAGGCCAAATGGTTTTCTTCCTTCCCTACCGTTCGGCACCAGCCTATGGTATGGAAGAAGACTATCCAACAAGCATAATGGGTGTACTGTCCTAATCATAGGAGCACTCGTAATGCGAGAGAAGGTGAAGATAAAAGACAACTGAATAAAACCTTATTCCTATTTCTCCTGAACCAGAATCCATCCCCGAACTGGAACAAGTCCCTTCGAGTTCGTATATAACCATATGATGGAGTATCCAATAAACTGTGGATCTTCGTAGTGATACGGAGTGTTCTGGAGAAATACAAAGGTGATTTAGGATTGGCGAAGAAATACTTGGTTTGGTCGTGAATAGCAGTCGCAATTTACTTTGCCCTCCTTCTAATCCCTTTATTTGTCTTTACTTAATACCTTCTGTACACCTTTTAGGCTAACTAGTTTTCTTCATTCCCTATCGTTCGGCACATGCCTATGGTTTGGAAGAAGACTATCCAATTAGCATAATAGGTGTACCGTCCTAATCCAAGGAGCACTCACAACCTGAGAGAAGGTAAAAGGAAAAGACAACTGAATAGTCTTATTCTTTTTCTCCAGAACTGGAAACCATCCTCGAATAAGTTCCTTCGAGTTCGTATATAACCATACGATGGTTTTATCCAATGGAAGTGGATGTTCATAGTAATACGGGGTGTTCTGGAGAAAAGGGTAAAAGTAGGAGTGGCAATGAGGTATGCAACTCAGACAATCCAAAAGCCAGTGTTTTAAGAAGGTTCGGTTAATCTTGGTCACTTGAGACATAGTTTAGGGTCAGGCCATGGTCGCTGCCAAAGAGAGAGAGAAAAGAAACACTCAGCGTGCACTCTAACCTAGATTAGAATGGTTACCAATTTATCTAATCTGGAAACCTCCCACTGTATCGTCAAATTCTCCTCCAAACCTGAAAGAAGAATTAGTCGGGATCACCCGAGGAGTATACCAACTCATCAGTGGGAATCGTGATCCAACTATCATCTTATGATAACTTGACGGAATCCACTCAAGTCACCACACTCCAAAAGGTATGCGCATGCCTGGTAAGTTTCAGTTTCTTTAGAAACTCCCGATGTGTGTTTTTACCCCTAGGACCAAAGTGACCTTGACGGAGTCAACAAATCAAAGAGTCCTAGTCAAGTTCAACCCGTCATTTTCTAGATTGCATTAAACCCACCCGTACGTGCCCTTGACGGAGTCAATAAGGCCGCACGACTGTCCTAACCAATCCCATATCCATGCTACAAACAAGCACCACTTAGCTACCATACACTACGCCTTGACGGAGTCAACAAACGCAGCACGAATACTAAATAATACCCGTGAGAAATGACGGAGGGCTACGTTTAGTTTTTGGCGAAAAACTTTTAACGTAATGAACTTGATATCCTTGAAGGAACTGCATAACTTTTTATAAAAATATAGTGACGAAAACCTTTGATAAAGAGGTCATTCCCGGTGAAGGGATTTCGGCTCTTTCCCCGTAGAATGAGGTGCAGGAAAAGTAATCGGCTATAATGAAGTTATTACCCTGACGCAAACTTCCATCCAAGGGGTCACTCACGGTGAAGGGATCTCGGCCCTTGCCTCGTTGACTGAGGTGCTGGATATTCATAACCGAATACCACTGTGCAAAACAAAAGAGAACGTCCTTGCAATAACAGCTTTTTGAAAATTGTTCCAACAACATCAGAATAGGTTTGTTTAGCTTGCATTGATCCGAATCAATGCAGTCCTATCAATTGATCACACCAATAAAGAACGAAAATAATGATGTACGTATATGCCATCCGCATTCGCCACTGGGTCCCGTCATCACCCGTTAGGTTACTTAACTAACGACAGAACGGGGACTGGACTAGCGCGAATGCAAAACATATACAACATCTACTAGTATATATATCAATATATAATATTCGCTCAAGGCGTGATAAAATGCAACATCACAGAAATATAATAAGCATCACAGAACAATACAGATATCTGGGATCCCCGGGTTTCATAGAGCCGCTACTGAAACCCGACGTTCCCCTGGTCGTGTGGATAGCCTGTGCAATGAAATCCTAGACCCCTACAGGTGCGGCAAGTTACCCGCCAAAACCTAAAGCGAGGCAGCCCCCTTCAGCAACATGAATGGACCACCCAGCACTTCATGGAATCCGGTAACTTGGGCACCCCTCCCTGGGTCAACCTGTACCCCCTACGAGTGCGGCGAATAGCCCGCCAATTCTAGAGTGAAGCTCCCTCCGTCTCAACGCCATGAGATGCGGGCCCGTTGCCCTCTAGAACCCGACTACCCGTGCACCCCTTCGTGGGGTAATCCTAGTACAGAAAGTAAAAATATACATACAACGGGTACATCGACCTCAGCCCGGTCGTGCCCCAAAAGAATAATATACAAACAGGCAGTGATGGCAGTCCACATGTCGGACGCTCGCCCCACAATATCAAATGTATATATACAACCAAACTGTACTAACATTGCATCCAGGCTATCCACCATGACAAATCCGCAACATCACGGCACAACACAGAAAATCAACGTGAATGTCACGTTCGCAAATCCGTCTAAAAGAGCTATAGCAGTTAGACAGAATTTACCGATCAAATGACATTCACGGTCGCAGATATAATGTAAATACTATGAACTAACATGTTTAAAATTTTCGATCGACTAAATTTCCCGAAGTGGGCCCCAAGCACTACTGTAGCACTCAAAATAAATATAGGCCCAAAAATAATATACCAGAAACCCTATTTCCATGTCAGAAAACCACTGTAGAAATTTGGTGCAGTTTGGCCACAAAACGGCGGCGGATCAGCGGTCAAAACGTGGTTTTGGCCACTCATCCGCCGCGCTACAGTAATATCAACCGACCAAATTTTCACAGAATTCTTATAAAACCCTGCAAGTATTTTTGCAATGCACTAAATAATTTTTTGACCACTGCAAAAATTCGATAGAAACCGATGCATGGAAACGCGGTTTTTGGAAAATCCGTTCGATCGAACTTGTAAACACGTTAGAGCAAGCTAGACTAGGTTAATGGCCTGGCTCTGATACCATGTAGGACCACGGCAGCGCCCCGGTCGTTTGAACGAGGCCAAAATGCTGTAACACCTTAGAATGTGTTTAGTGGCTAATTATATTTTAATGTATGGATTTTAATAAAAAAAAGTTTACCAAATAAAGTTTCAAATATTTTATCCTATTTAATGAGTATTTTATTAGAATTTTTCTAGGCACACACACACTTGTGCTTGTTAACTAGGGTTTAGAGATGGGGTTAGACCATGATTAGCAAGCATGATGGATTAACCCATTCTCTTTAAGTTAATTATTGTTTAAGTGTTATGGTTTTATTATTCATGGTTGTTTTAAAATGAAAATGAATTTGAAAAAGGTTTTATATTGGTTTGAATTGTTGACTTTGGGGGAGAGAGAGGGGGGGGAAGCATGGGGCAACATGGCTCAAGCCATGCTCATTTAATGAGGGAAGAGAAAGAGAATGGGAGGGGTTTTGGTCTCCCTCTCATTTCTCACTCCTCACTCTCTTTTCACTCATTCTCTCACTCTCAAACACACACACACACTCACCCCTTCAGCTAAAGCATCAGCAGCAGAGGCAGCAATAACAACATCAGCAACAACTGCAACAACAACAGAAACAACAGCAGCACCAAAGGAAGCAACAGCTAGCAGCAGCAGCTCGAGGCAATACCAACAGCAACAGCTTGAGCAGGCAGCAGCTACAGCAGAAGGCATCAGCATCAGCATCAGCAGCAGCTCATGCAACATCAGCATCAGCAGCTGTAGCAACAGCAGCCCTAGCACTTGCAACAGCTCCATACACTTCTTCTCTTGCTTCCTTGGGTCCCTTAGGGTATAATTCTGAGCTCTTTTCCTAGTTTTCCTAGCTTGTGTGTGGATTAGAGTCGGTTTGTGTTAATTAGCTAGTTTAGTGCTAATTTTGGTGTATTGTGTGGAATTTTGGTTAGAATGGGATTGTGTTGGTAAACCCTATCCATTTAAGTGTTGTTAGGGTCACCTTAACTGAGTTTAACCCATATTACACTAAAATACCATAGGGTTTGCTTTTTTTGCAAAATTGTCATTTTTATGCGATATATTAGCTTTCTGTGATCTGCTTTTGACCCGGGGCCTTCAGAACAAAATTGAGAAAACTGGGGCATGCTCACTAGGTCTAGATACCACAACCAGAACACGAGCCCCAAATTCAACATCATGGCCGCAGATTTAATGCTTTTGGCCGCAATTTGCGGCCATGTAGGGGTCTGGGGTCTTGGGGGTTTTGGGTAGGGTACTCTGCTGTGTATTGTAGTGTTTTGGCATGTCTAGTTTTTTAAGATTTGGCCTGTAGGAAAATCTGGGGCAATATATCGTATTTTGGTGTTCGTTGTGTTTGCGCGATACGCGCGATACGTGAGAGGGTTCTGTGATCCAGCGTATCGCGGCGTGTCGCGATGGTTTTAGACGCGTATACACACGATTTAGCGTATCATGCACACGCGCGTTTAGTTCGCGGCGCGAGTTTCTCGTTTTGGTTCGATATTGCGTTTTGCGGAATATTTGGCTTATATATGATTTCCATGTCTTATTTGCAGGTTTGCAGGCAGGGACTACGGAGACTGCTACAGGGGGGAGCAGATGGTAGGATTCACCTAGCGTGGAGCGTAGGTGAGTAGATTTAACATCTACAGGGGAATCGCCCGCATGGCGTTATGCGTCTGGGCTAGAATTCTAATACTTGTCGCATATTCTACGTCATTGTTAGAATTGCGCCTTTATCCTATTTACTTAGATATAGTTGTACTGTGACTAGTAGCCGTAGGGCACTGCACATATTATTGACGGTTCATGTTGCACGAGCACGGATTGTATGCTATACACACACCGTCAATAATTGCCATGTCACACACCAACCATTATAGATACTATATTTCTTATCACACATGACATCTAGCTTATCGGTATACTTATAGTGTATCATACCATTAGTGATAGGTACACATACACTTTACGATACAGCTACAGGTATACCTTGCTCATGTTTTATTTATATCCAGGGGGTATCCTACATATTCTACTTATACCCAGGGGGTATACGACATCAGTTCTTATAGGTAGATACCTATACATCGCTACACCTGTATGTCACCCACATATTCAGTTGCTGTTACATATTTACCTTTACTAATGTTACTTAGCTGTACCTTATTGGTTTCGCATACTTATGGTTCCAGCTATACATTCTCATCTATATGCTCTCATTTCAGATATATCGCATATATTTATTCCTGGATTTATGCATTGTTTATTGGGATTTTAGATGATGTTTTCTGGATTTGGGAACCGTGGGAGTTCATGAAATTATGCATACATTGAAAAACCCGGTTTTCTTGATATGATATTTGTGCATCCACCATGAGCTTTATCGGTTCTGATATATATATATATATATATATATATATATATACCCCTACGAGGAGGCGTCGAGGCCGTAGAGGGTACATGGTGGGGCCCGGTATGGTTTTCCTCGGCAAGAAGATCGATGGATTTTGCCGATTGAGCCTGGAGGCGGGCTAGTTCCTACCGGTGACAGTACTGATGATTCGGCGGGGATCATGGAGATACTGTTGAGAGTCATGCACGTATGCATACGTCGAAAAGCGAGGGTCAGAGCTAGGCACTCGTGCTTTCGGGACAGCGTATGATACGTACCTATCAGGATTTCTGTGTCAATGCTTGGCACATTGTTTTCATGATATTTCTTTTAAATACCTTTGTATATATAACAGGGGATTTAGCCGTTGTTATATATACCCTTACACCAATATTAGTGGAATGGGACGCTAATATATGTGTATTGACCCCATCATATTTATTTCTGCGTATATACATATATATTTAGGATGCTAGAATCTCACTTGAGATTTTGACTTGGGATATCAGGTGATTCATTAAGATTGGACATACATATGGGATTATTGATTTGTACATTCGGGATATAGGAGATTACTCGATATTGTACATTGAGGAGACGTGAGACTTATATGATGTGAGAGCCCAACGTGGGGGCCGATTTGAGGAATTGGGATTTGAGTGTCTTGATGGATTGTGATCCTACCACGATAACAGGATTCCGTGGGATGACATATTTTCACTCCAAACCTCATACCTTTTCGCTTATGCACTGTTCCATGTATTAGGAGTACCTGTTAGTGTACCCTTCATGATAGCTGCATATTTGCATTCTTATATCCCTATTGCATAGTTATCGCATACCATTGTCATGTTATTATTGCTTCACATATTGATTGTACATGCTAGTGTACTTTCCATTATTCAGCATTTGCATGACATGTTATTACTGTAATCGCATATCTTAGATTCATGATGTACGTACATTCCTACGATTACCTGCACATGTTATCTACTATTCACGAGTTGGCAACTCACCCCCGTTGTGCCACAGGTGTTTCAGATTGTTCCCCAGAGTAGTCGAGGCAGGCTATTCAGTTATTCAGCTATCATCTTTTGCTACAGATACCGCATCGGCTCACAGTATACTATTTTGCTTAGGTGGGTTTTGGTGGTTATCTGTATTTTGTATTGTACATTCGTTATATCTTGTACTCTCCAACTACTATTATGTTGTTGACTTAGAGACTTGGTGAGGACGATATTGTATATTAATTGTGGATTTGTTGTCTTGTATATACAGCTTTTTCTCTATTGTCTTTATTTCTACGCTACGGCGTCGTATATTTGTGTTGTATTCATCTTGGCTAGTTTTTACAAAAAGGGGTGTTGCAAAAATTTTAAAGAAAGAAAGTAGGACTTTTAAAGAATTTTGGTTGCGATTTCAAATGTTTCAAAAACTTATATTATCTTTTCCGTATTTCCTTGGTTTAGATTTTTGGGTTTTGACTTTTTTTTACTGCGTTATGTCTTTAGGCGTTGCGTAGAATTAGGGCCGTCACGGGCTAATTTCGGGTAATGACAAATACGGAAACGATACTTTTTTTTAACTTTTAAAACTGGCGCTACCGCGTACTAAAAAACCCGGATCGGGCCATTAACCTACTCCTAGCGAACAAGAGAAAGGGTAGAGAAATATACCGAGTGATCCGTGTCCTTCGGTCTTCTCGTAGTCATCCCGATCTCCCCGCGGAATCTCCGGTCTTCACCTCCTCGTCGGAAGGGCACCACATCGCAGGGTTCTTTTACAGGCTCCCACCTCTGGACCGAGGCAACTCGGGTACGAAGTTCGCGAGTCGACGTGTCCAAGAATGCTGTAGGCTAAGTGTAGAGTGGTTTGTCTCAAGGGGTTATGTGAAGTTGCCTTTTGGAAGTGGTGAAGGAGATGCAAGCTTTTTTGGATGAACTTAGGAATTTTTGCAAGCATGAAGAGAACAAAAACCCTCACAAAAATTTTGGACAGCCCCTCACAAAGTAGCCGGCCCTTGCTTGAAGAATGAGAGAGCATAGAGTAAGCCATAATGCATGAAAGATAAAAGGCTTATCATGATGAATAATAATCACAACAAAAGTTCACACTCATAAACAACCATCTCACATCTCATCACAAAAGTCAAGAAATGATGATGCACAATCATGAAGCAACCATGTGCCACTAAAAGTCTTGCCCATGCACAATTGCAAATAACCCCCTCCACCAAAATTCAGCCAAAGAAAGAAACAAAGGAAAATGACCGAAACGGAAAGCAAACTGGCAACTTCAAAAAACCGATCCTGTAATAAATTACAGGAAAACCCCGTGACTGTATATACATACCCGCATTTGTATTCCGACCGAATACAAATGCAATGAGACAAAATCTACACTGTACAATACTAGGATCCGGCTTAAACCAAAGCCCGCTAGTATTATCCGTCCGATCATGATCCGTGCAATACCGCACGTATATGATCGAACCCTGCCTTATATCCATACGGCCTCTACAGCGTTTCGCCCGAAACTTGAGAAACGGTTTGTGGGGGACTCTAAAGACTCGTCAATACTTTGGCTGTAGATTTAACCACTAGCACGTCAGAGGTATTAGCCATACGTAACGGGCTACCAGGTATTGACCAAAAGGGACGTCGATGAGCGAACTCATCCTGACACCCTACTGAGCCTGTCAGTGACAATATCCGTACAGTCCGGTCCGTTCGTCTATGAGCATCGCATGGTGGGCCTAGGGGGTTGGTAAAAGTCAGACCCCCAAAAGCGGTACAAGTCGTGTCGGAGTGTAGCCCAGAACACCCTGAGATACTACCGGAATACCTACCAGTAAATCTCCTGTCTTGGCCAAGGACTTCGTGTAATGGCTCTCCTAGATACAGCGCGACCTCACCTCCAATACCGGGAGGGACGAACCCCTGCAGATCCGCCCACTGCCTCCATATGGCTCGGGACTTTACCTAACTAAAACCTGTTTGCACGACTCCTTTGAGCCGTGGTAGGTTAGTAATCAAAGTATAGTGGGAACTCACACGAGAAAAATGACGATCTCAGGTCGATGAACTAACCTGTACACATGTCACCAAGGAACTGCTATCTGACGTCAGGTATAAGACCAACTAGCATGTTCCCGGCGAGACCTGTCCGGTGTACTCATAACCCAATGAGCACCTGTAGACATATTAGGTGATCCAACTGACACCAGTGGCTTGTGAGACCGGCCACCGCCCCTCGTCGGGGTCTCGACTGTATACACTAGTCTACTCTGGAGTATCGATGCCCTGTTTCGAAAACTCCCACGACTAGGGACCTTTTAAGGATGTGCTTATAGACCCCAGCTCCCACGTATATGATCGCCATCATACTGCTGGCCGTTAAGCAAGAATCCTAAGGGCTCTATCAACGCGCAATAGTAACCTGTAAGGTCACCTAAAGCAGTACACGATGATAAAGATAAACCAGATAGCATACTATCATCTTGAGTAAGACTGTTCAAACGGTGTAGGACCTGTCTTAATCATTGCAATCACGTGCCTGTGATCCAATAATTGACTCTGAGGGCACTATCTCCAACAGGGGTCATGTGGATGACGTGTTTCCGCGACGGGGTCATGTGCTGACGTGTTTTCGCGACGGGGTCATGTGCTGACGTGTTTCCGAGGCGGGGTCATGTGCTGACGTATTTCCGAGACGGGGTCATGTGGATGACGTGTTTCCACGACGGGGACATGTGGATGACGTACTTCCGAGACTGGGTCATGTGTATGACGTATTTCCGAGACGGGGTCATGTGGATGACGTATTTCCGCGACGGGGTCATGTGGATGACGTACTTCCGAGATGGGGTCATTTGAATGACGTATTTCCGAGACGAGGTCATGCGTATGACGTGTTTCTGCGACGGGGTCATGTGGATGATGTACTTCCGAGACGTGGTCATTTGAATGACGTATTTCCGAGACGGAGTCATGTGGATGACGTTGCATCTACTGTAATGAGACGAATGTCGAGGTGGTCTCCAGGCAGTAGATGTGGTCGTCGAGACTTAGAACTAGGGACTTTGCCGTGGCTCCGTTGTTGGTGTCGCGTTTGCATCTTGCTGGGGAAAGAACGCTGGGGCGACATCGCGTCTGCTGTATCGAGACGAACGTCGAGGTGGTCTCTGGGTTGTTGGTGAACCATCGGGACCTGGAACTAAAGACTTTGCAATGGCTCCGTTGTTTTGTGTCGCGTCTGCATCCTGCTGGGGAAAGAACGCTGGGGCGACATCGCGTCTGCTGTATCGAGACGAACGTCGAGATGGTCTCTGGGTCATTGGTGAACCGTCGGGACCTGGAACTAAAGACTTTGCCATGGCTCCGTTGTTTTGTGTCACGCCTGCATCCTGCTAGAATGAGGAGGAACGCCGTTATGGGTCTCCAGGCTGTAGATGTTACCATCAAGACTTGGTTCTCTTTATGATGGAGCCTGATGGGATGATATGATTCTCTCTTTGTTTGTGCCCCTGGATTGTATACAGGGATCGATGTGATCTCATCTGTAGGGCAAAAGTTTCATTTCATATCATTTTTTTGTTTTTTTCCGTGATGCTCTATCATTTCAGCTTTTTGTATCGCGAAAGTTGCAATTGCCAAATCATTTCGGCTATTTTTCATGGTGCCCAATCATTTTGGCTGTTTTTTTTACTCACTGCTTTTTATTGCGAGTTGACCAATCATTTCGGCTATTTTTGTATGCATATATTATACTTGCTGATTTTGTTGCAAGTTGCCCCATCATTTCGACTATTTTATATGCATTTGTTTCGAGTACGGAACTCAAGATCTGATACCAATATTAGCATCAGCATCGCTGCGACTGGAATATTGCCAGGAGCGAATCATCATTTGCCGTGAAAGGACATAGAACTTGATACCGATCTAGGCATCAGCATCGCTACAATTGGGATATTGCCAGGAGCGAACCATCATTTTCCCTTGTCGGTTTGAACAAAGGTGGCTTGGCAGACTAGGTTAGGATCCTGTTGACTAAGGCTTTTAAATTCATGAGTCGTAAGGGTCTCATAAAAGTATTTCTCCCTACAAGTCGTGAAGATCTCGTAAGTGCATTTTCTCCTTAAAAATCGTAGGGATTCTTAAGTGTATGTTCTCTTATAAGTCGTAAGGATCTTATAAGAGTGTTTTCTCCTTATAAGTCGAGAGGACTTACAAGGGTCGTTCACCGTGTGAGCATATCCCTAGTCGCTGGTGGGAATTTGTTAGGGAAATGTTTATTCATGCCCGTGGATTGTATACAAGGGTCAATATTGAAACACCTGTAGGGCAAAATCATAAATGTGATGGCTTAAGAACAGCTTTAGATCCCTGGAGCTTAAGGATTTTGAATCCTATGAACCGTGAGGTTCTCAAAGGGTAATTCTCCTTATGAGTCGTGAGGATCTCGTAAGTGTGCTTTCTCCTTAGGAATCGTGGGGATCCCTAAGTGTCTTGCTCCTTTGTGAGTCGTAAGGCTCGCATGCAGGTATTTTCTCCTTACAAGGTCGAGAGGACTTTGCAAGTGTCTTTTAACGAAATTGCGCCCTTTCGGGTTTTCATAAAACTCGCCGGTAGCCCTGCTGTTTTATATTCACGGAGCCCTTTCGAGTTTTCATCCGTGCCCATCTTGCTTGTGGACGTACCCTTTTTTTTGCGTTAGCCTTGGGATGTCGCGGTTTGTAGTAGTTTATAGACGTCTCGGTCAATTGCAAGTTTTAGGACATTGCGGTCCATTGTTAGTTTAGGGACATTTCGGTCCGTTGTTCATAAGTCCGAGATTTTTCTGGGCAACGTACGATTACGCAGCTAGATATCCTCGCAAGTCTTCATATCTTTCGTTTCAGAGGTATATTCCTTGAAGAGAGGGCTGAGAGCTATTTGTTCATCAGAGCCGCTTCCAAAGGTGAGAACTTGCGATCCTTTGTTATCAACTATGTGACATTTGCCGGCAGTTCTTTTGCGTTCATCTGTCACACTTCTCTGTTTCCGACGAGCCTTGCGCTTCACTCGCTGGACGTGTTGTCGGTGGGCAACATATCCCTGCCATCAGTTTTTAAAGGCTGTGCACTCTTTGATAGGGTGTGTAATCCTCTGATGGTATAAGCAGAACTTAGGAAGTACGTCCGCTTCATCAAGATGTATACTGCCAGGAGTATTTCTTCTAAAAGAAGGCAACTTCATTCCCATTGACAGGGCCCTAGAGAATCGTTTCCTTGCTTTAAGCTTTCTTTTGCTGGTGACAGGGATGCTTCGACCCGGTTGGGGTACTCCACGGTTTCTCAATACCAGAGATTCTTCAACTTGACACCGACGCTTGGCCCTCTCGTATATGGCTGTTTCCCGCTCTCTGTCAGCTTTGCTTTTCTGAAGAGTTTCGCTTAGCAGTCTGTCAATCAATTCGTCCGATGGCTCCAGGGATTTTGATTCCGGTTCTAGATCTGCCCCCAGTTTCTCTGTATCAGGAGCTTCTTCACCATTTGTTGACGGGTGAGAAATCTGTGGCAGCTCGCCACATAGTTCTCTGGTTCATCTGACGAGTCTTTTTCCCCATCATTGCCATCATCTCCGTCCTCAAGGATGTGGTTAAGAAAATCTTGGAACGTGACCGGGGTTCGCGCCTTCTGGTTATATTCCTCCAGTGCGTCGATATGTTTTTGCAGGTCCTTGCGCTTGTCATCAAGCTTCACGGGCTTTTTGGTCTTCTTCTTCTTCTTCGAAGACTTTGACGGCTGGGCTTGAGCATTTTGATTATCGCTACCAATTCTTGGAGTCAGGCGCGACTTCAGCATTCCCTCAATGATCTCGGGTTCCAGCGGACTTTTCCACCTGATCGCCGGGAATGTGTAAAGATCTTTCAGCATTCTTTTCGTCTTAGCTGAAAGAGCGACCTCCCATGGCGCTTCTTCTATAAAAGAGCACGATGCCCCGGCATGTCCACCCTTTTAGGGGTATGCTGTTGTGGCGGATTTACCTTCCAGTTTTCGGACAGCGCGAACTTGCCCTGCTGGTATTGGTCTTCAACCTAATTTTTGAAGACGTAGCAATCTTTGAGTGGATGGCCCAATACTCGATGGTAGGGGCAGTAATTGGGATCATTAACATCGTTCGGTTGTAGTGGGTGTCTCGGCTCCGGTAGAGTGATGGGCCCGTTGCGCACTGCTAGTTCAAACAGTCTCCTTGTTTTATCCCAGGGAAACGAGTAAAGACGTCTCCACTTCTCATCGAGGGATTGCCGCTTGTTGCTTTGGAGAACAACCAGTCTCGGGCCACTCGGTTGTTGTTGAGCGTTAGCGACGAAGGTTGCTTTCCCCTTCTCATTCCGATGATCCGTCTTTGAGGAGGACGTCTATGGCCCATCTGGTCCATTTGGGCCAGCTTTTCAATCAAGACCTGGAAAGTAGTTGGCTTGAATAACATCATGAACTGAGATATGGTCGCCTGCAGATCAAGAGTTCCCACAAACATGCCCACCGCAAGCGCTTCTTCGATGCGCTACTCGCACTTCAACCATAGATTCCGCCACCGTATCGCGTACTGAACCCATGTTTTGTCTGGTTTCACTCTGGCGTTAATCAATGCCGTGATTGGGGTGCGTTCGCTAGTGCTTGCGAAACGCTGGGTGAATAGCAACTCCATCTCCGTAAAAGTTTTGACGGAATCATTGGGAAGCTCTGAATACCATTCGAACGCCGTCTCCGCCAAGCTGCTGACAAATTGGTGAAGCAGTAGCTTATCGTCACCTCCAGTGTTGCCGCACAGAGCCCTGAACTGGGCGACATGCTGGTGGGGGTTGCCTGTCCCCTTATACACATGAAATTTAGGGATTGTGTATCCCGGCGGGTACTTAATCTGATCGTACTAGCTGGGATAGGGTCGTCCAGTTCTGACGACTTGGCCAGCAGCTTTGTTCGCTTGATGGGCTCGTATCTGTTGAGCTATATAATCATCCAGGGTGGGTTTGGAAATGGTCTCTTCCTTGGATGCTGAACAAACAAGAAGAGGGTTCGATGTCTCTCTCTTATCATCTTTAAGGATAATCGGAGGGTCTTCAGCTGGAGGATCCGGCTGTAACATCATCCCGACCATGTCTTGGAATAAAAGTGCCATTCGTTTTATGTTGGCAGCTTGTTCCGCTGCCTCTTTGTTCTTCTTCTCGAGGATTCTGCGGAAGAACTCAGCATCGGTTTCTTGTTCATGACGCTGCTCTGACGATGTCTCCGGGCTTTCTTTTGGTCCAGTGAGTACAGCCATGGCTGTCAGCATTTCTTGAAGCTTTTATTGTTGCTGCTCCTGAGCCTTAGTCACAGACCGTGTAAGTGGTCGGTGACCCGTAGAGATACGGCTATCCTCTTTTCCGGAAGCCATATAAACAGTATGCACCACCATGCCCCCAGACTTGGGGCGTTTAAATTCAGTGTCCTTGCGATTTGCCAAAGACACATAGATCTTCTCCGGCCTCCTTCTTTTGTGGGCGGTCGAAGTTGAGGGGGCCGTTGCAGCGAGCACCCAAACAGATGACACCTTCTTTCGCTTGACAGGGTGATCCCCTTCTCGCCGAACCTTCATCTTTTTCTATCGGCGGGGGTAGTCTTGATCAATCACGGAGTCTTAGACCTATCGCCAGACCATATGAATTTTGGAGGACAGCTGCTGAGTGGGCTGCTCCAGCTTCGCCTTTGTAGTGTTCTCCACAGGTGGAGGAGATCTCTTCAGCACAGCCGTCGGAGAGTTCTTGCGCACCCTCCTGAGTGGTTCAAAGCTGTTCCCAGTTGGAACAGCAGCATCAATTTCTATCGTTGGAGCTGGCGGTGTTAGTCCAGCAGGGAAACTACCCCCAGCCTTCCTCACTCGGCGCCAGTGACGACGGCGAGCATGTCGTGCTTACGGGACCGGCTCAGTTATGGGGGTGTCTTCGTCATGCCCTCTATTCTGGTGAAGGGTTGCTGCCAGTGTTAGCCTCTTGAAGACTGATGTTCGCTGAGTGGGGATGGCCAATCTATCGAAAGCAGACTTTCGCGCAGGGGGAGCAGTTTTGATGACTTCGCCTAGAACGGGAGCTGAAACGATCAGTCTTGCAAAGACCGACTCCTTAGCAGGGGAAGTCACTTTGATGACTTTAGGAACAGGAATGATTATCTGCTTTGGGATGGCCGTTTCAGGTATCGCGGGCTTCTTCACGGGCCCACTTGAGCTTTGGCCCAGTCTGTTGAAAACTGAGGCACTGGATTTGGGCGACCCGTTGAGAGGGGCCGCGGTAGTCGTAAGCTGATCAAAGACCGACTTCTTCGGAGTTTCTTGTGATGGCACTGGGGCGTTAAAGCTCATTGGTGGGAGCATGGTCCCAAAGAACAGCCCAGTGGTGGCTTGAGTTACCTGTTCCACTGGCATGGAGAAAATGGAGGCCGCTTGGGGCCCATAAGTCACTCCTCCGGCGAGGACGGAGTGGGAGTTGTTGTTACAGCTGGTGCAGTTGGAAGCCATTTTCTCTTTTGCACAGAGCAAGACACCAAATCTTAGTATTTCGAATCCACATGCTACCATAGCAGACCGCGATTCGTTCGCAAACACGACACACGAAGTGTGGAGTGGAAAGAGGAAAAGGTCCCACCGGACGTGTCAGAATCTGTTCTCCGCCGAATGACCGGGAAAGACAAACGTCTTGCCTGAATTTGGGGGCAGATGCTATTTGGTTTTATCCGTCCACCTCTCCGAAGATGCAAGTTGATTTATGGCACCGTGTATCGTAGGTTTAGACGGATGCGGCCGTTGTAGCAGACTTCGTCAGATTCCCCCTCGTTTACGAGAGGTTTTTGATTGTGGGGACGCTCTTCCCTGCAAGCGCAAGCCCCTGCAGTTAATTACACTACCGTATCGCGGTAACCACTTTCTCCTTCTCCAGATGGTCGCTTCATGTCGTGTGTATTTTGTTTTATTTTTGGTTGCCCGTGGATTGTATACGGAGACTAATTTATGTTGTCGCCCATAGGGCGTGGATAAGTCCAGATCCATATTTTCTTAGATTTGGATTTTGGGTTGGGTTTAAAGATACGTTAGTCTCATTTGAGACTAAGATCAACTTAAACATTTGTTAAGGATACGTTAGTCTAATTTTATACTAAGATCAACTCAACCATTTGTTAAGGATTTGTTAGTCTAATTTTAGACTTAGATCAACTTAACGGGATCATTTAGATCCAACAAAAGAGCATTTCGGCTCTATTGTTTTAGTTTAGGGACTTTGCGGTCCATAAGTTTAAGGACATCATAGTCTATAGAGTTTAAAGACATCATAGTCTAGTTTAGAGACATCATAGTCTGAAGGGTTTAGTTTAGGGACATTGCGGTCCAAGTTTAGATGCAAACATGGGTTTAGAAATGAACCAGATAGTTATTGGTCATTGGGACCTACCACCTTTCTGAAGACGTTGAAGAATTACAACGACATGTATCAGAGGTGTGAAGAAATATACCCTTGAACCAAAGTTGATTGAAAGGCTCTGGGTTTTGGTTTTGAATGTCATATGAGATGATCAATTTTAGAAGATAAGAGTGTATTTGAGGTTCAGCCAAAAGGGAGGGTCCTGCCTCTGGAAGACTTAGCTAATTTGGACTAAGATTGGCTCAAATATAGTGTTAAACACTAGAGTACACTCGTCCATCACGTGCTCCCACGTGATGCACTTAAAATAGTTTTAAACACCAAGGATGAAACACACAAAATAGTGTTAAACACTAAAAAAAGAAGCGCTCACGTGGAGTCACGTGAGGCACCTGAGTCTTGAGCCAAACTTCCTTTATTTTATTCTCAGAATATGCAAGTAAGTGTTAAACACTTAATCTTCATGGCCATCACGTGTGGGCACGTGATGGGTACCCATGCATTGGATATTAAAAGGATTTGTTAAAGGGTCACGTGGAGACACGTGAGGGCGCCAATGCGTTGGATATTAATCCTTCAGTTTTTTCCCATCTTCTCTTTTTTAGAGAGGTGTTTGTCAGGGGTCACGTGGGGACACGTGAGGCACCCAAAATTGATTCTGCCATTTTCATTTTGAGAAGTCTGTTCAAGGGTCACGTGGGAACACGTGACCTAATCTTGTTCGTTCTCTTGTGATCATTGGAGGGGAGAATCATGTGTTTCCACGTAATCATATTGGGTACTTGATCCTTTTTCGTGCATGGAGAGATAAATCCTTTGTATAAGAATTAAATTCTCTTATAGGGTTAAACCCTAATTTTATTTAGAGGAATTAAATTCCTATGTGTTTAACAGAATTAGATTCTTTAAACCCAATTCTCCTTCCAAGCTTTAAATCTGCATGGCGGAATCTCCCCGATGAGAATTAAATTCTCAACTTGTGGGGAGATCTGCTTCTGCAGATCTATTACCATGAAGAAGAACTAAGTTCTTATATTAAAGGGTTAAACCCTATCTTTGTTGGAGGAATTAAATTTCTATATGCTTTGTGGGAGAATAGAATTCTCTGAACTCCCTCAGGTTTTAGATCTGCATGACAGAATCTCCCCGATAAGAATTAAATTCTCAACTTATGGGGAGATCTGCTTCTGCAGATCTTCAACCAAAGGAAGAACTAAGTTCTTATTTAGAAGAGTTAAACTCTTAATTTGAGAATTAAATTCTCTTTTGTTTTGTGGGAGCTTATAGAATAATTTCTTTCCCTCTCTTATCCAGGGTTTCTTTCTTTCCTGAAGAGATCTTCTTTTCTCTTTGGAGAATTAAATTCTCTTTTTTTGTATTCTCTCTCTGTTATTCTAGCCCTTCGTTCTCTTTGCTTCTTAGCTCCTATTTATAGGAGAAAGAAAAGAATCAATTTGTTCAGCCAATCTCTCATTGAAAGATTTTTATTGATTTTGTAACCAACATGATCTTTTAGATCGCTCGGCAAATTTTATTCACCATTGGATTTTTGATCCAAAAGATATTTTATTTGTTATTCCTGGCAGATTATAGGAAAATATTTTCTTATGCAGAATCTTTCTATAAACTGGTGATTTTTTAATCACCATTGGATTTTTAATCCAACGATGCTCCTCTTTACAGAGTGCAATCTTTTTATTTGGAAAGATCTAGAGAAATAGTTTTCCAATTAGGGTTTTGTTTCCCTTTTAATTAGAATGTAATTCTATTGTTCAGAGGGTTAAAGAGCTCATCACGTATTGGCATGTGACCCCACTGATTAAACAATTAATTAGAATTTAATTCTGTGTCTACAGGCTTTGCCTGTAAATGGTCATGTGTCTGCACGTGAGACCTGGTCACGTGTGGGCACGTGATGCCCACCAACACAGCATTTCCAATTTGTTTATTTTATTCAATGTCTACAGGCTTTGCCTGTAAATGGTCACGTGTCTACACGTGAGACCTGGTCACGTATGAGCACGTGATGCTCCACTTGAGAATTTTCATCGGGGAAGAGAAATATGCGGACTGGATCGTATGCATAGCCCCAGTGAAGAAGAAAAATGGACAGATCTGAGTTTGTGTCGATTTCAGGCACCTCAATAAGGCATGTCCTAAAGACGACTTTCCGCTACCGGTCATGGAAATGATGGTCGATGACACCTCAAATTATGATTTGTTCACATTTATGGATGGCTCGTCTGGCTATAATCAGATCAAGATGTCACCTGAGGATGAGAAGCACACAGCATTTCGAACCCCGATCGGAATATACTGCTACAAAGTGATGTCGTTCGAACCGAAGAACGCAGGTCATACATATCAAAGGGCCATGACCAATATCTTTGATGACCTGATCCATAAAGTCGTCGAATGTTATGTTGATGATCTGGTCGTCAAGACTAAAGCCAAGGCTGATCACATCTAAGATCTTAGGACCGTTCTGACGAGACTGAGGGAATACGATCTGAAAATGAATCCTCTAAAGTGCGCTTTTGGCGTGTCATCGGAAAAATTCCTAGGCTTCATAGTCCGACATCGAGGGATCGAAGTTGACCCGTCAAAGATAAAGGCCATCATGGAGATGCCCCCTCCAAAGAGTCTGACGCAGCTAAGATCTTTTCAAGGCAAGCTTGCTTATATACGGAGGTTTATCTTAAATTTATCGGGGAGATGTGGGCCCTTCTCAAAGCTCATGAAGAAAGGAGCTCCTTTTGTCTGGGATGCCGAATGTCAAGAAGCGTTCGAAAGCATCAAACAGTACTTATTGCACCCTCCAGTGCCGGCCGCTCCCGTTTCAAATAAACCGCTGATTCTCTACACTGTCGTGCTAGATGAGTCACTTGGTGCACTCCTTGCCCAGAACAATGAGGAGGGGAAAGAAAATGCCCTCTACTATCTCAGTCGAACTCTAGTCGGGACGGAACAAAATTATTCCCCAATCGAAAAGCAATGCCTGGCTCTGATATTTGCTATGAAGAAGCTGAGGCACTATCTGCTCGCTCATCGGGTTATGCTGATCACCAAGGTCGACCTGCTCAAACACTTGATGACCAAAGTAAGCCTAGCAGGCAGAATGGCAAGATGGGCTGTCATGCTATTTGAGTTTGACATAATTTATACTTCTCAGAAAGAAGTAAAAGAGCAAGCTCTTGCAGACTTTCTCGCTGCTCATCCCATATCAGAGGGGTCACCGCTTAATTGCGAGCTACCCGACGAACATGTGCTGCACCTCGAGGAAGATGAGCCATGTTGGGAGCTCTACTTCGATGGATCCTCATCAATGAGGACCTCCAGCAAATCAAGCGTCCCGGAGATAAAAGCTGGGATAGGATTTGTGTTCATCATGCCATCGATGGGAACCCTACGGCGTTCTTTTGCTCTTACCGAGCCTCGCACAAACAACAAGGCTGAGTATGAAGCTCTGATAGCTGGTCTGGAGCTCGCCATAGAAATGGAAATCCTTCGGCTATGGGTTTATGGTGACTCCCAGCTTGTCGTCAACCAAGTAAGCGGTGACTATAAGATATACAAACCCAAGTTAGCTCGTTACAGAGGCTGAGTGGTGGAACTCATGAAATGGTTCACTCACATTGAACTAATGAGGGTCCCTAGAGTGTTGAATGGAAAGGCTGACATACTCGCTCGCTTAGCCAAGGAGCTGGCTGATCCTGACATGGACGAAATTCTGATCACAGTGGAGCCGGAAAATTCTACCCCCAGTCTCTCTACGAGAAGAGAAAAACACGGAACAGAAGAGCAGTCCTGCCGAAGAAGGTTCGATCATCCAAGAGGAGCCCGATTGGAGAGAACCTTTCATAGCATACCTCCGATACGACAAGCCGCCCGAAGGAAAATCTGCAAGTATTCAGCTGAAGAAGAGAGCTCTCCGACACGTGTTTGTAAATGAAACGCTAAACCGCAAGTCATATGAACAACTCTGGCCTAGATGTCTATCATCGGCCGAAGACCAGAAAGTCATGAAAGAAGTTCACTCGGGCATTTGCGGTGCTCACTAATCTGGCCCCAAGATGCGACTTCAAATTAAACGGCTTGGGTATTACTAGCCCATCATGATACGGGATTGCGGAGAGCATGCAAAGAAATGTCATATCTGCCAAATTCACGGTGATTTCATTCACAAGCATCCCAATCCGTTGCATCCTACGGTGGGATCATGGCCCTTCGAAGTCTAGGGCACCGACATAGTTGGCCCAATTGATCCTCCGTCATCCAGAGGCCACCGGTTCATATTGGCCGCAACTGACTATTTCTCCAGATGGGCTGAAGTTGTCCCGCTAAAAGAAGTCAAGACAGAAAATATTCTTACGTTCTTCCAGCATAATATTTTATACCACTTCGGTATACCAAGAAGAATCATTTCTGACAACGGGCCTTCTTTTAAGAGATTCAAAGTTTCAAGATTCGCTACTCAACACAAGATAGACTGGAGATATATCTCCATCTATAATCCAAGAGCCAATGGGCTAGCCGAAGCCTTCAGTATGCTCCTGAGGAAAAATGCTTCAGCCAACAAGAGAGACTGGAATCTCAAACTTCACGAGGCGTTGTGGGCATATCGTACCACGCACCGTACTCCAACTCAGTCCACTCCATACTCATTGCTCTTCGGAGTGGAGGCGGTCCTCCCCCTCGAAGTCGAAGTTCCAAGCTTAAGAATGGCCGTTCAGCACGAGTTGACGGAGGAGGAAAACGTGCTCCTTCGACTTGAAGAGCTCGACACCTTCGAAGAAAAGAGGCTCGCGGTGCAGCAAAATCTAGAGCTATACCGAGCCCAAATGTCACGGGCCTATGACAAGATAACCCGCCTCCGTGCTTTCAAGAAAGGTGAATTGGTGTTGGTCCTCAAAAGACCGATCATCCCCAATCGACATGCCAAGAGAAAATTCGAGCCAAACTGGGAAGGACCATATGTCATCGAGAAAGTGTTCGACGGAGGATCCTACCAACTAATAAGTGTTGCGGTAGAAAGGCCCATGCCACTCATCAATGGCCGATATCTCAAGAAATACTACGCATGAATGCTCCAAGTCGTAGGCGAATTGAGCACACCAGCCCTACGGTCTGGATCATACATCTTGCAAAACCGTATACAATCCACGGGCGTAAATGACCTCTATCTCTCCCAAGTCCTGCCGGTGAGACTTCTTTTAAAAGTCCCACCAGCGCGGAAAAAAAACGGTATGTCAACAAGAGAAACGGGCACGGATGAAAACCCGAAAGGGCTCCCTAAGTAAAAACAGCAGGACTGTCGGTGAGTTTGTGAAAACCCGAAAGGACGCAGACTCGTGAAAAGAGATAAAATACACTCGTAAAGTCCTCTTGACCTTGTGAGGAGAAAATCCCTGCGTGAGATCCTTACGACTCACAAATGAGCAACACGCTTAGGAATTCCTACGATTCCTAAGGAGAACATACACCTGCAAGATCCTCTCGACTCGTATGGAGAGAATGCTTTTATAAGACCCTTACGGCTCATAAAATTGAAAAGCCTTAGGTGATAGGGATCTAAACCTGTCTCCTGAGCCATCGCTCCCCAACGGGCAAGAGCAAATGATGAGTCGCTCCTAGCATTTCGCTTCAGTGTTAGCGGTGATGATGCCGACCAAAAACCCAAATCCCAAGTTTCCCAACGGCAAATGATGAGTCGCTCCTGGCATTGCTTCAGTATTAGCGGTGCTGATTTCGACCCAAAAACCAAATCCCATGTCCCCCCGGTGTAAGTGATGAGTTGCTCCTGGCATTATTCCAGTGCAGCAATGCTGATGCCAAACAAGATCCAAATTCCAAATTCCTAAACGGCGAATGATGAGTCGCTCCTGGTACCATATTCCGGTGCAGCGATGCAGACGCCAACCAAAATTCAATTTCTCAAAATTCTCCCAGCTCTACGGTTAGTCCCTAAATTGACCACCGTATACAATCCACGGGCTCAAATAATTCTCAGCATACCCATGCCCCACCGCAATCACCAGTCACGCGGCCGGTCTCCGCCTTTGGACTTATGCTCCATTTTGGAAGACCCACTCATGTGTCCTCACGATACATAAAGAGAACCAACTTACGGAATCCTCACGACTCGTAAGAAAGCACCTTCATGGGATCCTTACGACTCACAAAGGAAAAACACACTTGGGAGTCCCCACGACTCCGAAGGAGAAAGTGCACCTACGAGATCCTTTCGACTCGTAGGGAGAAAACGTTTTTATGGGACCCTTACGGCTCATAAAATTGAAAAGCCATAGGTGATAGGGACCTAAAACTGTCTCCTAAGCCACCGCTTCCCAATAGGAAAAGGCAAATGATGAATTGCTCCTGGCACATGTGCTTCAGTGTTAGCAACGTCGATGCCTACCCAAACCCCAAAATTCCAAACTCCAATCCAATAGACCTCTAAGTCGTTAAACTGGGAGCAGATGACCCCTAAGTCGTTAAACTGGGGATGAGGGAAATCACCTCATTACAAATAATGATTCGCTCCTGGTACCATATTCCAGTGCAGCAATGCTGATGTCAACCCAAATCATATCAAGTCAGCAAGGCAACCAACAACCTCCCTAGTGGAACCATACTCCACTTCGGAAACAATTCAAATCCCGACACCGCAGAAAGTAGAGCAAGTCAAATCAGAACATTCGACCGTCCATGTCGCTAAAAGGGAAGTATCGACCGTCCAATTCGCTAAAAGGGTAGCATCGACCGTCCAAAATGCTAAAAGGGTAGCATCGACCGTCCACGTCGCTAAAAGGGCAGCATCGACCGTCCAAGTCGCTAAAAGGACAACATCGACCGTCCAAGTCGCTAAAAGGGCAGCATCGACCGTCCACGTCGCAAAAATGGCAGCATCGACCGTCCAAGTCGCTAAAAGGGCAGCATCGATCGTCCATGTCGCTAAAAGGGCAGCATCGACCGTCCATGTCGCTAAAAGGGCGGCATCGAGCGTCCACGTCGCTAAAAGGGCAGCACCAACCGTCCACGTCGCTAAAAGGGCAGCAACGACCTCTTCATCGGAATTATGCTCCGCATCGGAATCAAGTCAACCAGACACTCCATCTCGGAGACACGTCAAGCATCGACCGTCCATGTCCTAAAATGGGCAGTGCCAGCTTCCTAAAAAGCGGGAACCGAATCAAGTCGCCTCCACGTGAAAGAAGATCTATCAATTTAATGCACACAACCCACATATGCTGTGTGCATTTATTGATGGGGGGGAATTTGTTGGGGTAAAGATTTACACCCCGGTTGACCAAGTCAAAATCAAAGTCAACCCCAAGCCAGGTGGGCCCAAGCCCAGGTCAAGTAGACCAATGCCCGGGTTGAGCCCGAACATGAAGCGGCCGACCTCCCCCAATGCCAAAATAAAATTTTTGTAATAAATAATTTTGGTGTATTACTTTTAATTTATTTTATGAATAAATGTAAGAAAAATGGGCATAAAGCCAAATTTTTGTAAAGCCCATGGCTTATGTGCAAAAAGAAATGGCACATGAGCCATGGTATGGGCAAAATGCCATTTTTGTAGAGCCCAAGGGGCTATATGTAAAGTGTATAGCCTATAAAGGCAAAGATAATGAAAATATCTCAACAACTTTTTCTCTCTCCTCAAAAGAATCCAGATCTGTGATCTTTCTCCTTCCTCAAGGTTCTAAAAACCTTCTTCTTTCTTTTGAATTAAATCAAGAGTTTTACTCTTCTTTTTCCAAAACTAAATAGTTTTTCACTATGAAACCCACAAAGGGGAGCTTGGATCTTCCATCAGATCTTAAAAAGGAGAGATTTTTAAAATCTCACCCCTCGTGTTCTTCAAGATCCGGCCAACAGAGGAGGAAAAAGGAGACCCGTTTCCAAAGACCCCACTTTGGGGAAGATCCAAGGCTCAAGGGAGAAGCCCCTTCATCAGCTCCAAAAAACCTTAGGAGTTTAACTCCTCAAAATACACACACACACACAAATTAACAAGTATATTCTTTCTGTGAGTACAACTCCCAGTGAAGGGATCAACTCCTTTTTTGCGCCCAAGCGCCCTTGCGCTCAAAGCGCTAGCGTCCAGGCGCCTACGTGATAGGCACGTGAAGCGCTAGCGCCCTTGCGCTCAAAGCGCTAGTGCCCGAGCGCTTACGTGCCTGGCATGTGAGGCGCTAGCGCCCTTACGCCCAAAGCGCTAGCGCCCGAGCGCCCATGTGCCTAGCACGTGAGGCGCTAGCGTCCTTGCGTCCAAAGCGCTAGCGCCCAAAGTGCTAGCACCCGAGTGCCCACGTGCCTGGCACGTGAGACGCTAGCGCCCAAAGCGCTAGCGTCCTAGCGTTTTCTCTCACGCATCCTTTGGATGCCCTTTTCCCTTATATATATATATATGTATGTATGTATGTATGTATGTATGTATACATACACACACACACACATACTCTACAACACCGTCCCCCATTAGAAAAAATTTCTAACGGGGTGCTGCCCCGCACCCCGCAAGGGGGCTGCTAGCCCCCTTGACCCCCAGCCCGCTATCCGGGTAGTGGGACCCCCGTAAAAACTCTGCGGGCCCCCGATATATATAAAACCCCCTTTCAAAACACAATACACGTATACTGCACATTGGGTTCGCATGACCTGTTTGACCCGTTAATCGGAGGTTCTCTCGCTCTAAAGGTGAGGGGTAATTAACGGTAGCTTAGTCCATGGCTGCCGGAGATTTGGATCCCTACAATCAATAAACCCCAGCCTACCCTAGGCAGGGGGAATCTGTAATGCGCCTGACAAGCGCGCGCGCATTCCCATCTCAATGGGGTGACGAAAAACACCCTACAGATTCTGGCATGCCCGGTGGGACCTTTCTCTCCTCCCATATCTCGGGTCAAGCATTCATGCGAACTTATTTGACATATATGCCAATTTTTGTACTAAAATAATGTTGTTTTTTCGTGCAGCAATCAACCTTCAACGACAATGTCTTCCAAGATGAATTCAGCTTCCAACACGACCCCGATCTTGTACATGGTCATGATTAATGCTCGTGTGGTTCTCCCTGCAAGCCTCAGTCGACAGTGGGAGGAACTGCCCCGCCAGTTTGGTTCCGTCATCATCTACCCTGCCGGAAGCACTCATCTGGCAAAAATCTCGGCAAAACAGGTGGCCAAGCCTGTCTCAAGGGGCAAGAGGCCGAATGTTGTGATCGCTAAGGCACCACAACCGAAGCTTAAGACAGAGTCTGAACGACTCTCTGGCGCTCCAGCTGGGGGCAATACTTCCGGTACAAAGGGCAACAACAAATGTTGCGGACGAGCTCAGGCGATGACTCCAACAAATGCGCAATTGAGCGTATCTCCAAAATCCTCCATCGCCCGGTCTACGGCATCTTCCCGAAGAGCCGAAATCTGCCAAGTGCTTAAAACAGAAAAGTTAAGGCATAAGCGGCTCAGGTATCGAGCCAACAAGAAGTCCAGGACTTCAGCCATGTGGAATCTTGTGATGTTCCAAGAGCAAGGTTACTCTGCGACGACGGCTGAGTCGGCCGTAAAAATCAGCAATTCCTTCGAACCTCTAAGGTGGGTTCAGAAAAATGCTATGACCGCCAGAATCAAGAAAACAACGATCCGAACGTTGCTACGAAGAGACGTGTCCCGGCCCCAACAAAAAAAGTATGACACTGTCTCTTCAAGAGTCTATTAGGTGCTCTGTACCGCGTGAAAACAGCGGGGCAAAACTAAAAAGGAAGTGTCAGCACCATTCAAGAATCCGGCCAGGCCAGCTGCCTTCAATCGACTACCCGTTACCGAAACAGGGGGGTCAAGACAGAGATCCGTGAAATCAGCCGCCGATAACCAAAAGAGGGCTGGATATATTATCCATACGGTCTATATGGCGGGCGGGCGCCCCAGCGACAACCTTCGCAACAAAAGCAAGGATGGGGCCACCACATCCCAAGCCCAATCTGGCTTGAATGTGGTTGCCACTTCCCAAGAACAGCCGCCTCCGCTGGATGATGAAAACCCTCTCGATGAGGATGATAGGAAGAAAGACCCCTCAGTCCATGTAGAGTCAAGCTCGGACAGCGAGGAAGAGCTGACTTTCCGCCCCAGGACTGCGGAGCTAGAGCTGCTTCACAAGCTTCGAAAACAACTCAGGAGAAAAAATAAGGAGATGGCCAAGCTCTATTCGAAAATTGACGACCTAATAAATGTTGTGATGCATCTTATGGCTCAAATTGCTTGAGCGCCTCCCAATCAAGCACAAGTCGCTACTCATGAGCCGGATGATGAAAATCCGAAGCGGCCGATGCCTGTCCCTTTGGGTCCAAGATTAGTCGAGCCGCATGAAAGCCGTCCACATTCCGCTTCTGGGGACGCCTTGGCCCCAGACGGCACTATCCCGCTAACACAAGATTGGATAATGGATTTGGTCACCAGCAAGGTTAAAACATTGGTGGCCGAAGCTGAAGCTCAGAAAGAAATTGGCAGTGGTGGGCGGCCATATCCCGCACAGTACAATCTGATCGAGTTCCCGAGCGGCTACGTCATTCCTAAGTTCAGAAGATTTGATGGGACGGGAAATGCAAATCAGCACGTCGCCCACTTTAAAGCATCGTGCAGAAATACAGGGGGCAATGATGCGCTCCTTCTTCTTCAGTTTGTCAACAGCCTGACCGGTGTCGCTTTTGACTGGTACGCGAGTTTACCAGACGGGTCTTTCATTACCTTTGCCCAAATGGAGTCTCTGTTTTGGCAAAGGTTCATGAGTGTCAGTAATAAAATCTCCATTGCTGACCTTGAAAGGACCAAGCCGGGGAAGAATGAAAGCAACACCGACTTTATCGCCCGATGGCGTAATCTCACAGTCAAGTGTGAACCGCCGCTGGAGAAGGACCGGTCCGTCAGCCTTCTCATTGGGAACCTCAGCAATTGGATGGTCCCATTCTTGTGTACAGCAGGCCTCAAGACATTTCAAGAGCTAACCATGAAAGTCCAAATGCTGGAACGCTCGAAGCAAGAGTCTATCCCGGACTCTCAGAGAGACAAGACTTGGAAAAACAAGTGGGAAGACAACCGTAGAAGCGGGAGTTCCAGCAGTACCAATGTCTTTAATGCGTTAGACAATGAAGAAAAGCGAAGGGCAGGCAAATCCAAAACCAACCGGTCTCGAAAGCCATTGCTTGGAGGAGATGGGCCTTCCCTAGAGGAGAAAAAGAACAAGGTTTACTCTTTCAGAAGGGACAAGGTCCATAAGATATTCAAAGATGCCTTGAACAACGGTCTACAATTGCCGGAGTCGAAAAGACCTCAAGAAGCAAAAATGACCGGCAATCCCCTGTATTTCCCGTACCACCGAGTAGTGAGCCATGCGATCGAGGATTGCTATATATTCAAGGACTGGATCGAGAAGCAGTACAAGGCTGGAGAGATCGAGCTGTCCAAAAGTGTGTTGGTGAACAATCAAGTTGCAACCACCAACTTTATACAGACAGAAGCAGAAGCCTTCTGGGGGCAGACAGCCGAACCCGCTGCCCTGAGAAATGAAACGGACTCACTGCGGCCCCCGTGGAGTATGCACATATCTAATAAGAAGAAGAAGATGCTAAAGCTACTTCGGAAAGAGCCCAAAACGGAATGGGAAGGGCAGAAGAAGCCTACCATACCAGCTGCTAATCTGGCTCCATCAGGCTCAAAATCCAAAAAGCTCAAGAAGAAGATAAGTGCAGCTCGACACGGAAAAGTGTCTGCAAGGAGATCGAACATTCAAAAATATATTGATTCCCTCGAAGACTATGAACAGAAGGAAAGAACTCTAATTCAATTGAAAGAGTTATTCCCTGTAGAAGCGGCTGAGATTCTGGAGGAGTTAGAAGAAGACTCCAATGAAGAGATCCCTATAATGACCTACTACGCCATCCACCTGGGCAGCGACTCTGAGGAGGATCTCTGTTTTCTCGAAGAGGACGAAGAGCTCGCCACTAAGGCCATCCAAATCTAGCTCAGAAGCGGCAGGGCTCTACCGCCAAATCAGGAAAACGCCCTCAAAGGAAAGGAAAAACAGGTGGCTAGTGAGGAAGATTGCAAAGGGCAGGCATATAGTCGCAAATGCATGCTTAATGGGGTGTACACCAAAGGCTCTCCTTTCCTTACAGAGCACATGGTTTGTGCATGTTTTGGATTGAGTATTGTCGTCGAGTGGAGGCTTGCCTACATAGGCTTGAGTGCATACATCTTCCTTCTGAGCTCTTGACTTAAAAGACGAGCCTGTGGGGGTTGATCGAACAGTGCGCCGCCAACCTACTGTCATGTGAGAAGATGCTCAACCGGAAATTCTCGGAGAGAGAATTAGCCTCGAATGATTTTGGGGGAACTTTAAGCTCAGCTCACTACCAAGGCCACTCATACGTATGAAATTTGGCTAGTGCTTCAAGAAGCTATCACCGAGGTGATCGCTCTTGATAAAGCCGTCATCTTTATCCGCGAGATGGTTGAAGCTCATAAAGTTGTTGAAAGGGAGCTTGAGAGTCGGTTTGCTTCTTCTCGGACTCAACAGGCTCAGGCGGGGACTCATCTCACAGCCATAACGGAGCTTGAGGCCGAGGTCCAGTGGAAGACCGACGAGCTTACGAGCCTGCTGCACCGTCTACTGGCTTAAGCATTTTCCTCATCGTTGTGTATTTTTTTGTACTCATTTATGAATTGGAATATCTTGTATTCATTTTGATTCATGAATAAAGGACATATTTTATCTCATACTGGCACTTTCTTTTCTTTGATGTGTCATTAGCATGTTACTTTAGCAAATGTGGTCCGTATATGGTATATAATAGTCCATCGTGACCTCCTTGTAAGGTAGAGATGGCTTAGCAAACAGGTTCAGGACTGCTACCTAAGACTTTTCAACTTTATGGGCCATGAGGGTCTCATAAAAACTTTTCTCCCTACGAGTCGAGAGGATCTCGTCGTTGTAATTTCTCCTTAGGGGTCGTGAGGACTCCTAAGTGCGTTTTCTTTTGAGAGTCGTAAGGATCTTGTAAGAGAATTTTCTTTTGTGCGAGTTTAGAGGTTCGTGGGTTGACTTGTTTCCGAGTTGGAGCATTTCTCCGACGGAGAGGTCATTGGTTGACTTATTTCCGAGTCGAAGCATTCCTCCGACAGAGAGGTCATTGGCTGACTTGTTTCTGAGTCGGAGCATTGCTTCGGCGGGGAGGTCATTGGCTGACTTGTTTCCGAGTCGATGCATTGCTCCGGCGGGGTGGTCATTGGTTGACTTGTTTCCGAGATGGAGCATTGCTCCGGCGGGGAGGTTATTGGTTGACTTGTTTCCGAGATGGAGCATTGTTCCAGCGGGGAGGTTATTGGTTGACTTGTTTCCGAGACGGAGCATTGCTTCGACGGGGAGGTCATTGGTTGACTTGTTTCCGAGTTGAAGCATTGCTTCGACGGGGAGGTCATTGGTTGACTTGTTTCCGAGTCGAAGCATTGCTCCGGCGGGGAGGTCATTGGCTGACTTGTTTCCGAGTCGAAGTATTGCTCCGGCGGGGAGGCCATTGGCTGACTTGTTTCCGAGTCGAAGCATTGCTCCGGCGGGGAGGCCATTGGCTGACTTGTTTCCAACTCGAAGCATTGCTCCGACAGGGAGGCCATTGGCTGACTTGCTTTCGATTCGAAGAATTGCTCCGATGGGGAGGTCATTGTCTGACTTGTTTCCGAGTCGAAGCATTGCTCCGACGGGGAGGTCATTGGCTGACTTGTTTCCGAGTCGAAGCATTGCTCCGACGGGGAGGTCATTGGCTGACTTGTTTTCGAGTCAAAGCATTGCTCCGACGGGGATGTCATTGGCCGAGTTATTTCCGAGTCGAAGCATTGCTCCGACGGGGAGGTCATTGGCTGAATTGTTTCCGAGTCGGTGCATTGCTCCGGTGGGGAGGTCATTAGTTGACTTGTTTCTGAGTCAAAGCATTGCTCCGACGGGGAGGTCATTGGTTGACTTGCTCCGCTTTCTGCGGTATCGGGAAGGAACGCCGCGTTGATCTTTTGGGATGCAGATGCTGCCGTCGAGATCTGATTCTCCCTTTGACAGAGTCTGTTGGGAAATGTGATTGCCTTTTCGTTTATGCCCATGGATTGTATACAGGGGTCAGTATGGACTCGTCTGCAGGGCAAAAGTTTCATTCTTTCATTTTTTTATTTCCTTCCGCGATGCTCTATCATTTCAGCTTTCTATATCGTGAAAGTCGCGATTGCCCATTTCGGCTATTTTTCGCGGTGCCCAATCATTTCGGCTATTTTTATTTTTACTCGCTGCTTTTTTTATTGCGAGTTGCCCAATCATTTCGGCTATTTTTATATGTATTTTTGGCTCGCTGATTTTGTTGCGAGTATGGACTTAAGATCGGATACCAATCTTAGTATCAGTATCGCTGCGACTGGAATATTGCCAGGAGCGAATCATCACTTGCCGTGAAAGGACTTGGAATTTGTTACCGATTTAGGAATCAGTATCACTACTACTGGAACGTTGCCAGGAGCGAATCATCGTTTGCCTTCGCCGCTATCGAACAAAGGTGGCTTATTAGACAGGGTTAGGGACCGGGCGACTAAGGCTTTTGACTTTGTGAGCCGTAAAGGTCTCATAAAGGTATTTCTCGCTATGAGTCGTGAGGATCTCATAGGTGTAATTTCTCCTTAGGGGTCATGAGGACTCCTAAGTGGGTTTTCTCTTGAGAGTCGTAAGGATCTCACTGGAGCATTTTCTCCTCGCAAGTTGAAATGACCTACAAGTGTTGTTCATCAGATAGGGGAATTTCACACCATTAGTGGAACTGGGTGAGGAAACCCTTATTTATGCCCGTAGATTGTATACAAGGGTCAATATTGACCGCCTGTAGGGCAGTTTGGGGGATATGATGGCTTAAGAACAGATTTAGGTCCCTATATCTTAAGACTTTTGAATCCTGTGAGCCGTGAAGGTCTCATAAGGGGGACATTCTCCTTACAAGTTGTGAGGATCTCGTAAGTGTAATTTCTCCTTAGGGATCGTGAGGACTCCTAAGTGTTTTGCTCCCTTGTGAGTCGTAAGGAGCTCACGTGGGTATTTTCTCCTTACAAGGTCGAGGGACCCTGCAAGTGCACAGGAAATTTTTTATGAGTCTACGCACTTTTGGGTTTTCACAAACTTGCTGGTAGCCCTGCTGTTTTTACTCACGGAACCCTTTCGGGTTTTCATCCGTGCCCATTTCGCTTATGGACGTACCGTTTTTTTGCCGCGTTAGCCTAAGGATGCTGCGGTTCGTAGTAGTTTAAGGCCGTTATGGTCCGTAGCTAGTTTCAGGACATTATGGTCCATTGTTAGTTTAGAGACGTTTCGGTCCGTCGTTAGTTTAGGGACATTTCGGTTCGTTGTTAGTTTAGGAACGTTTCGGTCCGTTGTTAGTTTAGAGAGGTTTCGGTCCGCAGCTAGTTTCAGCACATTACGGTCCATTGTTAGTTTAGGGACGTTTCGGTCCGCAGCTAGTTTCAGGACATTATGGTCTATTGTTAGTTTAGTGACGTTTCGGTTCGCAGCTAGTTTCAGGACATTATGGTCCATTGTTAGATTAGGGACGTTTCGGTCCGTAGCTAGTTTCAGGACATTGTGGTCCATTGTTAGTTTAGGAACGTTTCGGTCCGATGCTAGTTTCAGGACATTATAGTCAATTGTTAGTTTAGGGACGTTTCGGTCCGCAGCTAGTTTCAGGACATTGCAGTCCATTGTTAATTTAGGAACGTTTTGGTCCGTGTTAGTTTTTGCGGCGGATAGCACTTACAGAGTTTGCTACTCAGGAAGACAGCGAGCGGAAACAAGCATCGTCATCTATCATTAACCTGGGCTGTGATTCGTCAGGCATAGTATTTCTTAAGAAATTGGTCGTTTATTGGCCGGAAGGGTTTTTCGCCATGCATATCCATGAGCAAGTAAGCCCCACCTTGGTAGACTTTTTCTATGATGTACGGGCCCTCGTAGTTTGGCTCAAATTTCCCCCGTTTGGCATGATTGAGGATCATAGGTCTTTTGACAACTAGCACGAGTTCGCCTTGGCGGAATGTTCTCGGCCTAGTTAATCTTTCGTATGAGCGTGTCATTTTTACTTTGTAAGCTTCCAAGTTTTGCTGGGCTATGAGACGAGTTTCATCGAGGGCGTCTAGCTATTCAAGCCGAGGATGAGCATTCTCTTCATCTGTTAGCTCGTAATGAACCGCCACTCATAGAGAGGGTTGCTTTATCTCGAGAGGGAGTACTGATTCCGTGCCGAATACCAATGCATACGGCGTTGTATTTGTGGCCGTTTTGAACGTGATCCGATAAACCCAGAGAGTTCATGTAGTCTTTCGTGCCAGTCCTTTTTGTTTCTGGACACCATCTTCTTTATGATCATCGTCAAGGTCTTGTTGAAAGCCTCAGCTAGACCATTGGATCGGGGATTATAGACCGAAGAGTATCTCTAGTCCATGTTATGCTGCTGTGCGAAGCGACTGATTCTGTGACTTCTGTAGGCCGGCCCGTTATTGGAGATAATCCATCGCGGAGTGCCGAACTGATAGATGACGTGTGTCTTGAAGAAATGGAGAATGTTCTCCATCTTCACTTCTCTTAGCGGTACTGCTTCTGCCCATTTAGAGAAGTAATAAGTTATCACCGATATGAACCGATGTCCTTTGGATGACGTTGGTTCGATGGGCCCAATTATGTCGGTTCCCCACATTTTAAACAGACAGCTAGCCATTATTGGGTGTAGAGGATTTGGATGCCGGTGGATGAATTCCCCATGAATTTGGCACGAGTGGCACTGCTTCGCGTATTCGAGGCATCCCTGAATCATCGTGGGCCAATAGCCGCCCATTCTTTTGATCTTTAGCTTCATCTTTGGCCCAGCTTGATGAGAACCGTAGAGTCCATCGTGGGTTTCTTGAACGACTCTCCTCACTTCTTCCGGTCCCAGACATCTCAACAACCGAGAGTCGAACGATCTCTTATATAGTGTATCATTGACGAAGGCGAAAGACAGAGCTCGTTTCTTGAGCTGATGTCTTGAGGATGCATCTTCAGGTGTTCGAAGGGATTTGAAGTAGTCTATAAAGACTTCTCTCCAATCCTTAGCCTTTTCTTGGTCCTCTATTTGTAGGGTTATTTTCTTGGTCGCTTCATTTTCTTCAGACGACTCCGGAGATATTTCAGCTGGTGTAAGAACCCGACGGCTTTGTACAACGATCCTTACGTCATAGAGATTTTCGTCAGCCGGTTCTTTAGAGAGTTTGGCTAATGCGTCTGCTTTGCTATTTTCTGTACACGGTATGCTTTCCAGTGCATAGGAGGGAATTTGAGTTAGTAACCGTTGCACTCTTTTGCTATATTTTACCAACTCTGGCTTGCACGTCTGATAGTCACCGTTTACTTGGCTAACGACCAGCTAGGAGTCTCCGTATATGAGGAGGTTTTCGATTCCTATGTCGACAGCGATCTCAAGACCTTCTATCAAAGCCTCATATTCTGCTTCATTGTTTGTTCTCGGCTCTGTTAAGGAAAAGGCAAAGCACATTATCCCTCCTTGCAGTGTCACTAAGATAAGGCCTACCCCAGATTTTATTATGGGGGTGTTGTGCTGTCGCTTCTTCATAGAAGATGCCCCATCGAAGTAGAGTTCCCATCGGATATCATTCCCTCCTCTCTCCCCGTCGATCGTGTCAAACGTGTGCTTATCTGGCAATTCGCAATTTAGGGGTGAATCGGCAGGTATCGGATGCTCAGCTAGGAAGTCGGCGATGGCATGGCCTTTCACTGCCTTGAAGGGTCAGTATGTTATCAAGAATTACATTAAAAGTATGGCCCATTTAGCGAGTCGTCCTGTTAGTATGGCCCTTGACATCAAATGCTTGAGAGGATCCACCTTTGATATAAGATGGACCTCATACGCCAAAGCATAGTGTCTGAGCTTCGTTATCACGAAGATTAACGCCCGGTAGTGTTTTTCGATAGGGGAATAGTTGTTTTCTGCCCCCAGGAGAACTCGACTCAAATAGTAGAGGGCTCTCTCTTTCCCTTGGTCATTCTCCTGTGCCCATAGCGCGCCCAAAGAACCTTCAAAGGCGGTTGTGTACAGGATGAGGGGCTTTCCCTTGACTGGAGTAGTCAGTACCGGCGGGTTCTGCTAATATTGCTTGATTTCTTCTAGTGCACTTTGGCATTTACGATCCCGAACGAATGGGGTCCCCTTCTTCATTAGATGGTTGTAGTGATGACATTTGCCGAAGAGGTTGACTTTGGAGTTTGACACCTATTTAGACATCTGTATCGCTACAACCGGGATAATGCCAGGAGCGACTCATCATTTGCCTTGAGAGGACTCGGAATTTGATACTGATCTAGGCATCAATATCACTGCAACTGGGAAGTGCCAGGAGCGAATCATCATTTGCCCCTGTCGATTTGGAAAAATGTGGCTTAGTAGACAAGGTTAGGATCCCGTCGACTAAGGCTGTTCGCTGCCCAAAACCGGAAAGACAGACGTCTTGCCTGAATTTGGGGGCAGATGCTATTTGAATTTATCCTTCCACCTCTCCGAAGATACCAAGTTGATTTATAGCACCGTGTATCGGAGGTTTGGACGGATGCAGCCGTTGTAGCAGACTTCATCAGATTCCCACTTGTTGTGAGGGTTTTTTTTAATTGTGGGGACGCTCTTCCCTGCAGGCGCAAGCCCCTGCAGTTAATTACGTTACCGCATTGCGGTAACCACTTTCTCCTGCTCCAGAAGGTCACTCCGTATCGTGTATGTTCGTTTTATTTTAGGTTTCCCGTGGATTGTATACGGAGACTAATTTTTGTTATCGCCCATAGGGCATGGATTAGTCCAAATCCGTATTTTCTTAGATTTGGGTTTGGGTTGATTTAAGGACCGTTAATCTTGTTTTCGATTAAGATCAACTTAAATGCTTGTTAAGGATACATTATTCTAATTTTAGACTACGATCCACTTAACAAGATTTTGGGATCATTTAGATCCAACGAAAGAGTATTTGGACTCTATCATTTTAGTTTAAGGATGTTGCGGTCCATAAGTTTAAAGACGTCATAGTCCGTGAGTTTAAGGACGTCATAGTCCGTAGGATTTAGTTTAGGGACGTTGCGGTCCGTAAGTTTAAGGATATCATAGTCCATGAGTTTAAAGACATCATAGTCTGTAAGGTTTTTTCAGTTTAAGGACATCATAGTCCATGAAGTTTGGTTTAAGGACGTCACGGTCCGTTGTTAGTTTAAGAACGTTACGGTCCAGAGTTAGTTTAAAGACATTACGGTCCATCATTAGTTTAAGGACGTTGCGGTCCATTGTTTGGATGTAATCACGGGTTTGGAAATGCACCAGATAGTTATTGGTCTTCGGGACCCACCACCTCTCTGAAGATGTTGAAGAATTACAACGACATGTATCAAAGGTGTGAAGAGATGTACCCTTGAACCAAATGCCAGATTGAGAAGCAATGGGATAAACATTATTGTAAATGCCATCTGAGATGATTAATTTTGGAAGACCTAAGCATAATTAGGGCTCGGTTAAAAACAAGGTTTTGTCTTTAGGAGACTTAGCTAACTTGGGCTAAGATTGGCCTATCATAGTGTTAAACACTAGCATATGTTCGGTGCTCACGTGCTCCCACGTGACGTCGTAGAGTATTGTTTAAGCACTGAAGATTTGAAGCGCTCACATGGGGTCACGTGAAGCGCTTGAAGTAGTGTTAAACACTGAAGATTTGAAGCACTCACGTAGGGTCACGTGAGGCGTTTGAAGTAGTGTTAAACACTGAAAGTCTGAGGCGCTCATGTAGGGTCACGTAAGGCGCCTAAGATTTGGCACGGCTTCTTTGGATTTGTTCCCTTTTTCTTTTCTGAGTGCTGAGCATTATTGGGTCACGTGAGGCATTCTCAAAGACTGAAAGCTGCCTTTGTTTTATTCTCTTTATAAAAGTGCTAAACACTATTAAGAGGTCACGTGGGGTCACGTGAGACACCCTAAGAATGGAATCTATCTTAAGCTTATTCCCCTTTTACAAAGGTTTGTTCAGGGGTCACGTGGGAGCACGTGATCTGCAATTATCATGTTTGAATGCCAATCTTCTTTTACATGCATGGGGATCTTAAGTTTTCAAGCCCCTTGTTTAATAAGAATTAAATTCTGTTATAGGGTTAAACCCTAGTTTTATTTAGAGGAATTAAATTCCTATATGTTCTGTTATAAGAATTAAATTCTTTGGACTCAATTCTCCCCCTACGTTTTGAATCTGCATAACAGATCTCCCCGATGAGAATTAAATTCTCAACTTATGGGGAGATCCACTTCTGCAGATCTTCAACCAGAGGAAGAACTATATTCTTTTAGAAGGGTTAAACTCTTGTGAAGTTGGAGAAGAGGTAAAAATTTCTGTGTTTGGTTCATTTCCTTACCTAGGGTTTCTTTTTTGGAGATCTTCTTCTCTCTGGAGAATTAAATTCTCTTTTTTTTTGGCTTACGAAGGGTTTTCTTTTTCTCTCTCCTTTTTTCTCTCCTCCTCTCCTTGCTACTATTTATATGAGCAGAAAAAGAATCAATTTTTCTCTCATCGAGAGATCATGATTGATTTCATGATCTTTTAGATCAATCGGTGAGTTTTATTCATCGTTGGATTTTTAATCCAAAGGCTCTCTGTTTAACAGAGAAGACTTCTTATTTGTTTAACAAGATTATGAATATCTTGTTAGTTTAAATAAGATTAGAATTTTATTCTATCATATCTTTTTAGGTTAACAAGATCAGAAATATATTTTCTTAACATAGAATTTAATTTTATCATATAGATATCTCGTTAGTTTAATAAGATTAGAATTTTATTCTAACATAGTATTTTGATCATATGAATATCTTGTTAATTTAACAAGATTAGGAAAATATTTTCCTATGATAGAACTTTATTCTATCAGATGATCACCGTTGGATCTTTGATCCAAAGGTCCTCTGTTTAACAGAGAAGATCTTTTTAGTTTGAGAAATATCAGGAAAATATTTTCCAAAATAGAATTTAATTCTAGAATTTGATAGGAACATTTTAAATTGGGGCGCTCACATGCTTTGCATGTGAGAGGCAAGAGAACTCATGTGTTTAACATGTGACCCCTGCTGTGGGTTTTAGCCTGTTTATGTTCAGCGATTATAGCGCTCACGTGTTTTGGATTGTTTGACCATTGGTGATTTATGTTCAGTGCTTATATGCTTTGCATATGATCGCTCACGTGTTTTACACGTGAGGCCTGTTTGGCCCTTTAAGTTTATTTTATTCAGCGCTCATACGCTTTGTGTATGAGCGCTCACACGTTTTGCGTATGAGCGCTCACGTGTTTTACACGTATGGCCTGTTTGGCCATTAATTTTTTATTTTTTAACGCCCATATGCTTTGCATATGAGCGCCCGCGTGTTTAACACGTTAGGCCAAATTTTGAGGACTCTCCTCCCTTTTTTTATAAGGGAACAAGTAGCTCTTGGCCGAAAATTTTGGCGAGAACAAATGCCCCCCACTACTTTGCCCACGTAAGCATGTACGTGGGTGAAGTAGTGCAGAGTTATGAATGGCAATAGAATTGAGGGATTATGGGACAAGTTTAGAGTCCTTGTAGCCTAAGACTTTTTTCATCTTCATGAGCCGTAAGGGTCTCAAGAAGGTTTTTTCTTCCTATAAGTCGAGAGGATCTCGTAGGTGCAAATTCTCCCTAGAAATCGTGATGATTTCTAAGTGTTCATCGCCTCCGTGAGTCGTAAGGATCTCACTCGGGTATTTTTCCTTACGAATCGTGAGAACCCGTAAGTAACTTCTTTATTTCATTGACGAATGTGACTTTGGCAAATGTGGCCCACAGATAGTCCATCTTGACCTTCTTGTAGAGCAGCGATGGCTTAGGAAACAGGTTCAGATCTACCGCCTAAGACTTTTCAACTTTATGAGCCATAGGGGTCTCGTAAAAACTTCTCCCTACGAGTCGAGAGGATCTCGTAGGTGTATTTTCTCCTTAGGACTCGTGAGTGTTCTCTGCCGAAAACCGGGAAGACAAACGTCTTTCCTGAATTTGGGGGCAGATACTATTTGGTTTTATCTGTCCACCTCTCTAAAGATGTTAAGTTGATTTATGGCACCATGTATCGAAGGTTTAGATGGATGCGGCCGTTGTAGCAGACTTCGTCATATTCCCCCTCATTGTGAGGGATTTTTTTAATTGTGGGGACACTCTTCTCTGCAGGCATAAGCCTCTGCAGTTAATTACGCTACCGCATCGCGGTAACAAGTTTCTCCTTCTCCAGATGGTCACTTCATATCGTGTGTGTTTATTTTATTTTTGGTTGCCCGTGGATCGTATACGGAGACTAATTTATGTTGTCGTCCGTAGGGCGTGGATTAGTCCAAATCCGTATTTTCTTAGATTTGGTTTTGGTTTGGGTTTAAGGATCGTTATTCTCATTAAGATTAAGATCAACTTAAATGTTTGTTAAGAATGAGTTAGTCTAATTTTAGACCCATGATCTACTTAACAGGATCATTTAGATCCAACAAAAGAGCATTGGACTCTTTTGTTTTAGTTTAGGGACGTTGCGGTCCAATGGGTTTAAGGACATCATAGTCCATGTCAGTTTAGAGACATCATAGTCTGTAAAGTTTAAAGTTTAAAGACATCATAGTCCAGTTTAAAGACATCATAGTCTATATTGTTTTGGTTCAACCGTTTGGGGATGTACCAAAAGTTATTGGTTATTAGGACCTTCCTTCTCTCTGAAGCCGTTGAGAAATTACAACGACACATATCAGAGGTATGAAGAGATGTACCCTTGAACCAATATTGGTTGGGAGATCTGTAGTCAAGTTTGGGACTAAGATCAGTTAAAAAGATTTATGAGCGTATGGGCTCAATTAATCTGAATTAGGGATCTGTGGCCAACTTGAGCTCGGCCCGCTCAGTTAAAATGTTGAACATTTAATTAGGCTCAGTCCTTTTTTATTTAACAATGCTGAGCATTGGTTTGGGTTCTGACAACTTTTTTGTCTTTTATCGAGTGTTGAGCACTCATTATGACTCTGGGGCTTTATTTAAAGAACAGTTTATGTTCCCTTAGCGCACACGTGAGGAGCACGTGGTGCGCTTGGCACTGAGCGCCAGACTTAGAGCGCTAAGACGCTTCCTGTGAGATAGCACACACGTGAGGAGCACGTGGTGCGCTTGGCGCTGAGCGCCAGTCAATGAGTGCAGAGCGCTCTTTATTAAGTAGCGCCCACATGAGGAGCACATGGCGCGCTTGGTGCAGAGCGCCAGCCAATGAGTGCAGAGCGCTCCTTGTGAAATAGTGCATACGCGAGGAGCACGTGGCGCGCTTGGCGCAGAGCGCCAGCCAATGAGTGCAGAGCGCTCTTGATCAATTTTGTGCTCTGAGAATTAAGTTCTCGTTTATAAGAGACTTTGTCTCATGGCACTAAGAACAAGGTTTTTATTTTTATAGAAGATGTTACAATCTCTTCTGTTTTTGTGAAAGACTTTGTCTTTGTGGATCTGTGATCTGAAGAGAATTAGTTCTTCTCCCCCCTTTTATGATAAGATGATATAATCTCTTTTTGTAAAAGATCTCTGTCTTATAGATCTATGATCTAGAAAAAGAACTAAGTTCTTCTTCTTTTATGAGATGATTTGATCTCTCTATTTTTATTTACCTTGAAGAAGTTCTTCTTTTCAGAGCTTGCTCTTCCTTTTGAAATTTCTCAAAGTTTGGGAGGGGGGGTCCTCTATCCTTCTCTCCTTTTTTCTTCTTCTTCTTGGCTCCTATTTATAGGAGAAAGAAAAGAATCAATTTGTTTAGAAAATCTCTCATTGAGAGATTTTGATTGATTTTATAATCAGCCAAAAAGATTTTTTAGATCAATCAGTGAATTTTATTCACTGTTGGATTTTTAATCCAAGGACTTCTGTTTTACAGAAGATATCTTGTTTGTTGTTCTTAACAAGATTAGGAAGATATTTTCCTGCACAGAATTTTTCTGTAGATTGGTAACTCTTGATCACCATTGGATCTTTAATCCAATGGCGCTCTGTTTAACAGAGCGTAATCTTTCTTGTTTAGAAAGATCCAAGGAAATATTTTCTAAATAAAACTTTTAATCCCTTTAATTAGAATTTATTTTTATCTGTCCATAAGGCATGGAAGCCATCACGTGTACCACGTGACCCTCACAGAATTAATCCGGTTTGTTTGTATGCAGGAGTCCAAACAGAAGGAAGGCATCACGTGGTAACACGTGAGCTTCTTTGTTCTTTGTTTGTTTTATAACTGAGTCCCACACGTTTTGCATGAAAAGACGATCACGTGCTTGCACGTGAGGCTTTAGTTGCCACCTATTAGACGGAGCTGCCTATTCTGCATATAGATGCATCACGAGCTTCCACGTGATGTTCCACTAGCGGGAACTTTCTCCTTTCCCCTCTCTCAGTGTCTTTGCAAGGGATTGATGATCACGTGCTCACACGTGATTCTTCATTAATGGGGAATTTTCCCCTTCCTTCTTCTTCTGAATTTTTATAAGGGAACAAACGCCCCCACAGCATTGTTCTCGCGTGGCTCACACGTGAGTACAACGCTGTCACCTTTACAGCCGTTAGATCTGCCTAGGGAACGGGGAAGATGAACCGTTTCCCATCATGTCTTATAAATGCAAGGGTCTCGTCTCTGCAACTCCTCCGTTCCTTCATCTTCTTCCTTCTTGCTATCTTCTGAGAATTTAATTCTCCTCTTCAGAGCTTAGTTCTCTGTCCATTGAAAATTTCCAGAGTTTAACTCTGCGAAAAAGAACCCCATTTTAGGTAAAGCTCTAGAACATCAGAGAACCCTTTTCTTAAAGAAAGCCTCTGGATTTTAAATCCATCATGAGAGCTTTGCTCTCCTCTAAAACCCATCTCTTAGAGATCCAAGATGTGATTTTTGAGTAATAACTCTTAATGACTTGGGCATGACATTTGATTTTTCATTTCCTCTTTATGGGATTTCTGGAATTTAATTCCATTGCATAAAAGGAATTTAATTCCTCACCAAAGAGCTTAGCTCTGAAAGATCAAGAAGGCCCTTCGGGAATTTGATTCCCCAGTGTTCTTGAAAAATCTTTTTAAGGGATTTTTCTACGATTTGTAATGGGTGTTCTTTTGTGAGGATGTTCCAAGTCATTTTAAACTCCAATGTGCATTTATTGAGATTCTTTTTTCTTTATTCTCTCAATGATATCCCTGCCTCGTGATTGGCGAGCCGTCATATTGATTTTGTGGGGTCCATTGTTTTTGTAATCAATGATCTCACGGAATAAGCTTCTTGCCATTTTCTTCTGCTGTTTATATATTTCCACGTATAGGTTGCATTAACAGTCTTTCCTCCTCTTATTTCAGGGACAATGGATTCCCTTCCCTACTTTCCTTTTACTTGCTCAGATGCTACTTTTCCATAATTGTCGTCAGACGAAGAAACAATGGCGATGATCGGGGCCCATGAAAGGGACCGTACCAGTTTGCTCTTGTGCGGAACTTGGTATGAGCATATCATACGAGGTCGCCGCAGCTTTTTTTGCAAAGTGCCAACAGAGCCTCTTCGTCTTATTTTGCCGATGGAACGTCCACAGACTGCCTTTGCAGTGGAGGTGGCTGACTGACTCCTATAAGCTGGCTTGAGCCGTCGAAAACTGGGATACCTAACTAGCCTTTGCCGGCTATAGACATCTTGGGGCGTCGCATTTGTCAAGATGAAGCCCAGCCCTGGGGACAAGTCATAAGATAGGGTTTACCCCCCGCCATCCAATGGGCTATCTTCTCTGGGCTCACTATATCTTGTCCGCTCATCGTGCGCGACTGCAGAAGGTCGGGCTTTATCAGGCGGTGTACATGTCTCTCTTTCATTATCAGTCTCCCCATGTCTGGTGGGTTAAAACTTTCCTGAATCAATGGAATCTCCCCACCAACACTTTCTTGCTAAGGGATCGTGAGGTCTCGATTTCTCTAGAAGAGTTTCGCGAGATCTCTGGATTGCCGATCAGGGAGGAGCACTATAAAGAGTTGATGCCTCCTGATGAGTATATATTCACGACCGTGCCTGCAATGCTTGACGGCCTGACGATCGAAAACACCGTCCGTCATAAGTACCCCGGTCTAATCAAGACTCTGGGTATTTTCGAGAAGCTTTTCGCAGAGTCAGAGGAACAGGGCGCCACCTTTAAGAGCTTCTTCGCCTGCTTCCTCCGTGAAGATGTCTTATCAAAGGAGACCCCGAAATTTACGAATATTAACGACCCCTTTGGGTTTGGGCTGAATAAGCTGCGACCAAAGAAGAAGATTTACCGCAGTTTTACATTCCGATCTTGTCGGCTGTGTCCTTTGATTCGATTGCGGCTCCCGGTATGGACGAAGAGACCTTCTTTGTCAATTTTATCAGCCTTTGGCTTAGCTGGTTTGCCATCCCAACGCGTCGTCGCTTCATGAGTGCTTCGGTCATCTACCCTGCTCATCGAATGGCTGAAGGGACACGACTGGCCGTGGGTATTGCGGGGTTATCGCACTTATATCATGGGCTGAGCACTGCGGCTAATACTTCGACCCCGGGTGTAGATGTGGTGAGTTTCTCCCTCCACTATTTTACGTCATGGATTGAGATGCACGTATTGGGGGCATTCACAGCGCACCAGAGGCCAGATTTCTATGATGCTTACACCTTCCCGCGGCTCATGAGGTTAGTGGATGCTTCTGCTCTTGATCCAACTCAGCTAGGGGCCCTTCGTGTGTTGCTTAACCCATATGCTAATGAAGGTAGGATGTTATTCAATGACCGAGTCCTCTCTGCTCCTTCGTGACCTGTTCAACAGCTATTTGATTTATCGAATGAGGGAGCACCATCCTTAAAGCCTAAGGAAATTATGCACTTGTATTCTATTAGGCCGGGTTATTTGGTGTTTCGTCGAAATGATGCTGCTCTTTTCATGCGGTACAATCCGCACCGCTTTGCCTGGCAATTGGGTTATAACCAGGGTGTTCCCTTCGAGGCATTTTTGGTAGAGCCCAGCTCGTCTTTGGGAGTTGTTCGTGACATCACCCATCACGTCATGCGACTGAACACCGGCTCTCGTTTCATGATCCCCGAGGCCGATTCTATTCCAAGGTGTGTAGGGTCCTTTACGAGTTGGTACCACCATCGAGTGGGTCCCATCATTGCCGAGGAGAAGCAGATATTCTTCAGATATAGAGCTCCCGCCCCGATCCAAGCCACGGGTGTTCCACCGCGACTGCGAACAGTGGTTCGCCCTCCATTGAGGGGTACCGGTGCCTTACTCATCCCTGAGGCGGCGGATGCGGAATCGACTCCTCCCATAGTTGGTATGTCGATATGCACTAGAGCTCAGGAAAAGGCTTCCGATAAGGCGCCAGCAGTAGTTTCATCAGTTGCGGCGTCATCAATGGAAGTGTCATCATCGGTAGTACCATCAAAAGAGGATATTGGAGACGAGATCGGCCAACGTCGCGCCAAAGCGCCAAGGGGCAGGAAGCGATCTTCATCTAGTGTTAGCTCCAGCTCAAAACGGAGGAAGAAAATGGTTACCGGTCTGCTCGACCTCTTGCTTGACTCTGAGGCTGTTGCCCTAGACAAACCCATATCCATGCAAGAGTCGGATGACGGTCTTATTTTTCCGGGTTCGTCTGCCGAAGAAGCCGCACAATTGGCTGAGGCTATAAGGTGCTCATAAGACAAAACTGAGAATGTGGGTGTCCCGAAGAAACCTTATCCTCCTGTCATATTCTACGAAGATCCCCCATCACTACGGAGGGTACATATGGGTCCCCTGCGATGGGAAGATGAGATAGCCCTCAAGCAACATATCTCAGCCGCTTCCGAAGATGAACTGGCATTAAAGACTGGTGGCCATGAATCTGCAGTTGAACCCCGGAGAGCACACTTCCTTAGGAAGGAACGGCGGCTTGAAAAAGCTATACTGGAAGCATCTTGGCGCATCGGTATGTGTGCTTTCCGTATTTTTTCCTTTCAGCAAATAATTCGTATTGCTTTTTATATCTCCTTATCTTCGTGAAAAACTTTGCAGGGACTTCGGTGATGACAGAGGATTTGAGTCCAAGTCGTGCTCCGCCTGTGGATTTCACAAATTTCTCCGATAAGGCATTGACAGGTGCGGAGGAGATTGTTATAGCTGCTATTCCTGCTACGGAGCTTCCGATGATAGCCTCTACTTCTTCATTGCCTACACCTTCCACAGAGGCGACCTTGTCGGTTATAGACCCGATGGATCTTTCTGTTGGCACCTCGAAGATTGTAGAAAGCACCTCCATGGCCATTGTTCCCTCCTTAGAGCCTGAAATGGCTGATGTCGTTTCACAACTGGAAGCTGCCACGCCAGCCCACGTCCTCGGTGATGTGCCTGAGGGTACGGAGGAGGCTTCCGAAGCTGCTATCCCTCCAGTTCAAAGCAGAAGAAGCATCGAAGTTAATCTTCTATATTTTGTTTTAATGATCTCTCCATTATCTGAATCTTTCTGTCTTTTCAGAATTACGAGGATTGGCGGCGTCCATCGAGGATCTATCCCCCAGAAAGTCTTTTCAGCGTCAGCTAGAGATGGCCGCCCCACAGGCAATATCCCCGCAACGCATCGTCCTCTCTTCTGGGCAAGGTCGGTGTTATTTGACCCCCTCATTGCATTATCATTATTTCGTATAACGATACTGATGTCTTCTGTAGTTATGTAAGCTGATGACGAAGTTGAGATCCTCGACGGGCCAGGGGATTTGTTAAACCCTCCTTGCATGACTGCGGGTAAGTAAGGTTTTGAAGTTGTTTCATCTATTCTTTGTTTGCAATTCTCGCTGATTGTTCACGAATCTTGACAGCTTTGCCCGTTCTTACCTCACTGAAGTCTCGCATCATTATGCCACCAGGCCCTTATACCCGGCGTGCGTCTGAACGGATGGCGAAACAAAGCGTCCACTCCTTGTCGACTCTTATTGAAGATCTTCGTGCTGGTAGTTCGATCACAGCCGAAGAATTTGCTGCTAAAGCCAACATCTCTTTGCCCTTTCTCGCTACTTACCATGATGAAACCTTGGTGCATGTCTGGGTCGAGTATTATCGCCGAGTGGAGGCTTGTTTACATGGTCTTGAATGCGTACGCCTTCGTTCAGAGGTCCTTGCTGCAAAGACATACTTGCGGGGGTTGATTGAACGGTGCGTCGTGAATCTGCAGTCATGTGAGAAGAGACTCAACCGAAAATTTTCGGAGAGGGAACTAGCCTCGAATGCTTTGGGAGAACTCCAGGCTCAACTCACTACTAAGACCACTCGTGCATATGAACTTTGGCGAGTGCTTCAAGAAGCTATTACAGAGGTGGTAGCTCTCGATAAGGCCGTTATTTTTACCCGCGAGATGGTTTAAGCTCACAAAGAATCTGAAAGGGAGCTTGAGAGTCGACTCGCCTCGTACCAGGCTCAGCAGTCTCGGGCGGAGACCTGTCTTGTGGCCATAACAAAGCTTGAAGCCGAGGCCCAGCGGAAGAATGACGAATTGACGAACTTATTGCATCGTCCGTCGGCCTGAAGATATATATGTTTTTTTTTTGTATTCTTCTTTTGTACTTACTCCTGAATGAGAGTATTTTTGATTCTTTTAAAGATTGTACTTTGTATTAATTTGGATCTATGAATAAAAGACATATTTTGTTTCATGGTGGTATGTCCCCTTTAGCGAATGCATTTTGTGGATAATCTATTTTGATATCTTCGTAGGACGGCGGCGGCTTAGGAAACAGGTTCAGATCTGCCGCCTAAAACTTTTCAATTTATGAGCCGTGAGGGTCTCATAAAGATTTTCTCCCTGCGAGTCGAGAGGATCTCGTAGGTGTAATTTATCCTTAGGGGTCATGAGGACTCCTAAGGGCGTTTTCTCTTGAGAGTCGTAAGGATCTCACAAGAGAATTTTCCCGCTTACAAGTCGAGAAGATTCGTAAGTGGTTGTTTCCCTTCTTGTCGAGATTCGACTTTAGAGAGTGTGGCCCATGAATAGTATATAATAGTCCATCTTGGACCGACTTGCAGGGCCTCAGTGCTTAGGAAACAGGTCCTTATCCCCATTGCCTAAGGCTTTTCCCTACGAGTCGAGACGAATCGAGAAGTTCTCGCAAGAACACTAATTTCCTCACGGGTCGAGACGAATCGAGATGTTCTCGCAAGGGTTTCCTAACGTCACAGTTAACTCCTGCTAATAGAAGTCCAATAGGGTCTGTGGTACTAGGGTTTTTTACCCGTCGCACAGTCGCGTTGGCCGATATATTCCCCGATATGCAATATGGTTGTTCGGGGTAGCCCCGCGACTGTCGTGTCTCTGATCCCTTCGGGGGCTGAACAAGATGTCTTCAAGCAATCTTCCAGGTGGTATTACCGTTGAAAGAGAAAGCTTTAGGGATATTCCATGTTGCTTTTTACTTGAGGTTAGGCTCAGTTTGGGAGCCCCGATGAGTCATGATCACTCCGCGCTGGTGTGGGATAATCTCCGATAGTCTTTTCAGGTCTCATTTGAGTTGCCGTCAAGACCCTGAAGCAAGGGATTTTCCTTGGCTTCGTTCGTTGACATTGTGTCTGCATCCGATTGGAATACGGAGAAAACGGTGTTGATCTTCTGGGATGCAGATATTGCCGCTGAGACCTGACTCTCCCTTTGATGGACTTTATTGGAACATGTAGTTCCCTTTTCGTTTATGCCCATGGATTGTATACAGGGGTCAGTATGAACTTACCTGCAGGGCAAAAGTTTCATTTCAAATTTTTTCTTATTTCTTTCCGCGATGCTCTATCATTTCATCTTTTTATATCGCGAAAGTCGCGATTGCCCAATCATTTCGGCTATCTTTTCGCGGTGCCTAATCATTTAGGCTATTTTTTCCTTTTTACTCGCTGTTTTTTATTGCGAGTTGCTGTTCAGTTGATAAAACTGCACATTTGTATTACATTTTTCCTACCATTTTCATATTAAAAAAGGACTTTATTATAATATATTATATATATGAGGGTTTATGTGTGAAAACACCATTTTCCATGTGTTAATATATTTTAATTAGCATTTGGTAGAAAAATGTATGCAAATAAATTCATTGACCAAATCCTAGTAGAACTAAGTCTACTAAATATTATTTAAGATTATTGTGCAGAATTTTCCAAGTTGTTATGCAGAATATATCAAAGAAATCAAGCTGTTGAAGAAATCTTGCCAAATTAAGATGCAAAACTTGGAGACTATGTCTGGAAGCAACCGAGAGAAGATTTCTGAATTCTAAAGGTTCTTAGGATTGCCACATGTCACGAGAAGAAAGCCCAAGAAATTTGATCGAGAGATCCCCACCTTTGAGCGCGGATCCGTGGCCAAACCCACCGTTGGGCCGCGGATCCGCCGCAATATTATGGAGTTGGAAGGAAATATTTTGGGGCATGATTCTCTACTATATTTTACCAACTTTTGAACAATAAGATTCTGGCTTTGCACTATAAAAGGGCACCGAGGGCCTCTTGGAAAAGCTATCAAGCCGAAGAGATCACGAAGTCCAAGATGGCTCACGCATCCAGGCTGATCATCAACTGTTCGTCTACCTCCTTAGGAAAGATCGAGAAGCAACTAGTTTGTAATCATTTTCTACGGAATAAAGTGTAGATTGTTCAAGTTGATTAATAAAGGTAGTTTTTTTATTTACTTCTTTTGCATTTTACATTATGTTTTCCCTCTCTATCTTTTCATCTTCTTTTCCCAACATGCGCGAGTAATTCTCCGCTTGTTAGGGGTCGTAGGATTAGGGTAGGGTAATGGACGATGAAAATAATTAAACCTTTTTTAAGTCCTGTAAAGTTTAGGAACTTTATCAAAAGAATCATTAACATCCTAATCGGGTGCGCTAGCAATTCTTTGCTAGTTCCGACCGCGATTAGAGATTAGATTAATGATTGTTTTGGTAAAGGCTAGATATGAACGGAGTTCCGTGTCGAGATAAGGGTTAAGAGTGGGATTCCTTTTCCCTCCAGAAACCCTAATCTACACGCATCACCGTCGTTCTAGTTCTAAATCTATTAATGGATAAAAATGGTAACTTTTAATTGATCGTCCATAACTACTAAATCCTAACGAACCCTACAAGCCCTCTTATTATATTAATTACATCTTTAAAATAATCTAGATCTATATTTTACATTCTTGTTTAACGTAGATCTAGAAATCTTTCTATAAAATTTTTTATCATTCCTCTCTTTCTCAACACATCTAAAGTAAAAGTAAAAGGTTCCATGTTTTCCTGAGGACGACCCGTACTCATCTCGGTCTAGCTACACGCGACACCGTTATTGATTGCGGTTAACTACTACAAACACACTCTTTCGTATAAATCAGTTGCCCAACATTTTGGCTATTTTTTTATGCATATATTTTACTCGCTGACTTTTATTGCGAGTTGCCCAAACATTTCGGCTATTTCATATGCATTTTTTTCGAGTTTGGAACTCATGGTCTGATACTAATCTTGCATCAGTATCGCTGCGACTGGAATGTTGCCAGGAGCGACTCATCATTTGCCATAAAAATACTTGGAATTTGATACCGATTTAGGCATTAGCATCGCTACAACGGGGATATTTCCAGGAGCGAATCATCATCTGCCTTTGTCGGTTTGAACAAAGGTGGCTTAGCAAACAGGGTTAAGATCCTGTCGACTAAGGCTTTTGACTTCATGATCCGTAAAGGTTTCATAAAGATGTTTCTCCCTACGAGTCGTGAGGATCTCGTAGATGTCTTTTCTCCTTAGGAATCGTGAGGATTCCTAAGTGTATGTGTCACGCCCCGCTTCCCAGAGTACGCAAGATGAGGCACGTGACATAGCCAACCATGCTACCTGTGGGTAGGAATTATCCATCCACAGTCACATTACGGTTGTGGAGATACCAAGAACAAAATAATAAACTAATCTAATACATGTCCAGATCCATAATAACAAGAATCAATAAACAATAAGTGCGGAAGCAAATGATCCAATACAATAAATAAACAGTACGTCCCATAATGCGGGCTCACATCAGGAAATGAAATGAAATAAATAAACTAAACCCTAAGGAACTCACAGTTCAGCCTGCTGGCTGAAGTACTCCTGCTCGGTCGTCGACAGTGGTACAGGATCTGGGCCATGCAAAACCCAGACGTCAGCGCGTCATGTCATCAAGTAATATAATATAAACATGGTAATGAGCAATGCAAGTATGAACATGAATAAAGCAGTACTAAGAAATAACAGAGCAGGGTAATGTGCAATGGTGACTAAACTGTCCTATCAGGTTTCTACTCTATAGTCTTTGAAATCAATTGATGAATCGTTGATGTAACTCAATAGTATCCCGTGCGTGCCCGGGACCACGGTCAAGGTCCTCGGGGCTGAATCCGAGACGTGCCGCTAAGCAGTAATAGGTGGTAGGATGGATGAGTGATGTCAGCATCATCACTCCCGGACTGGCCAAGCCCGTAAGACTGATCAGAACAAGTATCGAACTGTTGAGTTACAAGTCGGTTTCACCTTTGATTTCCCCATACCCCCAAGTTATGTATGTCAGGTCAGGTATTCAATAGTCAAGGACTAATGCCAACACGAAATCCGGTGAAAATAGGTCTGGCTGGCTAGACAGCAGGAATGGTCAGGTTGTCGGCATTAGGCATGAAATCAGGTAACAGGTCAGGTCACGTTTCAACAGGTTGAGTCGATATGTACAGGGTGTCATGTCCGGTGTATCAGTACATGTGTCAGGTGTATCAAGATCGGTCAATATGTAATGCAATCAAATGTATGCTGATAACAGGTATAGTAACGAATAAGGGACGACAGCAGGAACAGCAAATCACAATATTATTCCATGTAAACACAGTGATGCTTTGTATTCTATTATTAACAGGTTCAAGCACCCTTGGGGTGCAATAGTCACAAGTGAAACAATATCAACAACATACGTAATGAAGCTACATGAATTTAAACTAAAGCATAATAATTGTCTCATGGGTGATTTAACAAATGAAGTGAGGACGATCTACTTGGTTTAGTTAGTTAAAGTGTGAATTAATAGCAGACCGGTTAATTACAAGCAACTACTATATTGATTTAATGTTACGGATAATTGTGACCATCAATTCTAAGTTATAAAAAGATATCGATGTTACTAATAGCTGTGTGGTTATAATATGATGATTAAGTTTGTAGCAAGACTTGATCTTGTGTACTAGCATGTTAAAGCAAGTATTCGGATACTTGCCTCGACGGTTTCGCAAACCGGAAAGCACGGATGCAGTGTCGGCAGAAAACACGAGACGGGTGCACGGGCCACGGATCGAGTCCCAACAGCGAACAGCGGAACTATACGGACCAGAATACTTCGCTGGAGCATCGGGTCCAAAAGACGGCACGGTCGGAATCCGGCAAAAGTCATCGGCAACGAGTTAGCAACATGATATACGTAATAAGATCAGCGGGGGGGATTTTGCACAAAAGGAAAGATGAGGGGTGCTTACAGGGAGACACCTGGGGGCAACCACTTGGGCTCGACGGCGCTGGAACGCCGGCGAGGCAGTGACGACGGCTGCGAAGGCTGGACAGCCTCGGGTTCGCTGGAGAGGGTAGTGCGACGAGTAGAGGAGGGTGGTGGTCGGCTCTGGTGATCGAGGGGGAAAGGAGGTGGTCGGAGGTGGCGCGGGTGACGTCGACGAGGGTCGACGGCACGTTCTCCGGCGACCCGGGGATTGGTTCTAGGGTCGGGCTCGGGTCTGGTGGTGGTCCGGCGAGGGGAGGAGGAAGGCGACGACGAGGTCGGGACGAAGAGGAAGAGAGGGAGTCGCAGGCGTCGTCGACGATGGGAGGCGGCGTCGACGGCGAGAGCTGCGGCCGGGTGATGGCGTCGGGGTTGGGTGCAGGCGCGGGACGAGACGAAGGAAGGAGGTAGGAGGGTGCGGCTAGGCTCGTGGTGGCGAGGGCGGCGACGGCGAGGTCGCGGGGAAGTCGACGGCGATGTCCGGAGGTGGCTAGGGTTAGGGTTCGGGGTTCGCGTGAGATGAGGAGGAGACGAGGGCTGCGTACAGAATATATATGAGGAGAGAGAGAGAGATTTGATAAAGAGAGAGAGAGAGAGAGAGATTTGATGAGGGGAGAGAGAGAGATAGAGAATAGAGAGAGATAGAGAGAGGCGGTTGAAGGGGGCCCCACTCGTTAAATTAAGAGCTCGTGATTGGCTGGAGGTGAAGGAAAATTAACACAGAAAAAATTTAAAAAGATTTAAACGTTGAAAATAATAACGGAAATATATATTATAGTTTTAAATATATTTAATCAAACGGGCATCTTTGGCGCTAAATGAAACATTTCCAAATCGCGCCCGGGTTGCGCCCAAATGCTCCAAATTCAAATTATAAGATTTTAAGCGGGTTCCAAATTTTGAAAAGAGGTGTTTTGTAATTAAAATGCATGCCCCCAAGTCGGACACTTGCACGCGCACGTAGTCGTCCAAACCTGCCCGTTTCACCGAACGGAACGGAATCTCGACACGCGGACGCTACCACGCGACTAGTGGCGACGAGTAGGCCAATATGGATATTTTTAATTTCATTTTAGGAGTTAAAATTTGTTATATGCCAAAATGACTTAACCGGTTAAAAATTAGCAATAAACACCAGACAATCAGGATAATTGGAAATGAGCAATATATAACCCTCAACTAGTAATAGAGATAGTATTATTGGGCTCGGGTGTTACATCATACCCAACTACAAAAGAATTTCGTCCTCGAAATTCCAAGAATACAAGATAGCTAACTACTGGAAAAGGTGAGGGAATTTCTGCCGGATCTCGTCTTCTCGCTCCCAAGTGGATTCTCCATGCGATCGATTACCCCAAGAAACTAGCACAAGAGGGATAACCTTGTTCTTAAGAACCTTTTCTCTTCGATCCTTGATTTCAAATGGTCGCTCCTCAAAAGTTAGGTCCTCCCGTACAGTCAACTCCGATTGATCCAAGACATGAGTTTCATCACGAACATACCTCCGTAGTTGAGACACATGAAACACATCGTGCACTCCTGCCAATGACTGTGGTAACGCCAAACGGTACGCTACCTCTCCAACACGCTCCAATATCTCGAAGGGTCCAACGAATCGAGGACTAAGCTTTCCCGACTTCCAAAGCGAATCACCCCTCTAGTCGGTGATATCTTCAGGAATACCAAATCACCCATGGCGAACTCTAGAGGTCTTCTTGACGTGTCGGCCCAACTTTCTGTCTGTCTTGAGCTGCCTTCATATGCTTCCTGATTGTATTCACCTTCTCGACTGTTTGTACCTCCAAATCTGGTCCTAGTAACCTTCGTTCACCAACGTCATCCCAACAAACAGGTGAACGGCACTTACGACCATACAAAGCTTCAAACGGAGCCATCTGAATAGTTGCTTGGAAGCTATTGTTGTACGAAAACTCTACCAGGTGTAGGTGATCCTCCCAAGAACCTTTGAAGTCCAACATGCAGGCCCTCAACATATCTTCAAGGGTCTGGATCGTTCTTTCCGATTGTCCATCAGTCTGAGGATGATAAGCTGTGCTAAACTTCAATCGAGTCCCCAAACTCTCTTGTAAACTCCTCCAAAAGTGCGACAAGAACCGAGTGTCCCGGTCGGACACGATGCTTACCGGTACTCCATGCAATCTTACAATCTCCTGCATGTATCGCTCTGCCAAAGTCTCCGTCGATTGACCAACCCGAAAAGGAATAAAGTGAGCTGCTTTGGTCAACCGATCGACAATCACCCATACTGCATTGTTGCCCTTTGGACTCCGCGGTAAAGCCGTCACGAAATCCATGGTTATATGTTCCCACTTCCACTGAGGAATCGGAAGTGGTTGCAACAAACCAGCAACCCTTTGGTGTTCAGCCTTGACTTGCTGACACACCAAGCACTTAGCCACGAAGCGAGCAATTTCCCGTTTCATACCTTCCCACCAGAAATGCTGTCGAATATCTCGGTACATCCTTTTCCCTCCTGGATGTACAGAGTAAGCTGAACTGTGTGCCTCCCTCATAAGCTCTTCACGCACATCCCCTTTTGGCACACACACACGGCTACCATATCTCAACGAACTGTCTTCATGGATCAGTAAATCGGTTCGTAGTCCGGCTCCAACCTGCTCTCGAAACTTTTGCAGTCTAGGATCCTGCGATTGTGCCGCTTTAATCTTCTCAACTAAGGACGACTGTACTTGCAACTGCATCAACTGTCCCGTAGCACGTGGTAGCAAAACCTCCAAGTCAAATCTCTGAAAATCCGCAATGATCTCCCTTTGTGTGGTCAATACCTGAATTGCTGGTAACCGACTCAACGCATCCGGCACGACGTTGACTTTTCCCGGATGGTACTTAAGATCAAGGTCATAGTCGGCCATCAGCTCCAACCATCTGCGTTGTCTCATGTTCAACTCCTTCTGAGTGAACACATACTTTAAACTCTTGTGATCAGTAAAGACTTCAACTCTCTCGCCCAAAAGGTAGTGTCTCCAAATCTTCAGGGCGAAGATCACGGCTGCAAGCTCTAAGTCATGAGTCGGATAGTTCTTCTCATGAGTCTTCAGTTGTCTCGATGCGTAAGCGACGACTTTCCCATTCTGCATCAAAACACATCCCAATCCCTTTCCGGACGCGTCGCTATGAATCACCAGTCCTCCTGAATCATCCGGTACGGTTAGGATAGGGGCGGTTATCAACTTCTGCTTCAACGTCTCGAAGGCCAATGCACATCCCTCCGTCCAAACAAACGGTACCTCCTTGCGCGTAAGCTTGGTTAACGGCTCAGCTAAACGAGCGAAGTTCTCCACAAATCTTCTGTAGTATCCGGCGAGTCCAAGAAAACTTCTTACCTCCGCAACATTCTTTGGAATAGGCCAATCTCGAACTGCTGCAATCTTTTCGGGATCGACGGCGATTCCATTGCCCGACACAACATGCCCCAGAAACTTCACTTCTTCCAGCCAGAATTCACACTTACTCATCTTCGCAAATAACTTCTCTTGTCTCAGCGTCTGCAGTGCGATCCTTAAGTGCTCAGCATGCTCCTCCGGACTCTTCGAGTACACCAGAATATCGTCAATGAATACCACAATAAACTGGTCCAAGAATGGTGAAAAGATCATGTTCATCAAATCCATGAATATTGCCGGCGCATTAGTCACTCCGAAGGGCATCACCAAATACTCGAAATGTCCATATCTAGTTCGAAACGCCGTCTTGCAAATGTCTTCTGCTTTCACTCGGACCTGATGATATCCTGATCGCAAATCCAGTTTCGAGAATACCCTCGCGCCACTAAGCTGCTCAAAAAGTTCTCCAATGCGAGGGATCGGGTACTTGTTCTTAATAGTCACCCGGTTCAATTCTCGATAATCAATGCACATCCTTCTCGTGCCATCCTTCTTCTTTACTAAAAGAACTGGAGCTCCCCAAGGCGAGTTGCTGCTTCGAATCCAACCTTTCTCGAGTAATTCACCAACTTGTTTCTTAACTTCCTCCAATTCCACCGGTGCCATCGGATAATAAGATTTTGATACTGGCGCTGCACCAGGAATAAGGTCAATCGCAAACTCCACATCTCGCTTCGGCGGTAAGCCCGAAATATCTGTAAATACATCCATAAAGTCGCGAACAACTGCCGGCTCTTCATTACTATCCACTACCATTGCTGCAAGAACACCGTTTGTCGGCCTAGCCCTAAACTCGACTGGTCCGACAGAACTGCTTCCCCCAGTGAAGGTAAACTCAGGGTGTCCGGGAATCTGGAAAATTACCTTCCTTGCCCTACAGTCAATATGGGCGTGGAAAGTGCCAAGAAAATCCATTCCCAAGACTACTTCATAACTGCCCGTATCTATCATCAAGAAATCTGCAAAAAGCTCTCGTCCGTAAACAACAACTGTACAATCTCCACATTCCTTACTAGCTATGATTTTCCCATTCCCAGTGTGTATATGTCCCCAAAACTAGACAGGGTCGTGCAGGTAGTCGAGTGTGTAGTTATAAATTTAGATGACATAAAACAGTGGGATGCTCCGAAATTAAATAATGCCAATGCGGGAAAACCATGAACGAGTAAATTACCTAAAACCACTTCTCCTGATGCCTTAGCTTCCTCAGCTGTCAGCGTGAACGCTCGGGCCTGGTTTGGTCCTTGAGTAAGCTGTTCCTGCCCTTGGAACGGTCTCTGCGGAGGCTTCTGTATATCATCTCTCGTGCGAAGCTTCGACGGACAAGCACTAACGGCGTGATCTGCCGCTCCACATCTAAAACAGAGTCCCAGCCTCTTACGACACTCCTTTCGCATATGTCCGAGTACATGGCAGTAGTTACAAATCACGCTCCCTTTCCGATCACCCACACTTGTTTTCTTCATTGGTGCTATGCCGCGCCTGTTCACCGGAATACTTCTACGTACAGACGTTTGTTTCGGTGCAAATGCCGGTTCCAGCTCGGTCTGTTCCTTTAGATTCTCCAGCAATCCCCTTATCACTCTACGCCTAGCGGCTAAGACCGCACTTCTTTGGTCCATCTTCAAATTTGTACCGGCCATATTCCTGGAAATCAAAGTACCCAACATTAGCATGATGATAGATTCTGGGTATAGATCAAGGCTAGAACTCCAAGATACTTAAATAGAGTACTGCATTGTAGCTATGCCGCGGTATCATAGCCGCAATTACTTAACTCCACCCAAGTCGCCTAAGTCCTAGAGATAACAAGAATTTAGGTTTTCGAGTTGACAATACAAAGTAAGTTTGCATGTCGACATGATCCGGAAGAATGATTCAAGGAAGGTAAAACGGTCAAGGTGGCAGGACATGTTTCCTAGTCACGGGTATTAAGATTCGTGTATCGGGTGCAATACCCAACTACAAAGAATCAACCCAATTAACCTATGGCTCTGATACCAAAAGAACCATGTCACGCCCCGCTTCCCAGAGTACGCAAGATGAGGCACGTGACATAGCCAACCATGCTACCTGTGGGTAGGAATTATCCATCCACAGTCACATTACGGTTGTGGAGATACCAAGAACAAAATAATAAACTAATCTAATACATGTCCAGATCCATAATAACAAGAATCAATAAACAATAAGTGCGGAAGCAAATGATCCAATACAATAAATAAACAGTACGTCCCATAATGCGGGCTCACATCAGGAAATGAAATGAAATAAATAAACTAAACCCTAAGGAACTCACAGTTCAGCCTGCTGGCTGAAGTACTCCTGCTCGGTCGTCGACAGTGGTACAGGATCTGGTCCATGCAAAACCCAGACGTCAGCGCGTCATGTCATCAAGTAATATAATATAAACATGGTAATGAGCAATGCAAGTATGAACATGAATAAAGCAGTACTAAGAAATAACAGAGCAGGGTAATGTGCAATGGTGACTAAACTGTCCTATCAGGTTTCTACTCTATAGTCTTTGAAATCAATTGATGAATCGTCGATGTAACTCAATAGTATCCCGTGCGTGCCCGGGACCACGGTCAAGGTCCTCGGGGCTGAATCCGAGACGTGCCGCTAAGCAGTAATAGGTGGTAGGATGGATGAGTGATGTCAGCATCATCACTCCCGGACTGGCCAAGCCCGTAAGACTGATCAGAACAAGTATCGAACTGTTGAGTTACAAGTCGGTTTCACCTTTGATTTCCCCATACCCCCAAGTTATGTATGTCAGGTCAGGTATTCAATAGTCAAGGACTAATGCCAACACGAAATCCGGTGAAAATAGGTCTGGCTGGCTAGACAGCAGGAATGGTCAGGTTGTCGGCATTAGGCATGAAATCAGGTAACAGGTCAGGTCACGTTTCAACAGGTTGAGTCGATATGTACAGGGTGTCATGTCCGGTGTATCAGTACATGTGTCAGGTGTATCAAGATCGGTCAATATGTAATGCAATCAAATGTATACTGATAACAGGTATAGTAACGAATAAGGGATGACAGCAGGAACAACAAATCACAATATTATTCCATGTAAACACAGTGATGCTTTGTATTCTCTTATTAACAGGTTCAAGCACCCTTGGGGTGCAATAGTCACAAGTGAAACAATATCAACAACATACATAATGAAGCTACATGAATTTAAACTAAAGCATAATAATTGTCTCATGGGTGATTTAACAAATGAAGTGAAGACGATCTACTTGGTTTAGTTAGTTAAAGTGTGAATTAATAGCAGACCGGTTAATTACAAGCAACTACTATATTGATTTAATGTTACAGATAATTGTGACCATCAATTCTAAGTTATAAAAAGATATCGATGTTACTAATAGCTGTGTGGTTATAATATGATGATTAAGTTTGTAGCAAGACTTGATCTTGTGTACTAGCATGTTAAAGCAAGTATTCAGATACTTGCCTCGACGGTTTTGCAAACCGGAAAGCACGGATGCAGTGTCGGCAGAAAACACGAGACGGGTGCACGGGCCACGGATCGAGTCCCAACAGCGAACAGCGGAACTATACGGACCAGAATACTTCGCTGGAGCATCGGGTCCAAAAGACGGCACGGTCGGAATCCGGCAAAAGTCATCGGCAACGAGTTAGCAACATGATATACGTAATAAGATCAGCGGGGGGGATTTTGCACAAAAGGAAAGATGAGGGATGCTTACAGGGAGACACCAGGGGGCAACCACTTGGGCTCGACGGCGCTGGAACGCCGGCGAGGCAGCGACGGCGGCTGCGAAGGCTGGACAGCCTCGGGTTCGCTGGAGAGGGTAGTGCGACGAGTAGAGGAGGGTGGTGGTCGGCTCTGGTGATCGAGGGGGAAAGGAGGTGGTTGGAGGTGGCGCGGGTGACGTCGACGAGGGTCGACGGCACGTTCTCCGGCGACCCGGGGATTGGTGCTAGGGTCGGGCTCGGGTCTGGTGGTGGTCCGGCGAGGGGAGGAGGAAGGCGACAACGAGGTCGGGACGAGGAGGAAGAGAGGGAGTCGCAGGCGTCGTCGGCGACGGGAGGCGGCGTCGACGGCGAGAGCTGCGGCCGGGTGATGGCGTCGGGGTTGGGTGCAGGCGCGGGACGAGACGAAGGAAGGAGGCAGGAGGGTGCGGCTAGGCTCGTGGTGGTGAGGGCGGCGACGGCGAGGTCGCGGGGAGGTCGACGGCGATGTCCGGAGGTGGCTAGGGTTAGGGTTCGGGGTTCGCGTGAGATGAGGAGGAGACAAGGGCTGCGTACAGAATATATATGAGGAGAGAGAGAGAGATTTGATGAGGAGAGAGAGAGAGATAGAGAGAGGCGGTTGAAGGGGGCCCCACTCGTTAAATTAAGAGCTCGTGATTGGCTGGAGGTGAAGGAAAATTAACACAGAAAAAAATTAAAAAGATTTAAACGTTGAAAATAATAACGGAAATATATATTATAGTTTTAAATATATTTAATCAAACGGGCATCTTTGGCGCTAAATGAAACATTTCCAAATCGCGCCCGGGTTGCGCCCAAATGCTCCAAATTCAAATTATAGGATTTTAAGCGGGTTCCAAATTTTGAAAAGAGGTGTTTTGTAATTAAAATGCATGCCCCCAAGTCGGACACTTGCACGCGCACGTAGTCGTCCAAACCTGCCCGTTTCACCGAACGGAACGGAATCTCGACACGCGGACGCTACCACGCGACTAGTGGCGACGAGTAGGCCAATATGGATATTTTTAATTTCATTTTAGGAGTTAAAATTTGTTATGTGCCAAAATGACTTAACCGGTTAAAAATTAGCAATAAACACCAGACAATCAGGATAATTGGAAATGAGCAATATATAACCCTCAACTAGTAATAGAGATAGTATTATTGGGCTCGGATGTTACAGTATGTTCTCTTGTAAGTCGTAGGGATCTTGCAAGAGTGTTTTCTCCTTATGAATTGAGAGGAGTTACAAGTGTTTGTTCATCAAATGAGGGCATTCCTCGTCGTTGGTGGGACTCGGCAAGGAAATGATTATTTGTGCCCGTGGATTGTATACAAAGGTCGGTATTGAACCGCTTGTAGGGCAATCTGGGAAAGGTGATGGCTTAAGAACAGGTTCAGATCCCTGTGGCTTAAGGCTTTTGAATCTTATGAGCCGTGCGGGTCTCATAAGAGGTTTCTCGTTACGAGTCGTGAGGATCTCGTAAGTGTAATTTCTCCTTAGAAATCATGGGGATCCCTAAGTGTGTTGCTCCTTTGTGAGTTGTAAGGATCTCACGTAGGTAGTTTTCTCCTTACAAGGTCAAGAGGACCTTGCGGGTGTCTTTTAATGAGATTGCACCCTTTTGGGTTTTCACAATCTCGCCGGTAGCCCTGCTGTTTTTACTCACGGAACCCTTTCGGGTTTTCATCCGTGCCCATTTTGCTTGTGGACGTACCGTTTTTTTTTCTTTTTTCTTTTACGAGTCTGTGCCCTTTTGGGTTTTCACAAACTCGTCGGTATCCCTATTTTTTTACTCACGGAGCCCTTTCAGGTTTTCATCCGTGCCCATTTTGCTTATGGACGTACCATTTTTTTTTTGCATCAGCCTTCGGATGCTGCGGTTCGTAGTAGTTTTAAGGACGTGTTCAGACCAGAATATTGCATTTTAATACCGCTCATTCATTATCTATTTTTTATATTTATCGGTACTATTAACCAGTGTCTGCTCAGTATTACAGATTACAGGTATCCGTGACAAAATACTGGAAATACACTTAAAATCACGAATATTACAGTTGTGAGCTGACACTGCAACCAGAACCGCAAACCGACCGATAATTCTTGGGTTTCTTTGTGCAACATGCTTGTGTACACACTTTTCTATCTAAATCGACCAACACAATACAAGTGTGTACACAAGACTTTTTGGTATGCACTAGAACCTAGTGGGGAAGCCATGAATCATGGCACAAGTGGGCATGGTGTGATGTGCATTAATGGTGCATTCAATGCATAAAGTATTGATGTGATTCATAGCTACAAGTTTCCCTCCAAGCCCCGAGTGCATCCAAAGCCTCTACTGACCAAGCAAACAATATCAGAGTGATGTGGGGGACAAAACAAGCCAACACATAAAGAACGAGACCCAGAGCTCGGATTTGACCCGAGATGAGCACCATTGTGGCCGGCCACTTTTCCCCAAATGCCCCCGGTTTTCTGTGGGCCCCCCTTGCTGCCTTGTCATCACATTTTTATTGTTTGTTTATTCAATTTTTGAGCCTATAAAAGCATAACTAGGCAGCAAGGATGAGGGTCTCATATTGTATCTTTCATTTTACACTTCAACTCTTTTGTTTTCTTTTGTTCTCTTGTACATAGCTAACCTCTTGAGTTCTTTACTTTAACTTGATCTTGGAACCTCTTCTTTGAGCCTGCAAGGTTAAACTTTGGTTATTGCACTCAAGGGTTGTATCATTACTTTGGTATGAATAAAGCTTTCTCTTTGTGCCTTCATTTCACCTTGGGATCTTTATCTTCACTTGATCTTGTAACCTCTTCATTGAGCTTGCAAGTTTAAATTTAGGTATTTGATTCCATGGTTTGTTATGTGCTCTTGGGTTCCTAGTTCTCTTTATCTTGCTCTTTTATTACTTGCTTTACATTCTTGCAATTTAAATTCCATGCTTTACTTTCTTGCACTTTAATTACCATGCCCTTTATTTACTTTCTTGTGTTGTTCTTTTCTTCTCTTTGTTTCTTTTTTCTTTTGCTCTTTATGTTTGTTGCTTGAATGGTTGTGAATATGTGTTGTTAGGAAAAGAGAAAGATATTGTAAGTTAAGCTTTTGTTTCCCATTTCCTTTTCTCGTATTTTCCATTTGAAACTCCGCCCAAACCTTACGCAAGCACTCCGTTAGGCACCCTACCCTACCAAGGTATCGGTGATCCCTAACCGTGACCGGTTGCGTTCAGTTTGGCCGGAGGCGAAAGCAAGAGACAAGAACATAAGGACAAGGGTCAATAAGCCGGATTCCACGAATACCGTGCTTAAATACCCTAATCCACGTTGTTGCCAATTTCTCTAGCTTCATTGCTTGAGTTCGGCTCAAAGGACTTGAATACGGAATCCATTAACTTACATTATCCTATCATTTCCTAACAAATTTAACTTTGCATATAACACATAGGATAGATACGAACAATTCCGCCTACGCGCATTAACTCATAAGAACAAGAACATAAAACGCTCCGTCTCCCTGTGGATCGACACGTGCTCATCGCGGCTAGCTGCAAAGCGACACCGTCCTGATCGTGGTTAAACTTTAGAACTTAAAACTCAACACGCCGAAAGCGTGCGATCAAGTGGCGCCGTTGCCGGGGAGACGGTAACATTTTAATTCTTGTTGTTTCGGGTTAATCTCTGTACATTTCATCTATACAACTAACCCTATTTTCAAAAACAAACTAAAAATTCAAAATTTCAAAACCAAACAAAATACTAACAAAACCAATTTTGCTCTCTGGATTTCTGACCTGCTACCACTATGGATCTAAACTAAAAAAATCAAACAATATCAGTGAGATACTAGTAGAACAGTGTGTTCACAGAAGAAAATTAGAGCCCATTCTCCAAAGGAAAACCGGCGACACACCAAGGAAATCCGGCGTCGCCGGCCAGAACACCTCCTTCTGCCTCCAAATTTTCCTCTTTGCTCCAGTGTTCTGTTTTTGTCCTATTTTTATTGTTTGTATTTTATAATTTTTAGTGTGCAGGTATTTGGGAATTCGTATCGCTTTTTCGCACTAATATCTGTTTTCCCGACATTTCAAATTTTTGCGGATTTGCGAACTGCGATTGTGGGGAGCAAAGTGTACATTCCAAGTTAAGGTGATTATGAAGTATAGTGCCAAAGATCCGGGTAGTTTGACCCACGCAAGCGAACTTTTCAAGCTTACCGGATTTGATTCAATGGGGGTTCCTTAACCCAAAACTTATCGGTACGTATTTCTAACACCTTCTTTCTCAAATTCGACGCATCCAATATACTATTCTTTGCAGGATTCTTTGCAAGTTCGCTTCCAAATGCTCATATTAACTTACCCGTATTTGTTGCAGTGCCGAGCTTAGACATAAAAAAATGATTGTTTGAAATTTTGAACAAATGTCAGTTGGGAGATCTGTAGTTGGGTTTGGGACTAAGACCAGTTTAGAAAGAATGTGAGCACATGGGCTCGGTTGATCTGAATTAGGGACTTTTGGTCAACTTGGACTCAGTCCACTTAGTATTGAATAAAGTGTTAAACACTTGTTTGGGCTCGATCCCTTTTATGTGCAACAATGCTGAGCATTGATATGAGCTATGACTCTTCCCCCATTTCTTTGTTTTTTATGGAGTGTTAAACACTCTTTATGGTGTTGGGCTCTATTTACAGAGCGCTTTATTTTAAACAGTGCCCACGTGAGGGGCACGTGGAGCGCTTGGCGCCGAGCGCCTGGCGCCGAGCGCCGACCACTGAGTGCAGAGCACTCTCTATTTTATTAGCGCCCATGCAAAAGGGCACGTAGGGCGCTTGGCGCTGGGCGCCAACCACTGAGTGCAGAGCACTCTTTATTTTATTAGCGCCCATGTGAGGGGCACGTGAGGCGCTTGGCGCTGGGCTCCAACCACTGAGTGCAAAGCACTCTTTATTTTATTAGCAGCGCCCACGTGTGGGGTGCTTGGCGCTGAGCGCCAACCACTGAGTGCAGAGCACTCTTTATTTTATTAGCAGCGTCCACGTGAGGCACTATGCGTTGTTTCCTTTTTGTGCTTTTTTCTGAAGAGTTCAATTCTTTGTTCTTCCCTGGATCTTCAATCCCCAAGAACAAATTCATCCCTGCGAGAATTAAATTCTCATTTGTGAGAGACTTGTCTCATGGATTTTAGATCCAGGGAAAGAACTATATTCTTTTATAAAGGTTAAACTCTTGGGTATGCAGATGAGATACTACGATCTCTATTTACCTTGAAGAAAGTTCTTCTTCTTTCTTCTCTCTGAAAGCTCTTTTTGTTTGCTCTTCTTTTTTTTGAACTTGAAGTTTATAGGGGGTTCCTCTTTTCAAGACTTGAAGTCTTGGGTCCTTTATATAGTGGAGACTGATTTGTTGATTCAGTTAAGGAAATCTCTCATTGAGAGATTTCGTAATTGATTTGGGGATTTTATCCACCGTTGGATTTTTGATCCAAGAACTTCTGTTTTACAGAAGACATTTTTCTTGTTTTTTTAACAAGATTGGGAAAATATTTTTCCCATACAGAGCTTATTTTGTATCTTGGTGATTTTTAATCACCATTGGATCTTTAATCCAACGGTGCTCTGTTTTACAGAGATTAACCTTTCTTGTTTTAGGAAGATTCGAGAAATATTTCCTCAACAGAATTTAATTCTATAATTTGATGATTTATCATCTTCGTTGGATCTTTGATCCAAGGGTGGAGAACTTTTAGTTCTGGCACCAGCGCTCTCGTGCTTTGCATGCGAGGCGCTGCCTCAGAGTTTTTAACTCTTGGCGTTACCTCAGAGTTTTTAACTCTGGGCGCCGGCGCTCTCGTGCTTTGCACGTAAGGCGCTGGCGCTCTCGTGCTTTGCACGTGAGGCGCTACCTCGGAGTTTTTAACTCTTGGCGTTGGCACTCTCGTGCTTTGCACGTGAGGCGCTGTCTCAGTTCAAATTTTGAACAGAGCCTTGCTCTCTTATTGGGGGGAAACAGCAGGGCATGACAGGTTTTGTTGGCGGCCCATGCAGGTCAGTGCTGCATGGAACCCTATAATGATGTTCAGTTCCGCATGGACATTCATGCCAATTCTGCATGAAGCCCTAAGCAATATAGCACAAGAATCAGCAACTAAAAACATTCTTTACATTTCATATTTCTTGAATCTTACAATTTCATATACTTTGAATCTATCCTAACCCTATTTTTCTTTCAAGGTTATGAATTCTCCAAACAGTACCAGCACCAACTTCAACAACACACCACCACCTTTATCGCTTACGCCTACTGTTGCTGCTCCGATCAATGAGCAGACGATACTGCTTGAGGCAATTCGAAGCCTCCTAGAAGGACAGCAGCAGCAGACTGTTATCTAACTGAACCGTCCAGAAGCGGAAGCGCCCGTAGTAAAGCAATTCCGTACTTTGCACCCAAAGCAATTTTCAGGAAAAGAGAGCCATCTGGAAGCTGAAGAATGGGCTCAGAGCATTGAAGACGATCTGGCAGCAGCACAAGTGCTAGAGATCGCTTGGGTACGAGTTGAGAAGCTGCAACTCACCGACAATGCCCGAATTTAGTGGAAGGTGGAAGAAAGATGTCACGCCCCGCTTCCCAGAGTGCACTAAGATCGGCACGTGACAGAGCCAACCATGCTACCTGTGGCTAGAAAACATCCCTCCACAGTCACATTACGGCTGTCTATAAGATATCAATAACAGTAAAAATAAAATAAACTATCTAGTACATGTCCACATGCCAGAATAAACGAGTCAAGAAATATAAATATGCGGAAGCAATAAAATCCAAATAACAATAACATCTGGAAAGTAAGTTCCAAATGCGGGCTCACATCAGGAAATGAAAGTGCTGGAAGAAAACTAAACTAAACTAAATACCAAATTGCTCCGTCCTGTCGACTGAAGTACTCCTGGTCAGCCTGTGACAAAGATAGAGGATCTGGGCCATGCAAAACCCAGACGTCAGTGCGTCATAAAATCAAACAACAAAATATAATCAGGAGGTAACAAGATATGCAGGCATGAGTATGAATAGTAATGAGTGTATAACAGTAACATGAATATGGAACAGTGAAGTGTATGTGCATGCGGTGAGTAATCTATGCTTCTGGGTTAATTACTCTCAAGTCTTTGAAATCAATTTAATAAATCGCCGATGTAACTCAATAGTATCCCGTGCATGCCCGGGATCACGGTCCAGATTCTCGGGCTGAAATCTAAACGTGCCGCTATGCACAAAACAGGAAACATGTACAGATGAATGATGTCAGCAGCAGCATCCCGGGACTGGCCTACCCCCTAAAACTGATCAGTATAAGTGTCGAACTGTTGAGTTACAGGTCAGGTTTCATCATTGATTTCCCCTTACCCCCAAGTTATGTGTTCAAGCCAGGTATTGATAAGTCTGGAGCTAATGCCAACACAGGATCAAGCAGGTACAGGTTTGTCTATGCAGACAACAAGATACGTCCATCAGGACAACATGTCAGGATTGTCGGCATTAGAAACAGGATCAGGTAATATGTCAAGTAGTGGTATATCAGGTCATGACAGGTAGTGCACAGGTATCAAATGGATGCTCATAATAAAACTGTAGCGAGTACGGGTGCACGATAAAGGTACGGATGCACAGTAACACACGGATGCATAAATATCTATCAGGGATTACATCTACAACTCCATGACTACGTAGGATGCACATTATCACGCATGGGGTGCTAATATTACAGTAATATGAAATAATATGATCTAGCATGCAAATAGATGTATAATAAATGATACGGATACAAACGGGTATCCGAAAACACTAAAACATTATTATGGATGTACAATGCAATCAACATGTGATATTTTTATTCATATGGATGCAGATTATATAACAAGGCATGTAGCAAGATAAACTTGCATGCGACTAGATATGTAAATAACGGTATGGATGCATACGGGTATCAAAAAACTGTAAAATTGTAATATGGATGCACAATGAAATAAACATGTAATATTTTATTAATATGGATGCAAAATATGTATCATAGCATGTAGCAAGATAAACTTTCCTGAACGTATCACACGACGGGGTGTGCACACTGCGTACGACGTCGGGTAAACGTCGCAACGCACACACGGCACACGGGACAGGTCCAGGCAAAGCAAGAATGTAACCACGCTGACTGGGAATGTCCACAGGGTCTCCCAGATCGGCGACGGCGAGCACGGCTCCGACGATGGTCGGAAAAATAGATCAAGAAAAGAAAAGAGAAAGAAAGAAGAAGGAGAAGAAAGAAGAGAAGAAGGAGGCTGGGGTTTGGTGTTCTTGGTATGGGAGAAGGCGAGGAGATTGTTGTGATGACGAGGAGGCGACGGGAAGGTCGGAGCTCCGGTGACGAGGGTTTAGGCGAGGCTAGGGGGTTCGGGTGATGGGTTCTTGGTATGCAGGGTTTTGGTCAGGGGTGCAGGGAGGAGGCTCTGGTGTTGGGGAGAAGGAGACGAGCGGGGAGAAGCGACGATGAGGTAGAGGCAAAAGGTCGGCGACGTGAGGGCGCCGGCAAGGGTTGCAGTGGTCGGGGTTGTGGGTGTGCGGGGAGGAGAGGAGGTCAGGACTGCAGGGAAGGTAAGGATGAGGTCGAGGAGAAGGAGAGGAGAGCAGGCGAAGGTGGTGATGAGGATGGAGGCAATAGCGAAGGTTCGGCGGCGAGGAAGGTTAGTGCGAGGGTGTTGGGTTCTTGGGTCTGTAACGAGGAAAGAGAGGAGAGAAAAGAAAGGAAGACGAGGAGGTGGAGATGAGGGTGTGGAGATGGTCGACGATGGCGAGGTGAACGTCGACGACGAGGACAGAGGCGAGGCGGCGGGCGTGGGTTTGAGCGGGAAAATGAGGTGAGGAAGAAGGGGAGAGGAGGTGGTCAAGGAGGTGAGATGACCGCGAGGACGAGGGATCTCCGACGGCGAGGGCGAGGGCGAGGCGCGGTCGCAGGTGTGGGTTCGAACGTGGACGAGGCGGTGGGAAAAAAAGAAAAGAAGAAGACAAGGACGAAAAAGAAGGAAGGAGGTGCTCGTAGTGAAAAGGAGAGGGTGACAGGATCTCGTGGGGGTTTAAAAAGAAAAGAGAGAGAGATCAAGAGGAGAGAGAGAGAGGGTGAGAGAGAGAGGGATCAGTTAAAAAAATTTGATTTAGGAAAATATTTTATTTATAAAAATTTTTAAACTGTTAGAAATATTAAAAATATAATATTAGTTAATTTTGAGTTTTTTGGCTAATACTAAACAAGTCCAACACACGCCCGGGTCGGGTCTAAAATTATGGTTTGAAAATACGGTTAATATACGTATAAAGCAAAACCAAAATAGGATATCCGGGTAACGAAAATGCATACCTGCAAGAACGGATACACATAGCGTGCACGTAGTTATCCAAACGAGTTCGTTTCACTGAACGGGACGAGAACAAGATGTACAGATGCTACCACAGGGTCAGGGGTACCATGCAGGCCATGCAATATATTTTTAAAATATTTTATTTGACTTTATTTGTTTTATTAAAAAAAATATAGATACTAGATATAATGCCAGTATGCAGTATAAACAATATTAAAAGTGCACGAATTTTCGCAACTAGCCGGGATAAATCATAAACAGGAATCAAGACGGGTTTCCAGCAAGCGGGTCGGGTCGGATGCAAAGACGGATGTCAAATACACTATTCGCATCCAAAACACAGTAAATCAAGAAAAGGCCATAAATAAAGAAATACTCAAAAAAAAACTAGTATAAATGAACTAGGGTGTTACAAAAGCCGTCTTGACCAGCCGATCGAATGGAAAACCTTTCGCGGCATGTTCGACACAAAGTACTTTCCAGAGACTGCTCGATTTGACATGGAGCAGCAATTCATCCATCTACAACAGGGTTCAATGTGGACTAAATCTGTGGATGAGTATGATGCTGAGTTTACCATGCTTAGTAGGTAAGATATATCTCAATATTCGATTTTCTAATATCACATACTACACAGCTAACACGAGACCTTAACAGGTTCGCGGCACACTTGATACCGACTGCTGAGATCAGGTCCAGACGATTTCAGCAAGGGTTAGATCCAGAGATACAAGCTGCATTAGCTACAGGGGATTTCTCAACCCATGAACTGGTCCTGAAAGCTGCCCGTCGATATGAAGCAGTGGTGAAGATGAAGGGCAGACCCCACTCTATTGGAATGAAGCACCCTGCCACTCAGATGGCAAGAGGAGCCTCTTCAAAGCCATAATTTGTGCCCAGGAGACCGGGAGTACCAAACAACCGGCCCAACCCAGCCTTTTGTTAGTTATATGTATGCCCTAGAGGCCATTACTATACATAGGATGTATATAGTAGTGGATGCTGGGATATATATAGGGAGGACTTTCTTGCTCGACATGATAGTATGCTATCTGGTTACTCTTTACCTTAACGTGTATACTGATTGTCTCTCTGTTTCATGTTGGTAAAGCCCTTAGGATGTGTACTTGACTACCTGGACTATGATGCGGATCATACCAGTGGGGACATGGTAGTCCATAAGTACATCCTTCAAAGTCCCTAGTCGTGGGTGTATCGAGACGGGGCATCGATATACCAGAGTAGACTAGCGTATACCTTCTCGACCCATACAGATGGGCGATGGATGATCCCATATCCATTGGTGTTTGACATCAGAGATCATATACGGGTGCTCAGTAGAGACTGGGTACACTGGACGGACTCGCCGAGAACTCCCAGATGGTATTATACCTTACGTCAGATGGCAGTTCTCTGGTGACACTGGTACAGAGTAGTCTGTTGACCCGAGATCGTCATAGAGTCTTGGGTGGTTCCCACTGTGCTTTGATTTCCATCTTACCATGTCCAAAAGGGCGTGCAAAACGGTGGTTTTTGGGTACAGTCCCGAGTCACATGGAGGCAATGAGCGATAGGAGGGGATTCGTCTCTCCCGGTATAGGGGGTTGATGTTGCGCTGTGTTCGATTGGCTATAACAGGAAATCCCTGGCGAGGGTTGCTGAGATTTACTGGTAAGTGTTACCAGTAGTTTTTCGAATTGTTATAGACCTCATATCGACACGACTTATCGAGCTATTGGGGTCTGACGTTTACCACCCCTAGGCAAGATATGCGACATATCAGACGATCAGACCGGACTGTACGGTAGTGTTACTGGTTGGATTCACTGGAGTGTGAGCGGGCTTGCTCGTCGATCTTCTGATCGCTCAATAACCGGGTGGCCGTTACGTTTAGCAGACCGCTTGCGGCTTGTGGGTGTTTGATATGATCATCACCTGCTGCCGGCGTATTGACGAGTCTTTAGAGTCCTACACAGAGGTTTCCTGGCTCAAGCGAAACGAAATAGGAGCGCGTATGAGATATGTGCGGGACCGAGAATAATGCGTGTATGTGATACCGTATTCCATTCTCGCGATGAATGTATCGAATGGTTATATGCGATATAACCTAGTTATCGAATCGAGGGTTGATTCGATAAGCCGATACATTGGATACTAGTCGGTTATATGCGATATGACCGGATCGTTAAATCAAGTGTTGATTTAATGATTTAATGCATAATTATATATTTGATATATTACTTTGCATTAACTAGTATCGGTTCACTTTTAAATGGATTTTCTCACTTGTTTGTGCACATTGTATATATGATATATTTTTTGTGCACAAGATTGTATCATGTTTGATGATACATGCTAGTTTGGGTTTGTGTAAAGAATTAAACCATGGTTACTTAAGTGGTTAGGGTTTCATTTCCTTTTCTCATTTATTTATCTATTTATTCTTTTTGGAAAAATATTAAGCATAAAGAAAAATGGTGGCTTTCTTTGGAAGCATTTTGAAGCTTCATGAAGCTTTGACTAAGTCACCATTTTTGTCTCATGCTTAACCTTAACCATTCCACTTAACCATGATCTATTCTCTACACCTAACCAAGGTTAGGATATGATAAGTATTCTTTTTATTATTCATTTTGGATAATACTTATGATATTCTTTCTTCTTCTTCTTCATCTTCAACATTGAAGAAAGCTTTCTACCAACAATGGTGGATTGTGAAAATGAGTGAGAAATCCAATTCTAAAGTGAACCCACTTCCTATTTCTTCATCCTCTACCTCTTGCCAAGTAGTAGAGTGTGTTTTCTTCACAAGTTTCATGACTTGGTGAAGTGGGAGCTTGATCTAGTGATGCCTCGACGTAGATCATCTTCGGCACGAAGCCGACGACCTTGCCCGCCCATTTCTCCGATGAAGCCGACGCCTGAGCCCGGGATTTCATTTGGACAGCGGAGAGGACTTCATTACGGAGCCGTGGAGGTGGAGGACCGGATCTACAAAAGGTTGTATTTCCGTTCACTTAGTTAATTTGTTAACTAGTTGCTTGTATCGCCTAAACTTCTAGCCAACGATCCGTATTAGGGTTTCTCGGCACCGTTAAAATTTGAAATTGGCATGGTTGATGCCTTGTGAGACCTCCTTTGAGTGCCTAGGAACCCGACAGTGGTATCAGAGCCTAGCTAGAGCCTTAGGCGATGTCTAGTCGACATTTGAAATCCGAACGAATCGAAACCCTAATCCCAAACTTGCTCTCTGGAATTTTTCTAAAAACTGGGTTTTTTCCAGATTAAAAATGCTTAAAAAATTCAGCAGGGAATTATAAGAATTACGGTGCAAAATTTAATTCATGAACAGTGCAAACGGCGGCGGAACCGCGGCAGAATCCTGGCTTCTGCGGCGGTTCCGCGGCAAGATTATGACGTCATCCTCCCCTTTTTGCACAGTAATTCCTATTTAATTATGCTGAGTTTTCTGGGAATTTTTTAAATTTTATTCAAGATTTGAATGTTCTGGGGTTGTTTTGGGGATTCGGTGTTTCGATCGGAGTATCAGATTTTGTCTATGTGGCTTTCCGGATAAATTTTAGAATATGTTAAAAAGTTCGACCGGATATAAATACCTAATTTTTCCCCTGTCGGGAAATTTCCAAGTGTTGGATTTTTCCGTGTTTTAAAGACGTTCTAAGTAGTGCAAGTAACTCGATGGACCCTCTAGAAGACAACAAACCTTAACTCGATTATGTGACCGTCTTGAACTGCCCTTTGAACCTTCGGGTTTGGGGCAGTACGGCGTGCCACATGTGAGGCGTTGGCTTGACCCTTCTACGGCTGGACCGTTGGTACTGAGGCACGAACTGAATGTTTTTAGACTTGTTTCATGTGTTGATCTGTATCGGGAAAACTTGGGTGTTCGATTGTTCGATCGGAAAGTTTGACATTTTCTATTTATCCGGAATGGGATACAATAATTGGAATTCACAAGAAATTATGAGATAACGGAATGGATATTATAAACATAGCAGTTTAGTCTCACTTGATCGGTTGCCACGGAGTTTTAATGTGATCAAAAGTCTGTCGCAATCACGTAGCGTACGCGGATACTCGCCGGGTAAACTTAATAGATAGCCTCACTCCATAGCCCCGACCAAGTGACTGTAGGAGAACCCCGTCGCCGAAAGCATCCGTTCGGGTGCTCGCGGCAGCGGTGTTCCGCCTTGGTGCACTTCATCGACGGCGTCGGGGGTGCGGCCGCCTACTGAAGTTTGCGACGAGCATTCGATCAGGATGTCGGGAATCTTGTTGAATTCCCCGACTTGATATTGAAAAGTTTTTTCGATTTTGAGACTAAAATGCGGGGTTTATAATTGTTAGGCATGCGATGTCTAAGTAATTCATTTGATTAGGCATGCGATGTCTAAAGAGATTGCGGATTCCAACTGTTGTAGTTTTACACTTTCTTTTCTGTGACCGTAAGTGTAATATGTGATATCGCCGGTTTCGTTGCTATATGTCAACAACAATTGGGATGCGCATATTTACTTACGTTGATGATATGTGATGTTATGTGTTGCTGGATATGTTATATTGGATCGTCGTGTATGAATAGCCGGGGGTTTTTATGTGAGATGAGTGTTTTTCATTTTCATTCATGTAAAAAAACATGTATGTAATATTCTTTTATTGGGGCACTTCCAGGTTGCGGAAGATGTCACCCTTTGTATATTATTTACTTTTCCGCACTAGGATAAACCCAAGGAGGAGGGCACAAGTAACCGGGTTCTGGAGTCCAGTGGGAGACCAACTCGAGGAGTCGAGTCCGGGTCTCCTAACTCCAGAATTGGTAGGGTTGCTTGCCGCTCTCGTAGGGGTCTAGGGGTGTGGGTTTGGTTATTCATCACGACCGTGGAATCCGTGTTTTATACTGGCTCGTATTGAAAACACGGACGTCCTAGTATATCCAATATTTCATATGTTTCTTCTGCTGCGATATCTGTGATGTGATCATGTGATGTTCTGTGATAGATACAGTATATAGTATATATGATATATTATATAGACGTTACTTATGTTTTACACCCACGCTAGCCCTGCCCCGCTCTGCCGTTAGTTACCTAACCTAACGGTGCACGAGGGGACATCGAGGCGAATGCGGATGGCATAAGTGTACGTCGTATTTATCTGTGATGTTTAGGTACTTAAATGATGAGACTTCATTAATGAGATTAATGAAATAAAAGAAACCTAAGATGTTGTAGAATTGAATTTCAAAATAAAACAGGTAGCTACAGTTCTTGCTTTGCACAACGGTATATATGATATATCCTGCACCTTATTCGATAAGGAAAGGACCGAGATCTCTTCACCGGGAGTGACTCCTTTAGCAATAACTGGCAGATGCTACACACTCGGTTTGTCTTTTGATTGCTTTTAAGAGTTTTTGCTTTGCACAGTAATATATATGATATATCCCGCACCTCATTCGACGAGGAAAGGACCGACGATCCCTTCACCGGGAGTGACTCCTTTAGCAAAACTAGAAAAGCCTCAAAAACACTCCATTTCAAGATTCATTCGATCCTACAACGATATCAAGTTCATTACGCAATAGGTTTTCAGAAAAAACCTGTCGTAGCCCTTCGTCATTTCAGATAAGTAGTAGTTAGTATTCGTGCTGCGTTTGTTGGCCTTTGTCAAGGCGCAGTGTGCGGTAGCTAACTGGTGCTTATCTGCTTATGCATATGATGCAGATTGGGTTAGGGTAGTCGTGCGACCTTGTTGGCCTTTGTCAAGGGCCGTGCGGGTGGGTTTGATTCAATCAAGAAATGACGGGTTGAACTTGACTAGCATCCTATGGTTTGTTGGCCTTTGTCAAGGTCATAGGAGATTAGGGGAAAAATATTATCGGGAATTTCAAGTGTTGAAATTTGCAATGAGATTGCATACCTTCTATGAGATAGTTAGATCCCGATACCCGCTGCGAGTAAGTGTTACTCCTGGGAGAGTTTTATACATTACAATTAGCCGATCAAGCAGGTGTCTAGAAAGGTGTCAACGAGGTTACGCCTCTGGGAAAACGAGGTTTACATTAATTAGGTTCGTGCGAAAGCACGGGGGACCTCCCTCAAAGTACCGACACTGGCCTGGCTGAAAGATTGGCGAACTTGTAGTGTGTAATTAATCCCGGCTGGTCTTTCCTTTTAGGGTTTGAAGGAAGATTTGATAAAAAGCAGTGGGAGACATCCTAATTAGATAAAATATAACCAATCTATTCCTACAAGAGCGCACGCTGAGTGTTTTCTTCTCTCTCTCCAGGTAGCGACCATATCATGCCTTAATCAAGATAATAATACGGATTATTGACCGAACCCGCTTGTTATACTGAGCTGGGGAACGTTGGTCCCGCTCTACCTTATAATTGTTATAAAACAGAGCAGGAAATTGGGGAATACCAGATTTCCCATGCCGCCCAAACGAAGAGAGTGCATGCTGATGCATCATCTTCGGGTGTGTTCATTATAAAGAACTGTTTCTCAGTATCCTCTGAATCCTGGGTATTTGATACCGGATCAGGATCCCAGATATGTAATCTGTTACATAGGGCTACAAAAGGATAGAAAAACTGAGAACGGGTGATAAGTTTCATGAGGCAGAAAACGGGGCAAGTGTTGCAGCTAAGTCTGTTGGTCACTGTCACCCTGTATTGTAATACATTGATTCTGAACGAATGTTATTAGATACCGAACCTGATATACAAAATCATATCAGTCTCTTTATTAGTAAAGAAATGATAAAATTTTGTATTGTTGGATAATGTTTTGAACATTTCCTATATCAAAAGTTGATCGGTTCAGGCACGTTATCTAAAAGCATTGATGTTCTAAATCAAACTACAGTTCTTAGTATACGGAACACACACAAGAGGAAGAGTTCAGAAATGAACGAATCCTTTTTGAGGTATTGTAGACTAGGTCATATCAATGCGACCCGACTAGCTGAGTTACATTTAGATGCATATTTAAATCAGTTTGAATTTACATCTTGTGAAACTCGCCAGTCATGTCACAAAGATAAGATGACCATAGCTCTGTTTATTGGAAACAGAGAAAGAGTTAGTAAACTCTTGGGACTGATACATGATGATGTATGTAAGGTCTCCTGTCTACACATGCCAGGACTGATTCTTTATACTTCATTATATTCTCTGATAATCTCTCAAGATTCAGTCATATGTTCCTGTTCAAACATGAGTCCGAACCTTTTGAGATATTCACAGAATATAAGCAAGAAGTAGAGAACCAAAATACGGGTAAAAGTATTATGTCCTTTGATGAGATCAAGGAGGAGAATACTTGTGCATAGAATTTCTGGACTATTCTAAAGGAGAATGAGATTCTCTCTCAGCATTACTCCTCCGTATACACCATAGCACGATGGTATATCGGGGCGGAGCAGATACACCCTATTTGATATGGTGTGCTCTATGATGAGTACTACTGAGTTACCATTTTCCTATTGGGTGTTATGCACTTGAGAAGTTGCACACCTATTGAATAGGGTTCCAATCAAATCAGATGCCTACCACTTCATATTTGATATGATAAGGGAAGAGCCCATGTCTTAAGCTAGTTAAGATTTGGGGTTGTCCGGCCTATGTCTAAAAGCAAAATCCGGACAAGCTCGAGGCAAGGTCTGTTATGTAGAACTGGAAAGGTTCCAGCTATACAAAATACAGCAGATGATTTGGTATAACCAAAGGATTCAGTAGATACCAACGAACCTCAGCCTCTCCGCCGATCTAGTAGGGTTCCTTACCCACCTGAGAGATACTTCGGTTTCTCTATGACAGTGGGAGCGAGGATTGCATCATGAGATGATGACCCAACTAGCTTCGAGCTGGCCATCAGGAGTAAGACTCTGTAAGAATGGCTGGATGCTTAGTGATCTGAGATGGAATCCATGTACACCAACAAAGTATGGACTTTGGTTGCTATATCTGAAGGGTTAAATCCCCATCAGGAGCAAGTATATCTTGAGAAGATTACTTGGTGTAAATGGAAAAGTTGAGACTTTCAAAACTAGACTTGTTAAAGGTTTTCGTCATTGACCAGGCAAGGATAATGATGAAACCTTTTCAAGTAGCTATGCTTAAGTCCATCCAGATACTACTTGCCACGGCTACATACCATGACTACGATATCTGGCGGTTGGGTGTCATGACTGCTTTTCTAAATGATGTTTTAGAAGAGTGCGTCTATAAGTACACAGCCAGAGGGCCTCGTAGACAGTGGGAGCAGCGGAAACGTGTGCAAGATGCTTTATAGGATAAAGCAGGCATCGCGGAGTTGGAACATCTGTTTTGATGGATTAGTCAAAGAAGTTGACATCATCAAAATGGTAGATGAACCTTGTATAAACAAAAAGGTAGTAGGGAGTATGGTGGTGATCCTCGTAGAGTACGTGGATGACATACTCTTGATAAGAAAGGAGTTTCTTATGCTACGCTCGATCAATCTCCGTTTATCACAAAGATTCTCCGTGTAGGATCAAAATGATACCTCCTAAATCCTGAGTTTTGGATCTATGGGATAGATTTAATTGGATGTTAGGATTCTCACTAGTTGTAGTGAGATGATATCAAACGATTCTGGGGAAAATCACTGGAAGGGTTCCAGGGTGATAAAGACGACTGAATGTCAGTCGCAGGCATTGTCTTTACCCTCAGTAAAGGGACGGTATGTTGGAAGAGTTCCAAGCTAGATACCGTGGCATACTAGACGATAAAGGCGGGATACATCGCTACTTAAGATGCTACCAAAGAGGCTGTTTGGGTGTATATTGGTTCATGAGATGAACTATGTTCCTCCCATTGTGTGACAATGGAGTTGTGGCTTATGCCAAGGAACGCAGGTCCCATCAGTGATCCAGACATATTCTAAGGCAGTATCACTTGATCATGGAGATGGTTGATCTCTAAGGGATCGAGATTAGGAGAGTAGACTCAGAGGACAACACGGCGGATCCACTCACGAAGGCCTATTCCCAGAGAGAGACTTTTAAGGGATGGTTGAGTATGAGATACTTCAACCACTGCTACAGATGGCTCTAGCGCAAGTGAGAGATTGTTAGTTATATATATGCCCTAGAGGCCATTACTGTACATAGGATGTATATAGTAGTGGATGCTGGGACATATATAGGGAGGACTTTCTTGCTCGACATGATAGTATGCTATCTGGTTACTCTTTACCTTAACGTGTATACTGATTGTCTCTCTGTTTCATGTTGGTAAAGCTCTTAGGATGTGTACTTGACTACCTGGACTATGATGCGGATCATACCAGTGGGGACATGGTAGTCCATAAATACATCCTTCAAAGTCCCTAGTCGTGGGTGTATCGAGACGGGGCATCGATATACCAGAGTAGACTAGCGTATACCTTCTCGACCCATACAGATGGGCGATGGATGATCCCATATCCATTGGTGTTTGACATCAGAGATCATATACGGGTGCTCAGTAGAGACTGGGTACACTGGACGGACTCGCCGAGAACTCCCAGATGGTATTATACCTTACGTCAGATGGCAGTTCTCTGGTGACACTGGTACAGAGTAGTCTGTTGACCCGAGATCGTCATAGAGTCTTGTGTGGTTCCCTCTGTGCTTTGATTTCCATCTTACCACGTCCAAGAGGGCGTGCAAAACGGTGGTTTTTGGGTACAGTCCCAAGTCACATGGAGGCAATGAGCGATAGGAGGGGATTCGTCTCTCCCGATATAGGGGGTTGATGTTGCGCTGTGTTCGATTGGCTATAACAGGAAATCCCTGGCGAGGGTTGCTGAGATTTACTGGTAAGTGTTACCAGTAGTTTCTCGAATTGTTATAGACCTCATATCGACACGACTTATCGAGCTATTGGGGTCTGACGTTTACCACCCCTAGGCAAGATATGCGACATATCAGACGATCAGACCGGACTGTACGGTAGTGTTACTGGTTGGATTCACTGGAGTGTGAGCGGGCTTGCTCGTCGATCTTCTGATCGCTCAATACCCGGGTGGCCGTTACGTTTAGCAGACCGCTTGCGGCTTGTGGGTGTTTGATATGATCATCACCTGCTGCCGGCGTATTGACGAGTCTTTAGAGTCCTACACAGAGGTTTCCTGGCTCAAGCGAAACGAAATAGGAGCGCATATGAGATATGTGCGGGACCGAGAATAATGCGTGTATGTGATACCGTATTCCATTCTCGCGATGAATGTATCGAATGGTTATATGCGATATAACCTAGTTATCGAATCGAGGGTTGATTCGATAAGCCGATACATTGGATACTAGTCGGTTATATGCGATATGACCGGATCGTTAAATCAAGTGTTGATTTAATGATTTAATGCATAATTATATATTTGATATATTACTTTGCATTAACTAGTATCGGTTCACTTTTAAATGGATTTTCTCACTTGTTTGTGCACATTGTATATATGATATATTTTTTGTGCACAAGATTGTATCATGTTTGATGATACATGCTAGTTTGGGTTTGTGTAAAGAATTAAACCATGGTTACTTAAGTGGTTAGGGTTTCATTTCCTTTTCTCATTTATTTATCTATTTATTCTTTTTGGAAAAATATTAAGCATAAAGAAAAATGGTGGCTTTCTTTGGAAGCATTTTGAAGCTTCATGAAGCTTTGACTAAGTCACCATTTTTGTCTCATGCTTAACCTTAACCATTCCACTTAACCATGATCTATTCTCTACACCTAACCAAGGTTAGGATATGATAAGTATTCTTTTTATTATTCATTTTGGATAATACTTATGATATTCTTTCTTCTTCTTCTTCATCTTCAACATTGAAGAAAGCTTTCTACCAACAATGGTGGATTGTGAAAATGAGTGAGAAATCCAATTCTAAAGTGAACCCACTTCCTATTTCTTCATCCTCTACCTCTTGCCAAGTAGTAGAGTGTGTTTTCTTCACAAGTTTCATGACTTGGTGAAGTGGGAGCTTGATCTAGTGATGCCTCGACGTAGATCATCTTCGGCACGAAGCCGACGACCTTGCCCGCCCATTTCTCCGATGAAGCCGACGCCTGAGCCCGGGATTTTATTTGGACAGCGGAGATGACTTCATTACGGAGCAGTGGAGGTGGAGGACCGGATCTACAAAAGGTTGTATTTCCGTTCACTTAGTTAATTTGTTAACTAGTTGCTTGTATCGCCTAAACTTCTAGCCAACGATCAGTATTAGGGTTTCTCGGCACCGTTAAAATTTGAAATTGGCATGGTTGATGCCTTGTGAGACCTCCTTTGAGTGCCTAGGAACCCGACACCTTTTGTATCTACTGCCGGAGAGATGGACATTTGGCGAAAGACTGTCGGCGTGGAAATCGCCTTTGCTTAGTCTGCGGCTCAGCCACTCATGACATTGGGTCTTATCCTCGTAGACACAACCCAAATACTGCACCCAGACCAGCAATTACTTATCAGCAGCGCCCAGTTATCCAGGCACCTGCTCTACGACTCGCTCTCCCTGCTCCACCTCCTCGTAGACCTACTACACCTCCTCCTTGTCAGTTCCATCAAGCTCAAAGGAACGTACCTCAAGTACAAAGGAACGTAAGGAGGAATTCTCCTACAGCAAGGAGGAATGTACCGAGACGACAGGATTTCATAATGACTTTGGAAGAAGCTGAAGCCACCGACCAAGTCATCACTGGTAACACTTTTCTTTCAAACTTTCTTTCAGACTATAGACATACCATATATCTTTTTCTTATACCTGAAACCTATCCCACATAACTTAGGTACGATCTTAGTAGCCTCACTTCCTGCACTAGCACTCTTCGATACTGGAGTATCTCATTGCTTTATGTCACAACGGTTTGTCCAAACTCATGCAATTCCAGTCAAACCTCTCGTATACAGCTGGAATGTCGGTTCAGGGAATAGCGTTCTAAAGGCAATAATGGGATAAGACTTGTGTCCAGTGGTCATCTGCAGCAGAGAATTCTATACTGACTTTAAGGTGCTGGACATACCGAATTTTGATGTCGTTTTGGCTATGGATTAGCTCGGAACTTTTTACGCTACCATCGACTGTCGTCAAAGGAGGGTAGTGTTCGAGATTCCAAAGCATCCGGTCTTTTATTTCAAAAGTGGAGACCGTACCCTGGAGCCAAGCACATACAAGGCAAAACCGAAAAAGGCAGTGATTGCAGAACTTCAAGCGGAGGAAGGATCGCCAGAGATAGTTCGAGAGTTCGACGATGTATTTCCTGAAGACATATCAGGTTTTCCTCCCGATCGAGCTCTTGAATTCAGCATTGATTTAGTACCTGGAGTGTCACGCCCCGCTTCCAGGTGTACGGCAAGAGGACGCGACGAGACCGCTACGTATTTACTCAGAAGTAAACACACTAAGCGTAACTGAGCAATATAAAGTAAAGTACACAAGAGATAGGAATGTAAATGAACAACAAATTTATTTATTAAGCATTCTTTTACAAGTACAACTGAAATGAAAGTACATGAATAGAAAGAGATGCCTAAACAATGGCGTAACTGAAATGAAATAAAAATGTACAAGTGTCTAAAGCTCTGGGTCAAATGGTATCTGATCCAAATCTTCAGTGCTGAGTCGATCTCCAGTGAGTCCGAATCACCTCACAACATTCTAAAGAAAGAAGAAAGGAATATCGTCAGCGAACAATCGCTCGGTAAGTCCCAAAGAAAGAGAGAAGTAGAATAGACAGAAGAGGGTATAACTAATATAATATTTGATTGTTAGGTTAACGCAGTTGTTTGTAGCTTGGTACAGAAGTTGCCAGTGTATACAAGAGGAGTCCAACTTATACCATGGACTTTGGTAACCCGTAGTACAAGGCTCCGTCGAAAATACCACGGAACAACGGCATGGATGTAATTACGTCTTAAGTGACCATCTCGTGCCACCCTTAACATATTTTGTACTAGTCTACCCCTTTATAAACCCAGTAATGTATTATTGTATTGTTAGTATTGATTGTATTGTTTTGTCTGTAGTAAATGGAAGACTTGCCGAAACCATGATATCAGTAAATGGAATGGATGTAAATGGAGAGTCATGTAGATGGAGTCTATTCATGGTTCGGTTCGGTCGATAAAGATTGATATAGATTTAATAGATAGATTCATGGATTCATGTTGTATTGTAGTTATATACTTGAATCACATTCAATTCAGATTGATTAGATTGAGACTCGGTCTGAGTTAGACACTTTAAAAGGAACTTGAAATCCTGAATTAGTTTTGATGTTATCGGTAACTGCTGCACATGGATGGCAGGATTTGTGTCTTTTTCCAAGACAATTACCGTGTTGTTAACACCATTTGTTAGATTGTCTACCTTAGATAGGCAAGCACCCATATCTCCGGCTCCCTGAGGCTCAAGAGACCGGTCTCGCTTAAACCTATATTTACTAAGGTCCTTATTGTAATTTAGTATAACTTGAGGGGGTTTTATGTAAAAATAGTTTGATATAATTTTCAACATATATCTCAAGCATTTAATTATCGTTTATAGGGTTTTCATAGATGTATATTTTATAATTTTGAAATTTCTAGTGAGTAGAACCTAGTTTTCATAGTATATGGTATTTTCTTGAAATATTGGAATTGTTTTGTATTTGGATGGTATTTTCATGTAATGGTGATTCCTTTTGAAAACTTGGAATATTTATGTAATATAATTAAAGTAGATATTTTGATAGTAGATATATATTTAATGAAAATAATTTTATTTATTTTCTTGTAGAAATCTCATTTTCTAAAGAAAATATGCATTAAAATTCCATCGAGATCGAATACTCCTTTCGGAGATCTGCATCTCGCTCTACTAGACCCGAGAATGTGCGATAATCTGCACCATCCCGAACGGGGTCCCCAAAAGTGGGTTGTAGAGGCGCAATTGCAAGGAATTGTTTAATACATATTTTTAAAGAAATGGTTTTATAAGTTGATGGTATTTGTTTGAAATATAGTATTATCCACAACTATGTTCCTAAATTTTTATCATGCTATGTCAAAGATGTGTGTTGTGATGAGATAGCTCGTGAATTATCTAAAGGTAATACAGGAATTATGATAATTTATGTCGAAACTAAAGTATATGGTATTTTACTGTAAAACTATGATAAAAATTGTATAAAAGATTATTTTGAGATGATTCTTGTTTTAGAGTGTTTGTTAATGTTTGTTAAACATGATATGAGAGTATGGTATTTTCTTGATTAAGAAAAGTTGAGTTTTGAAGAAAAACCAAATCGGAAGTCGGATTAACTCTGCTTCCGTCGGGTTTTATAATTTAAAATTTTTAGAATAGAGAAAGAGAGGGGAAGAGGGGACTTACAAGCTAGGGAACAAGAGGAGGAAGAGAGGAAACTAATAAAGGCTTCGGGACGTCATTTCATCGCCGGAAACTCCTCGGAACGTCGCCGGATCTTCACCCTTTGCTAACTCCACTTGCACAACTATAGGACTTGAAAGTTTTTGAGAGTCGTGACAGGGAATTCTGAATGAGGATATGTGAAATATTGTGTGGTATTTATAGGGAAACTGGGGTTTAGTGTATTGAATTGTAGAATTAAAATTTTGCATTAAAATGGATTTTAAGAGGCATTTTATTGTTCTCTGTATGAATGCAGAGGAAACAAACAGTCTAGGGTTAGTGGGGGGAGTCCAAGGGGTGTGGGGTCAAATTTTAGAGGCATTACCGTCGGTTTAAACCGGCGGTGCCGGTCTAATTGAGCTTCACGCCGGTCCAATACCGTCGGGTGTGGTTGGGTTTGCTGCCACATGTTCTTGTCGCCTCGTATACCCTCGTGCACGTGTTCGTTTACTCTGTGTCGTTTCAGTTTACATGTAGGGCACGTGTAGACTCTTGGACTTCTAAAAAAATTAAAAGAAAATACAATAAAAATAATATATGGCTAATGAGATTTGAACTCAGGTGTTATGTCTCAGCAGTGCAAGGTCTTTACCAGTGAGCTACAAACTCTTTCTTGATGTTCAAAAGAAAATCAAACTTATAACTTGTGCTCAAGCTCAGGTGTTCCTTTCTGTATTTTGAAAAAATTCATACAGAAAGTTTAGGGTTGTTACATGGAGCACAACCGGTGATCAAAGCGCCGTATCGGTTAAGTCCTGAAGGTTTGAAAGAGGTCCGTACTCGGTTGGAAAAATTATTGACAAAAGGATGGATTCGTCCCAGCCCTTCAAGTTGAGGTTCACCGGTTCTACTTGTGAAGAAGAAGGAAGGTTCATATCGAATGTGCATTGATTATAGATCTCTGAACGATGTAACTATAAAGAACAAGTATCCACTCCCGCACATCGACGATCTGTTCGATCGGCTAAGTGGATCTTGCATTTTCTCCAAGTTAGATCTTCGTTCAGGTTATCATCAGGTGAAGGTAAAAGAATCTGATATCCATAAAACGGCATTCGGAACTCGCTATGGACATTATGAATTTCTTGTGATGCCATTTGGAGTGACCAACACGCCAGCTATATTCATGAACCTAATGAATCAAGTTTTTCGAGAGTACCTAGACAGCTTTGTTGTCATCTTCATCGACGACATCCTGGTGTATTCTAAGAGTCGGAAAGAACATGCCGAACACCTACGAATTGTCCTAGAAACTCTACGACAGCATCAACTCTATTCCAAGTACAGCAAGTGCGAGTTTTGGCTAGATCAAGTCGGTTTTCTCGGACATATTGTATCAGGCGATAGAATCTCTATAGATCCAGCTAAAATATCAGCAGTAAGCGAATAGCCGACACCGAAATCAGTAAAGAACATTCGAAGTTTCTTGGGATAGCAGGATATTACAGAAGGTTTATTGAATGATTTTCGAAGTTTGCAACACCCCTAACCAAGCTCACACGGAAAGGTGAAGAATTCGTGTGGTCAGAAGCATGCGAACAAGCTTTCGTAGAACTCAAATCAAGATTGACATCAGCACATATTCTTGTCATACTGGACCAATCTGGAGGTTTTGAAGTGCATTGTCATGCATCCGGTAAGGGATTAGGATGTGTTCTACATCAGCACGGTACACTTGTAGCCTATGAATCAAAACAGCTGAAGATTCATGAGGGCAACTATCCGACGCATGATCTGGAGTTAGCAGCCGCTATCTTCGCACTCAAGATTTGGCGCCATTATCTTCTTGGTGAATGAGTGGACATATACACATATCACAAGAGTCTAAAATATGTGTTTACTCAGAAAGAGTTGAATATGCAGCAGAAAAGATGGTTAGAACTCATTGTGGATTTCGACATCAACCTACAATATCATCCATGGAAGGTGAATATAGTACCTGATGCACTTAGTCGCCAACCATCAGCATTAAATCTCACCGCACAGTGGAAGCTTCAACAAGACTTGCATCAGATGGAGATTGAAGTGGTTATTCCAGGTAACGCTTCAAGTTTGATGAACTTACAAGTTCAATTTACCATTGTCGATCAGATCAAAATAGCTCAAGCAAGTTATACTAAGTTGCAAAAGATCAGAAAACAAGTAGAAAATGGACTTCAAACAGACTTCATTATCCATGAAGACGGATCTTTGAGATACGGCAGCAGACTGTGTGTACCAAAAGGTTCTGTGCAAGAAGAGTTGATGAAAGAAGCTCACATCTCTTCTTATTCAGTACATCCTAGAGGTACAAAGTTGTACAAAGATCCGCGTCAAAATTACTGGTGGTATGGAATGAAGCGTGAAGTAGCCAGAAGCGTCGCTAAATGCTTAGTGTGTCAGCAAGTAAAAGCTGAATATCACAGGACTGCTGGTTTACTTCAACCGTTATCTCTCCCAGAATGGAAGTGGCAACACATCATAATGGATTTCATGATTGCACTTCCTCACAGCACGAAAGGTAACGATGCGGTATGGGTTATTGTGGATCAACTCACAAAGTCGGCTCACTTTATTCCATTTCGAGTTGGCCAATCTACTGATACACTAGCAAAGAAGTACATGGAGGTAAGAATCTAAGTAATTTTTAAACTCTTCAATGTGTACTATCTCTGATACCTATGAACTTATGTAGGAAATCGTGAGATTACATGGAGTACCGATTTGTATTGTCTCCGATCGTGACACCAGATTCCGATCGCAATTTTGGCAGAGTTTGCAAGCTATCTTGGGAACAAGTCTGAACTTCAGCACAACTTATCATCCACAAACAGATGGTCAGTCTAAGTGAACTATTCAGATCTTAGAAGATATGCTAAGGGCATGTATGCTAGACTTCGAAGGATCGTGAGAAGGTCACCTATATCTTGTGGAGTTTTCATACAACAACAGCTACCAAGCAAGTATCGGAATGACACCATTTGCAGCTTTATATGGAAGGAAGTTGTTTCCCCAATCAGAGCAAAGCTCTGTTCAAATTTTGAAATTTGAAATGAAGCAGCGCTTCATAGCAGCGCCAACGCTAAGAGTCAAAGACTCCGATGCAGCGCTCAAATGCAAAGCACGAGAGCACCAGCGCTGGTAGCGCCAGCGCTGAGAGTCAAAAACTCTGATGCAGCGCTCACGTGCAAAGAACGAGAGCGCTAGCGCTGGCAGCGCCAGTGCTGAGAGTCAAAGACTCTAAGGCAGCGCTCACGTGCAAAGCACATGAGCGCTAGCGCTAAGAGCGCAACGCTCTAAACAGCGCACCACGTGCAAACCACGTGAGCGCTAGCGATAGAACAAAATGTTCTCGGCCCTTGGATCAAAGATCCAACGAACATGATTAAAAATCATCAATTGACCAGAATAAAATTCTGTTAAGGAAACATTCCTCAGAATCTTTCCAAACAGGAAAGATTATGCTCTGAAAATCAGAGCACCGTTGGATCAATGATCCAATGGTGCTTAAAAATCACCAAAATACAGAATAAATTCTGTATGGGAAAAGATTTCCCAATCTTGTTAAAAACAAGAAGATTGCTTTCTGTGAAACAGAAGCCCTTAGATCAAAGATCCAACGGTGGGAAACACCCCCAAATCAATTAGAGAAAAAATCTCTTCAACTGATTCAACAAATCAACCTCTACTATATAAAGGACCCAAGACTTCAAGTCTAATAGAGAGGAACCCCCCCCCCCCACAAATTTTGAGAAAGTTCAAAGAGAAGAGCAAGCTCTCGGCAGAAGAAGAATTTCTTCAAGGTAAAATAAAGAGATCAAAGTATCTCATCAGAAAAAGAACTTAATTCTTGTGCTAGATCATAGATCTATAAGGAAAATGTCTTTCACAAAGAGATCATAATATCTCATTATAAAAAGGGGGGAGAATAATTCAATTCTCTTATGATCACAGATCTATAAAGGCAAAGCCTTTCATCAAAAACATAAGAGATTGAAATATTTCCTATAAAATAAGAACTTTGTTCTTAGATCCATGAGACAAAGTCTCTTATAAGAGAGAATTTAATTCTCAGAGAGCAGAGTTGCATAAAAAGAGCCTTAGCGCTCCAATTAAAAGAATCGCTTCAGCGCTCCAAAATTTAGCGCACAGCGCTGCAGAGCCTTAGCGTTCCAATTAAAAGAAGCGCTTCAGCGCTCCAAAATTTAGCGCACAGCGCTGCAGAGCCCTAACGCTCCAATTAAAAGAAGCGCTCCAAAATTTAGCGCACAGCGCTGTAGAGCCTTAGCGCTCCAAATTTAAAGAAGCACCTCAGCGCTCCAAGTCTGGCGCACAGCGCTAAGCGCGCCACGTGCTCCTCACGTGTGCGCTATTTCACAAGAAGCGTTCTGCGCTCATTGACTGGCGCACAGCGCCACGTGCTCCTCACGTGTGCGCTACTTAACAGAAGCGCTCTACGCTCTTTGACTGGCGCTCAGCGCCAAGCGCACCATGTGCTCCTCACGTGTGCGCTAAGGGAACACAAAGTGTTCTTTAAATAAAGCCCCAGAACTATAATGAGTGCTCAGCACTCAATAAAAGACAAAAACTTTTGTCAGAACCCAAACCAATGCTCAGCATTGTTAAATGAAAAAAGACTGAGCCTAATTAAATGTCCAACATTTTAACTGAATGGGCCGAGCCCAAGTTGGCCACAGATCCCTAATTCAGATTAATTGAGCCCATATACTCAATAAATCTTTAATCTTAGTCCTAAATTGGACTACAGATCTCCCAACCAATATTGGTTCAAGGGTACATCTCTTCACTCCTCTGATATTTGTCGTTGTAATCCTTCAACGTCTTCGGAGAGGTGACGGGTCCCGACAACCAGACATTCCACGGACTGTGGGGTCCTTAAACTCATGGACTATGATGTCCTTAAACTTTACGGACTGTGAGGTCCTTAAACTTATAGACTATGATGTCTTTAAACTTTACAGACTATGACGTCTTTAAACTATGGACTATGATGTCCTTAAACTTCATGGACTATGATGTCCTTAAACTTATGGACCGCAACGTCCCTAAACTAAAACAATAGAGCCCAAATGCTCTTTTGTTGGATCTAAATGATCCTGTTGAGTAGATCTTAGTCTAAAAATTAGACTAACGTATCCTTAACAAACGTTTAAGTTGATCTTAATCTCAAATAAGATTAACGATCCTTAAACCCAACCCAAACCCAAATCTAAGAAAATACGGATTTGGACTAATCCACGCCCTACGGGCGACAATATAAATTAGTCTCCGTATACAATCCATGGGCAACCAAAAATAAAACAAACACACACGACATGAAGTGACCATCTGGAGAAGGAGAAAGTGGTTACCGCGATGCGGTAGCGTAATTAACTGCAGGGGCTTGCGCCTGCAGGGAAGAGCGTCCCCACAATCAAAACCCCTCAAATGAGGGAGAATCTGACGAAGTCTGCTACAACGGCCGCATCTGTCTAAACCTACGATACATGGTGCCATAAATCAACTTGGCATCTTTGGAGAGGTGGACGGATAAAACCTAAATAGCATCTGCCCCCAAATTCAGACGAGACGGCCTACGCGGTTCCGTCTCCTGTATTCGGCGGAGAACAGAAGTGTCGATCACCATTAAGTTGGGACGACATCGGAGATAGAAAACTCCTTGAACCTAAGATGATAGTAGCAACAGTCGATGTAGTTCGCACTATCAGGGAAAGAATGAGCATAGCCCAAGATCGACAGAAGCACTGGGCTGATGTAAAGCACCGTCACTTGGAGTTTCAATCGGGAGATCGTGTATTTTTGAAGATATCTCCTAACCGTGGTGTGATTCGTTTTGGAAGACGGGGTAAGCTCAGTCCGAGGTATATTGGACCGTTCGACATACTCAAATTAGTCGGAAAAATGGCTTATCGCTTGGCACTTCCACCTTCATTGGAAGGAGTGCACAATGTATTCCACATATCCCAACTCTGAAGGTATGTGAGTGACCCCAGCCATATTCTTGATCAATCCAAGCTCACTGTATAGCCAGATTTATCCTGTAAGCAACAACCTGTTAAAATCCTGGATAGAAAGGTGAAATCACTTCGGAACAAGAAAGTAAATTTGGTTCAAGTGATGTGGAGAAAAGATTCACCAGGAGAATCAACATGGGAACGTGAGAAAGACATGCGTGCAAGATACCCTCATTTATTTGTAAACTAGTCCTTAAAATAAATGTAAATTTTGAGGACGAAATTTTTGTAAGAAGGGTGGAATGTAACAACTCCAATTTCAATGTACAGAAAATTTATTTAAAAGTTAATATACAAATAGAGTATTTGCAATCATGTGTACACTATAAGTATTTGAATTGCTTTTGAACAGCAAGAAAGCACTTGTAGCTCATTGGTAAAGCCTTACACTACTGTGACGTAGCCCCTGTGATCAAATCCCCCCAGCCACATATATTTTTAATTGATTTTTCTTTTAATCTTTTAGAAGCCCAAAGATTTACACGTGCACTACACGTAAAATAAAAATTTACATAGTAAATAAACATGTGCACTGAGGAAAACCAAGCGGCATCAACACGTGTCACCAAAACCAAGCTACCCCATCGGTTTTTGACCGGCGACTTTGGCCCTACGGCCGGCGCCGACGGCCCCCATAGGGTATGGTCCCCAAACTTCAACTCCACACCCCTTGGCCTCCCCCTTAACCCTTGTACTGTTTGTTTTTATTAAAAAAAAAATTTAAAAAAATTTAAAAGTGGCATTAAACCAAAATTTTAATGCATTTTTAATTCATTCTTCATTACCCTAATTTTCCCTATAAATACCACGCCACATTTCACCCCTCCTCGCTCAGAATTTCATTACAAAAACTCTATAAAATTTCCAAGCCCCAAGTTGTGCAAGTGGAGTTAGCAAGAGACGAAGTTCCGGCGACGTTCCAAGAAGAATCCGGCGACGAAACGATGCCCCGATGCTATACTAATCTTTCCCTACCTCTTCTCCTTCTTAATAGTCTGTAAGTCCCCACTCCTCTTCTCTACCTCTATTCTAAAACTTCCATTTTTCAAAACCCGTCGGAAGCGGGGTCAATCCGACTTCCGATTCGTTTTTCTTTAAAAATTACATTTTTCTTAAACAATAAAATATCATATTCTCTCATAATATTTAACAAACATAAATAAACATATTAGAACAAGTTTCATCTCAAAATAATTCATGTTGCAATTTTTATTTCATTTTTACAGTAAAATACCATAATGTTACATACAACTTGTAAATATTTAATTTAACCGTATTACCTTTAGAAAACTCATGAGGTAATGACCTAGCTCATCACAACACACATTTTTGACATAGCACGATGAATTTTGGGTTTCTAGATTATGGGAAAATATGCTTTTACGAATAAATACCTTAAACAATTAAAAACTGTTTTCTTTAAAAAGGGCGTTAATTAAATTCCTTGCAATTGTGCCTCTACAACCCATTTTGGGGAACCCCGATCGGGATGGTGCGGATTATCGCACATCCTAGGGCCTAGTAGGGCGAGATGCAGACCTCCATAAGGAGTATTCGATCTCGATGGAATTTTTAATGCAATTTTTAAGAAAATAAGATTTCTACAACATAAATAAACTTTATTTTTATTATATATATATATAACCATTATCAAAAGATCTATTTTAAATATATTATACAAATATTCCATGTTTTCTAAATCAAAGGAATCGCCATTTCATGAAATTACCATGACAATTCAATACAATATCAAAATTACACTAAAATACCATATATAATGAAAACTAGGTTCTACTCATTAGAAAATTTCATTTTTATAAAAACTACATCTATGAAAATCCTAAAGACGATAATTAAATCTTGAGATGTACTTTGAAAATATATCAAAAATATTTTTAAATAAAACCCCCTCAAGTTATATTAATTTACAATAAGGACCCTAGTAAACATAGGTTAAAGCGGGACCGGTTCTCTTGAGCCTCAGGATGCCGGAGAATATGGATGCTTGCCTATCTAAGGTAGACAACCTAAAAAGCGATGTTATCAACACGGTAATTGTCTTGGAAAAAGACACAAATCCTTTCGTTCATGTGCAGCAGTTACCGATAACATCAAAACAAATTCAGGACTTCAATTTCTTTTCAAAGTGTCTGACTCAGACAGAATCTCAATCTAATCAATCTAACTTGAATATGATTCAAGTATAAACTACAATACAACATGAATCCATGAATACCAGAATTCAATCTATATCAATCTATTTTAACTGAACCAAACAATGGATATACTCTGTTTACATGACTATCCATTTATATCCATTCTATTTACTGATATCATGGTTTCGGCCAGTCATCCATCTATATAAAAAACAATACAATCAATACAAAAGACATTGCGGGGTTTTTAAGGGGTAGACTGGTGCGGAATGTGTTAGAAGTGGCACGAGATAGTCATTTTAATATACCTAACCTGAATATCCATTGCCGTTATACCGTGGCTGAACGGTTCCTTGTGCTCCATATACCTTAGTCTCCGGATAGAGAGACTCCTCTCGTATATACTGGCATATTCTGTACCAAGCTACAAACAACTGCGTTAAGATTATAATCAAATATTACTAGTTATACTCTCTTCTGTCTATTCTATCTCTACCCATCTTTGGGACTTACCGATCGATTATTCGCTGACGACATTCATTTTCTTCTTTCTTTGGAATGTTTTCAGGTGGATCGTACTCACTGGAGATCGAGCCCAGTACTGAAGACTTGGAGCAGTTAGCCTTTCACCCCGTGCTTTAGATACTTGTATATACTTTTCAATTCAGTTCATACCATTGTTTAAGCATTGTTTTTCATTCATGTATTTACATTCCAGTTGTACTTATAAAGAAATGTTAATAAATAAAAGTTGTTGATCAATTACATCTATTGTCATTTTTCTTGTGTACATTTATATTGCTTAAATACGCTTAGCGTTTTTACTTATGAGTAAATATTTCACGACCCGCTTCCCAGAGTACGCAAGATTTGGGCACGTGACATAGCCAACCATGCTACCTGTGGGTAGGAAGTATCCATCCACAGTCACATTACGGTTGTAAAGATATCAAGAACAGTAAAAATAAACTAAACTAATACATGTCCAAATCCATAATAACAAGAATCAATAAACAATAAGTGCGGAAGCTAATGATCCAATACAATGAATAAACAGTACGTCCCATAATGCGGGCTCACATCTGGAAATGAAATGAAATAATTAAACTAAACTCTAAAGAACTCACAGTTCAGCCTGCTGGCTGAAGTACTCCTGCTCGGTCGGCGGCAAAGGTACGGAATCTGGGCCATGCAAAACCCAGACGTCAGCGCGTCATGATATCAAGTATGTAGCATAAACATGGTAATAAACAGTGCAAGCATGAACATGAATAAGCAGTAATAAGAAGTAATAAACAGGGTAACGTGCAGTAGTGACTAAACTGTCCTATCAGGTTTTCTACTCTATAGTCTTTGAAACCAATTGATGAATCGTCGATGTAACTCAATAGTATCCCGTGCGTGCCCGGGACCACGGTCATGATTCTCGGGGCTGAATCCGAGACGTGCCGCTAAGCAGTAAAAGGTAGTAGGATAGATGAGTGATGTCAGCATCAACACTCCAGAGCTGGCCAAGCCCGTAAGACTGATCAGAACAATGTATCGAACTGTTGAGTTACAAGTCGGTTTCACCTTTGATTTCCCCATACCCCCAAACTATGTATGTCAGTCAGGTATTCAGTAGTCAAGGACTAATGCCAACACAAGTCAAGTAAAGGTAGGTCTGTCTGGATCGACAGCAGGAATGGTTCGGTCTGTCGGCATTAGGCACGAGATCAGGAACAAGTAATGTCATGGTACAACGGAATGAGTCGGTAAGCATGTATATGTCAGGTGTAGCAGGGTCAGGCCAATATGTCGTGCAATCGGTAAGTGCTCACAACAGGTACACAATCAATAATGAACAGTAGTAGGAAACAGTAAATAACAATATAAATCTAGGTAAACACAGTGATGTTTCGTATTCTCTTATTAATCCGGTTCACGCACCTTTGAGGTGCAAAAGCCACAAGACGAACAATATCGATAATATACGTAATGGAGTTACATGAATCTGAACTAAGCACAATAATTGTCTCATGAGTGATTTTAACAAATGAATTGGGGATGATCTACTTGGTTTGATTAGTTAAGTATGACTTAATAGCAGACCGGTTAAAGCGAGCAATGATTTCATTGATTTAAAGTTACGGATAATCGTGGCTAGCAATTCTAAGTTATAACAGGTATCGATATTATATTAGTTGTGTGGTTATAATATGATGATTAAGTTGTAGCATGTTAAGCAAGTATTCAGATACTTGCCTCGGCGGTTCCGCAAACCGAAACACGGATGCGATGTCGGCAGAAACTGCGATATGGAAGCACGGGCCACGGATCGAGTCCCAACAGAGGTCAACGGAATCACACGGACCAGGGGGCTTCGCTGGAGCGTCGGGTTCGTCAGACGGCACGGTCGGATCCGGCAGCAAACAGAACAACAAAGTTAGCAAACAAAACTACGCATTCACGATACGGACCAGCGGGGGGTGTTGTACCAAAAATGAAGGAGAAGGAAACTTACAGGGAAGAAACAGGGTGCAAACACGGTGGCTCGACGGCATTGGATCGCCGGCGAAACGACGGCGGCGGCTGCAGCAAGGGGAAAGGCCTCGGGTGTGCAGGGTAGTGTGCTGCGGCGAGTTGGAGAGGAGTGTGGTCGGCTAGGGTGGTCGAGGGGGAAAGGAGGTGGCGCGGGAGACGTCGACGAGGGTCGTCGGCGCGATTTCCGGCGACCTGGAGATGGTGCAGGTGTTGGGCTCGGGTCTGAAGGTGGTCCGGCGAGGAGAGGAGGGGGTGACGACGAGGTCTCGACGAGGAGGGTGAGAGGGAGTCGTGGGAGGCGTCGGCGGTGAGAGGAGACATCGATGGCGAGGTCTACGAGGGGATGGAGGCGTCGGGGAGATGGGATGCAGGCGCGGGAAGGAGAGGGAGAACGGGAGGAGGAAGGTAGGTGGGTGCGGTGGAGGTCGTGGTGGTGAGGGCGGCGACGGCGAGGTCGCGAGGAGGCCGGCGGTGAGACTGCGTGAGCTGGGGTTAGGGTTTCGCGTGGGTTCGCTCGCGAGGAAGAGGACGTGGGGGCGGCTGTTGCATGGTAATTATATAGAGGAGAGAGAGAGAGAGATTGGAGATAGAGAGAGAGAGAGATTGAGGGAGGAGAGAGAGAGACTGAGGGAAAGAGAGCGGGGTCCACACGGGGAAACCAAGGCTCGCGATTGGTTGGGGATGTTAGGAAAAGGAATTTAAAAGATTTAACGAAGAGATTTGCTGATAGGAAATGAAAATTAGAATGTATATATAAATTCGATATTAAATTTAAATAGGCCCTTTTTGGCGCGAAATGAAACATTTCCAAATCGCGCACGGGTTGCGCCCAAAAGTTCCAAATTCAAATTATAAGATTTTAAGCGGGTTCCAAATTTTGAAAAGAGGTGTTTAGTGATTAAAATGCATGCCCCCAAGTCGGACACTTGTACGCGCGCGTAGTCGCCCAAACCTGCCCGTTTAGCCAAACGGAACGGAATCTCGACACGCGGACGCTACCACGCGACTATTGGCGACGAGTAGGCTAACAAGGACATCTTAAATTTCATTTTCGGAGTTAAAATTTGTTATGTGCCAAAATGACTTAACCGGGTAAAATTTAGCAATAAACACCAGAAAATCAGGAAAATTGGGAATGAGCAAACCACAACCCTCAACTAGTGATATACATAGTATTATTGGGCTCGGGTGTTACATCATACCCAACTACAAAAGAATTTCGTCCTCGAAATTCCAAGAATACAAGATAACTAACTACTGGAAAAGATGAGGGAATTTCTGCCGGATCTCGTCTTCTCGCTCCCAAGTAGATTCTCCATGCGATCGGTTACCCCAAGAAACTAGCACAAGAGGGACAACCTTGTTCTTAAGAACCTTTTCTCTTCGATCCTTGATTTCAACTGGTCGCTCCTCAAAAGTCAGGTCCGCCCGAACGGTCAACCCCGAGTGACCCAAAACATGGGTCTCAACACGAACATACCTCCGTAGTTGAGACACATGAAACACATCATGAACTCCTGCTAATGACGGTGGTAACGCCAACCGGTACGATACCTCTCCGACACGCTCCAATATCTCGAAGGGTCCAACGAATCGGGGACTAAGCTTTCCCCGACTTCCAAAGCGAAACACCCCTCTAGTCGGTGATATCTTCAGGAATACCAAATCGCCCACGGCGAACTCTAGAGGTCTTCTTGACGTGTCGGCCCAACTCTTCTGTCTGTCTTGAGCTGCCTTCATATGCTTCCTGATTGTATTCACCTTCTCGACTGTCTGTACCACCAAATCTGGTCCCAATAACCTTCGTTCACCAACATCATCCCAACAAACAGGTGAACGGCACTTACGACCATACAGCGCCTCAAACGGAGCCATCTGAATTGTCGCTTGGACGCTATTGTTGTACGACAACTCCACCAGGTGTAGATGATCCTCCCAAGAACCTTTGAAGTCTACCGTGCAAGCCCTCAACATATCTTCAAGGGTCTGGATCGTTCTCTCTGATTGTCCATCAGTCTGGGGATGATAAGCTGTGCTAAACTTCAATCTAGTCCCCAAACTTTCTTGTAAACTCCTCCAAAAGTGTGACAAGAACCGAGTGTCCTGATCGGACACGATGCTTACCGGTACTCCATGCAATCTGACAATCTCCTGCATGTACCGCTCTGCCAAAGTCTCTGTCGATTGACCAACCCGAAACGGAATAAAGTGAGCCGCTTTGGTCAATCGATCGACAATCACCCATACAGCATTGTTGCCCTTTGGACTCCGCGGTAAAGCCGTCACGAAATCCATGGTTATATGTTCCCACTTCCATTGAGGAATCGGAAGTGGCTGCAACAAACCAACAACCCTTTGATGTTCAGCCTTGACGTGCTGACACACTAAGCACTTAGCCACGAAGCGAGAGATTTCCCGTTTCATACCTTCCCACCAGAAATGCTGTCGAATATCTCGGTACATCTTTGTCCCTCCTGGATGTACAGAGTAAGTTGAACTGTGTGCCTCCTTCATAAGCTCTTCACGCACATCTCCTTTTGGCACACACACACGGCTACCATATCTCAACGAACCATCTTCGTGGATCAGTAAATCGGTTCGTAGTCCGGCTCCAACCTGCTCTCGAAACTTTTGCAGTCTAGGATCCGGCGATTGCGCCGCTTTAGTCTTCTCAACTAAGGACGATTGTACTTGTAACTGCATCAACTGTCCTGTAGCACGCGGTAGCACAACCTCCAAGTCAAATCTCCGAAACTCCTCAATGATCTCTCTCTGTGCAGTCAATAACTGAATTGCCGGTAACCGACTTAGCGCATCTGGCACGACGTTAACTTTTCCCGGGTGGTACTTAAGATCAAGGTCGTAGTCGGCCATCAGCTCCAACCATCTGCGTTGCCTCATGTTCAACTCCTTCTGAGTGAACACATATTTCAAACACTTGTGATCCGTAAAGACTTCAACTCTCTCGCCCAGAAGGTAGTGTCTCCAAATCTTCAGGGCGAAGATCACGGCTGCAAGCTCCAAGTCGTGAGTCGGATAGTTCTGCTCATGTGTCTTCAGCTGTCTCGATGCGTAAGCGACGACTTTCCCATTCTGTATCAAAACACATCCCAATCCCTTTCCAGATGCGTCGCTGTGAATCACCAGTCCTTCGGAATTGTCCGGTACGGTTAGGATAGGGGCGGTTATCAACTTCTGCTTCAACGTCTCGAAGGCCAACGCACATCCATCCGTCCAACCAAACGGTACCTCCTTACGCGTAAGCTTGGTTAACGGCTCAGCTAAACGAGCGAAGTTCTCCACAAATCTTCTGTAGTATCCGGCGAATCCAAGAAAACTTCTTATCTCTGCAACACTCTTTGGAACCGGCCAATCCCGAACTGCTGCTATCTTCTCGGGATCAACGGCGATTCCATCGCCTGACACGACATGCCCCAGAAACCTCACTTCTTCCAACCAGAATTCGCACTTACTCACTTTCGCAAATAACTTCTCTTGTCTCAGCGTTGGCAGTGCGATCCTTCTTCTTCACTAAGAGAACTGGAGTTCCCCACGGTGAGTTGCTGCTTCGAATCCATCCCTTCTTGAGTAATTCACTCACTTGTTTCTTAACTCCCTCCAACATTACTGGTGCCATTGGATAGTCAGTTTTTGATACTGGCGTTGCACCAGGAGTAAGGTCAAACGCAAACTCCACATCTCGCTTCGGTGGTAAGCCCGAAATGTCTTCAAACCCATCCATAATGTCGCGGACGACTGCCGGCTCTTCATCACTCTCCACTACCAAAGCCGCAAGAACACTGTTCGTCGGCCTAGCCCTAAACTCGACTGGCCCGACAGAATCTCTTTCTCCAATGAAAGTAAACTTAGGATGTCCGGGAATCTGGAATTACCTTCCTTGCCCTACAGCCAATGTGGGCGTGGAAAGTGCCAGGAAAATCCATCCCCAAGACAACCTCGTAACTGCTCGTATCTATCACCAAGAAGTCTGCAAAAAGCTCCCGTCCGCAAACAACAACTGTACGATCTCTACTATCCTTACTAGCTATAATTTTCCCATTCCCAGTGTGTATGTCCCATAAACTAGACAGGGTCGTGCAGTTGATCGAGTGTGTAGTTATAAATTTGGATGACATAAACAATGGGATGCTCCGAAATTAAGTAATGCCAAAGCGGGAAAACCATGAACGAGTAAATTACCTGAAACCACTTCTCCCGATGCCTTAGCTTCTTCAGCTGTCAACGTGAACGCTCGAGCCTGCTGTGGTCCTTGAGTAAGCAGTTCCTGTCCTTGGAACGGTCCTTGCGGAGGCTTCTGTGTATCATCCTTCGTGCGAGGCTTTGACGGACAAGCATCAACGGTGTGATCTGCCGCTCCACATCTAAAACAAAGTCCCAGCCTCAAACGACACTCCCTTCGCACGTGTCCGAGTTTATGGCAGTAACTACAGATCACGATCCCCTTCCGATCACCCATACTGGTTTTCTTCATTGGTGCTACGTTGCGCCTGTTCACTGGAATACGTCTACGTACGGACGTGGGGTCCATTGTAAATGCTGGTTCCAGCTCGAGTTGTTCCTTTAGTTTCTCCATCAATCCCCTTATCACTCTTTGCCTGGCGGCTAAGACCGCATGCCCTGGGTCCATCTCCAAATTCTGATCGGCCATATCCCTGAAATCAAAGTACCCACATTAGCATGATGATAGTTTTCGAGTATAGATCAAGGCTAGAACTCCAAGATACTTAAATAGAGTGCTGCATTGTAGCTATGCCGCGGTATCATAGCCGCAATTACTTAACTCCACCCAAGTCGCCTAAGTCCTAGAGATAACAAGAAGTTAGGTTTTCAAGTTTGACAATGCAAAGTAAGTTTGCATGTCGACATGATCTGGAAGAATGATTCAAGGACGGTAAAACGGTCAAGGTGGCAGGACATGTTCCCTAATCACGGGTATTCTGATTCGTGTATCGGGTGCAATACCCAACTATGAGAATCAACCCAATTAACCTATGGCTCTGATACCATAAAACCATGTCACGACCCGCTTCCCAGAGTACGCAAGATTTGGGCACGTGACATAGCCAACCATGCTACCTGTGGGTAGGAAGTATCCATCCACAGTCACATTACGGTTGTAAAGATATCAAGAACAGTAAAAATAAACTAAATTAATACATGTCCAAATCCATAATAACAAGAATCAATAAACAATAAGTGCGGAAGCTAATGATCCAATACAATGAATAAACAGTACGTCCCATAATGCGGGCTCACATCTGGAAATGAAATGAAATAATTAAACTAAACTCTAAAGAACTCACAGTTCAGCCTGCTGGCTGAAGTACTCCTGCTCGGTCAGCGGCAAAGGTACGGAATCTGGGCCATGCAAAACCCAGACGTCAGCGCGTCATGATATCAAGTATGTAGCATAAACATGGTAATAAACAGTGCAAGCATGAACATGAATAAGCAGTAATAAGAAGTAATAAACAGGGTAACGTGCAGTAGTGACTAAACTGTCCTATCAGGTTTTCTACTCTATAGTCTTTGAAACCAATTGATGAATCGTCGATGTAACTCAATAGTATCCCGTGCGTGCCCGGGACCACGGTCATGATTCTCGGGGCTGAATCCGAGACGTGCCGCTAAGCAGTAAAAGGTAGTAGGATAGATGAGTGATGTCAGCATCAACACTCCGGAGCTGGCCAAGCCCGTAAGACTGATCAGAACAATGTATCGAACTGTTGAGTTACAAGTCGGTTTCACCTTTGATTTCCCCATACCCCCAAACTATGTATGTCAGTCAGGTATTCAGTAGTCAAGGACTAATGCCAACACAAGTCAAGTAAAGGTAGGTCTGTCTGGATCGACAGCAGGAATGGTTCGGTCTGTCTGCATTAGGCACGAGATCAGGAACAAGTAATGTCATGGTACAACGGAATGAGTCGGTAAGCATGTATATGTCAGGTTTAGCAGGGTCAGGCCAATATGTCGTGCAATCGGTAAGTGCTCACAATAGGTACACAATCAATAATGAACAGTAGCAGGAAACAGTAAATAACAATATAAATCTAGGTAAACACAGTGATGTTTCGTATTCTCTTATTAATCCGGTTCACGCACCTTTGAGGTGCAAAAGCCACAAGACGAACAATATCGATAATATACGTAATGGAGTTACATGAATCTGAACTAAGCACAATAATTGTCTCATGAGTGATTTTAACAAATGAATTGGGGATGATCTACTTGGTTTGATTAGTTAAGTATGACTTAATAGCAGACCGGTTAAAGCGAGCAATGATTTCATTGATTTAAAGTTACGGATAATCGTGGCTAGCAATTCTAAGTTATAACAGGTATCGATATTATATTAGTTGTGTGGTTATAATATGATGATTAAGTTGTAGCATGTTAAGCAAGTATTCAGATACTTGCCTCGGCGGTTCCGCAAACCGAAACACGGATGCGATGTCGGCAGAAACTGCGATATGGAAGCACGGGCCACGGATCGAGTCCCAACAGAGGTCAACGGAATCACACGGACCAGGGGGCTTCGCTGGAGCGTCGGGTTCGTCAGACGGCACGGTCGGATCCGGCAGCAAACAGAACAACAAAGTTAGCAAACAAAACTACGCATTCACGATACGGACCAGCGGGGGGTGTTGTACCAAAAATGAAGGAGAAGGAAACTTACAGGGAAGAAACAGGGTGCAAACACGGTGGCTCGACGGCACTGGATCGCCGGCGAAACGACGGCGGCGGCTGCAGCAAGGAGAAAGGCCTCGGGTGTGCAGGGTAGTGTGCTGCGGCGAGTTAGAGAGGAGTGTGGTCGGCTAGGGTGGTCGAGGAGGAAAGGAGGTGGCGCGGGAGACGTCGACGAGGGTCGTCGGCGCGATTTCCGGCGACCTGGAGATGGTGCAGGTGTTGGGCTCGGGTCTGAAGGTGGTCCGGCGAGGAGAGGAGGGGGTGACGACGAGGTCTCGACGAGGAGGGTGAGAGGGAGTCGTGGGAGGCGTCGGCGGTGAGAGGAGACGTCGACGGCGAAGTCTACGAGGGGATGGAGGCGTCGGGGAGATGGGTTGCAGCCGCGGGAAGGAGCGGGAGAACGGGAGGAGGAAGGTAGGTGGGTGCGGTGGAGGTCGTGGTGGTGAGGGCGGCGACGGCGAGGTCGCGAGGAGGCCGGCGGTGAGACTGCGTGAGCTGGGGTTAGGGTTTCGCGTGGGTTCGCTCGCGAGGAAGAGGACGTGGGGGCGGCTGTTGCATGGTAATTATATAGAGGAGAGAGAGAGAGAGATTGGAGATAGAGAGAGAGAGATTGAGAGAGATTGAGGGAGGAGAGAGAGAGACTGAGGGAAAGAGAGCGGGGTCCACACGGGGAAACCAAGGCTCGCGATTGGTTGGGGATGTTAGGAAAAGGAATTTAAAAGATTTAACGAAGAGATTTGCTGATAGGAAATAAAGATTAGAATGTATATATAAATTCGATATTAAATTTAAATGGGCCCTTTTTGGCGCGAAATGAAACATTTCCAAATCGCGCCCGGGTTGCGCCCAAAAGTTCCAAATTCAAATTATAAGATTTTAAGCGGGTTCCAAATTTTGAAAAGAGGTGTTTAGTGATTAAAATGCATGCCCCCAAGTCGGACACTTGTACGCGCGCGTAGTCGTCCAAACTTGCCCGTTTAGCCAAACGGAACGGAATCTCGACACGCGGACGCTACCACGCGACTAGTGGCGACGAGTAGGCTAACAAGGACATCTTAAATTTCATTTTCGGAGTTAAAATTTGTTATGTGCCAAAATGACTTAACCGGGTAAAATTTAGCAATAAACACCAGAAAATCAGGAAAATTGGGAATGAGCAAACCACAACCCTCAACTAGTGATATACATAGTATTATTGGGCTCGGGTGTTACAAAATACGTAGCAGACATCATCGCGTCCTCTTGCCCGTACACCGGGAAGCGGGGCGTGACAGCGGAGGGCCCTGTTTTGCGATTATTGCCAGAGGCCTCGACACATGCAAAGAGATTGTCGCAGAGCCAAGGGGAAGTGTCTACTTTTTGGATCCAGCGAGCACGGGGTCAGCGGATTTCCCAAGAGATCTGAGCTACAGGGAGGGTTCGAGAAACATCAACAGTCGTACAGCACTTCAGCTCAGAGGGGTCCACCTCGGGTATCCCAGTAGCGACTATTCGATCAAAGGCATACTGGTACAGGTCGGAATCAGGGGCGGGCTTTCACCCTGTCTGCTGAGTAGGTAGAGACTTCTGGAGAAGTAGTTACAGGTACCCTCCTTGTTTATTCTATACCATCTAGAGTCCTTTTTGATTCCGGTGCTTCGCGTTGCTTTATTTCTACGCAGTTTGTTGGCACACACTCTATACCTCACGAGCCGTTGGCTAAGGGTTAGGAGATACATACGGGTAACAAATTTTTGTGTCCAACCAAGAGTGTAGGTTATGTCCGGTGGTAGTATGCGGCAGGGAATTTTATGCGAATTTCTTTTTAATCGGGACGGGTAGCTATGGCGCAATTCTCGGGATGGATTGAATGAGTACTGTAACGAATTTTTTTTAATGTACAAAAAAATTTTAAAGTTAATGTAACAATCCTAAACTTTCTATACAGAATTTTTTTTCGAAATTACAGAAAGGAGCACCTAAGCCTGAGCACAAGTTATAAATTTAATTTGTTTTTGAACAGCAAGAAAGCACTTGTAGCTCATTGGTAAAGTCTCGCACTACAGTGATGTAGCCCCTGTGATCGAATCCCCCCAGCCATATATATTTTTTGTAGATTTTCTTATAAACTTTTAGAAACTCAAAAGTTTATACATGCAAAACACGTAAAATGAAAAGTCACAATAAAATCAAACATGTAGACTGAGGTATACCAAGCAACTAGGACATGTGGCAAGAATCCCACACCTCACCTCACCTATTGGATCGACGAGATTGCCTATGGGGCCGGCGCCACCGGGTTCCCCATAGGAAATGCTCTGAAAAATTTTCCCTAGCATCCCTTGTCCTACCCCACTACCTCCATATTGTTTGATTTCTCTGCAATTATCTAGAGAGTGATAATTCCCCTCTTAAATCCATTTTAATTCCATTCTTCATTACCCTAAACCCTAATTCTATCCTATAAATACTCCCTACACCATAGCCATCTCCATTCTGAAAAATATCACAAAAACTCTCTAAAATTTCCAAGTCCAAAATTATACAAGTGGAATTAGCTAAGGTCGAAGTTTCGGCGACATTTTGGGACAAATCCGGCGACGGAACGACTCCACGATACCTTCGAAAGTTTACTCTACCTCTTCCTTCTTCTACAAATCAGTAAGTCCTCTCTCCCCTCCCCTCATTCTAGTCT